>VSWD01000004.1:22210207-22762893 GCA_033119305.1 Pinctada imbricata
TGCGATAAAGTTTGGTACAGAATAAAAACGAAGCAACGAAAAGCGTAGCACCCTCGAACGGCATCAATACCAATATACTCAGTCACACACTAGTAGGGAATGACCTTTATGGCCCCGTCACACTTTAACCTTTTTTGGATCAACGCACGCGTAACGACATAGTAAATTTGCCTACACGTAACAGAACGTTGAGGTCGCTGGCTGGTTGTTGTTTGGTCGCTGGCTTGTCGTTGTGTGGTCGCTGGAGGACGTTGGTGTGCGCTGTGGTAGTCGGAAAATTTTGTGCATGCACAAAACCGCCAACGACTGCCCAGCGTCCAATCGTAAGTTATGGATTCATTAGGAGGTCGCTGGGAATGCGTTCCCGTGCGCTGTGTAGTCGTTGCTAAAAAACATTTTCCAAACCTCATCAGAGAGGACAGGGCCCTGACCATATGGCCTCTCTTAAAGTTGATGGACTCCTCGTGTTAATTTATGCATTATCTTGCTCCAGCCGTCGTCAGAGTACGGACTGTTTTTCGTACACCCTTATACTTTTGATATCCAATTACATTTTCATCTGTATGTTGCTTAGGCTCCTGTTATCCACTGTCTAATTGCCGTCGTCATCTTATAGTAAAGTTGTTACTGTGCATAGAAAGCATACCCTCATCGGGGATGCTGGGTGAATATAATAGTGGCAAGTACGCATTCTTTTGGGATAATTTGCTCCTGACGTGACAAATGACCATCCTAAGTCGGCATAATTGCCCAATGATCTCATTGGTTTATGGTAGTCGATCCATAACTAAAGAAAGTATTGTGCACAAGTACCTTTTTCATCAAATTTTAATTTGATGCATCGATGTAACCAATATTGACAACAAAGTAACGAAAGTCTACGACAGAGCGATTAGGGGATTCCCAAAAGAAATTGCATCGAAATTTTGTGAATAATTTTTTTTCGAGATAACCTCATCAAAATTGAGGTCTTTCCAAGACGATCATTTGGAGATGAATTTATACAAGCGTTGCGTTTTTTTCAGATCCCTTCATTCATTATTATTGTCATTTATATATGCATGTACAAATTTCCATGAATAAATATGTTTAAACTAAAACGGTCATTTTGAAATTTATTTCAATAGAATCGGACTTGAAAAAAAGTTATTACAAAAAAGAACTTTGATGACAAAAAAATTCAATTGCGTGTGAATTTATTTCTAAGCATTATATTGGAGTATTGTAGTCGTGTTTTGTATGAAATAAATCAGAATGAAATACTGCAGATGAAATTGAAAAGAAAATGCGAAAAAAAAATGTTATAATAAACAATTTGTATTTTACAGATGAGTTTGTCGGCACATTAACAGCAATTCTCTGTAAGAACCAAAGAATGTCAAGACATGTTGGCACGGCATGTCATGGATTTTTGAGATTTTTGGTATGGAAGTTCAATATGAAGCACTAGTATGTAAATCAACCCAGTTTTTTCAAAAAGGTTGTCGTTGCCATGGTAACCGTGTTTGAAGTTTCAAAAATCGGGAAAATCTATAGGACCAGGCATATTTGTAGACTTCGTTACCACGGAAACAGGTACTTTTTTAATCTGAAATTGCTTTGATTATTTTCTTTTAATCCTTGTTATTATGCATATTTGTAAAGTTTTTTACATTCATCTCGGATGCTTTGTGTATACAAGATGAAAAATTGGGCCAAAAACAGGGTATCAAATGGCTCTGTTTTGGGCACTTAAAGGCCCTTTTTTGTATGTTTTTACTGTTTTGCAAGGTTGAAAATTCCATAAAAGCACCAATTTTTGAAGTCCAAATTCTAGTTATCCAATTAGTATCATCTTTGAACTGTACATGAATACAAAAAATTAATTGGGCTAATTTGACCTTTTATTGCAAAGCAGCATCAAATTTAGTTGCTATGGCAACAATCGGCTGAAAGGTTTTCATACGATGAATTTAAACACAACCTCTATCAAACGATCTACGCAAAATATTGGAACAGAAGTTCATGTATACATCTATCAGAGGCGTTTTGATATAAAAATGACCTTGAAAATATTTCAAGGTCACCCACTGAATTTTCAAGGTCATTAAACTTTAAGTGACCAGATTTGACGAAAAATTCTGATTTTTCATAAAATGAAGGTGTCGATATTTTAGAAACCTTGAAATATTGAACTTAACAGTTATTTGCCATAAAATGATAAATGTATCACTTATTTCTTAGAACTATTGATTACGTTTCTTCACATCATCGAATATCTAAATTCTTGGTAAATATTTTGATAAAAAGGGACGAAATCATTTTTCTTGTTTTTTGACTGAAAAATATTTTCCTATTGAATTGCAACAATTCAATAAATTCTAAGAGTTGTCTTTCTTATATTCATGTGCTTTCATGATATATATAACCTATGAAGATATTTAAATAAAAAAATCACTAAAATCGGTAACAAAAAAATTAGAAAATCAATATTTTATGCAAAATGTGAATCTCAAAGTATAAATGACCTTGAACATCAAGCCAATGACCTTGAACATTTTAATTGGTCTTATGTAAAAGATTTAAGTCATACCTATACATGCATACATTTTGATAATCTTATGTTACTCTAAAGAGGAATAAAATCAATTTCAAAGATGATATGAAACAAGCAAAAAGGTCTAATGTTGCCATGGCAACGGTCTTTGACGACAGAACTTAGGTATAACTCTTAAATACCCACTCCAATTTTTCAATCATTTTATTTGTCAATAAACATACATTTCCATTTATGAAAATCACTAGTCTCCTATTGGTGCCTTTTGTGATATTTAAGATTGAAAATGGTCAAAAACACACTAAATTGGCCCTTATTTTCACCTCTATTTTTCGCTTCATTTTGACTTATTTTGGCTTAATACAATAAGCTTCCTGTAATAAATATCACATAATTAAGTGTACTTAGTAAGAATGAAAGTAAGGAAGAATAGATTATATAAAGATGAACAAGCTGTTACAGTGGTATCCATGGCAACGAAGTCTCCAGAGCTGGCTTATTTCATGGTCCCAAATGTGCTATAAATAGAATGACATCGTTACCATGGCAACCAGAGGTCAGATTGGCTGAAAAGTGTTATTTTCATGGTCAGTACTTAATATATACCCATTATACCGAAAATCATCAAAATCCATGGCATGCCGTGCCGAACGATTTTGGTCCTTACAGAGAATGGCTATTAAAGGTTTAGCGATCGTTTTGGAATATCAGGTATACCATAAGCATATTATTAGTCATCGGCAAATAGCATAATTTTGAGCGGAAGTAGGCAGTTATGAGTTTACTACCTTAATTGTAATCTTTTGTGCTTGGTATTATTGTGTCGTCTTTGTTGTTTGATTTTTTTCCCTTCCTTATCTCTTATTGTGCTTTTCTGCTGTAGACACGTGTGTTTTCGCATTTGGGTGTATTGGTGTTTTGCTGTTTGTGGCAAAGTCTCTTGGTGATCCATTCTTTTCAAATACTGAAGAAATGCATTAGAAAATTTTTTATGCAAGTACTTGTATCAAATATTATTCATTATGGAGCAGTAAAACTCGTTCCCCGTGACAACGATGTTTTCAACCATTGTATCCATTGACGTGGATGTTTTATAACAGGGGATGCTTATTCCTCCCGGGCACCTGGTCCTACCTGTAGCTTTCTTCTAGGGGTCCGTTGATGCTTAATTTGGTGCTCTATTGTAAGTGCTGTTGTGACTGACGTCAGGATTATCTTTATCGCTTATGTGTATTAATTACCTCTTTGCAGCTCGCTCGCCTGAAAGAGGCTTTGTTTTGGCAATTTATGAATTTGACGTCACATAATTATATTATTTTGCTATTTCGAAAACTTGTCGTTTTATTCAAAATATCATCGAAATTAAAGGAGGTTAACAATTTAGCACCATCCGTCCAATGCTATTTTAATCATAGATTTTATTTTGATATGCTACTGAATTGATCCTAAAGAGCCGCACACTTTTTTCAAATTGCACAAATTTGAATTCAAAAAATATAACCAGAGGGCGCTACTGAAATTGATTTTGGCTGTGTCTAAAATCACTTTGGATAGAAGCATCACTGTTGAGAATTTGATATCTGAAACACTTGTCTGGTGCATAATTAATTGGTTTGAAATTTTCTTCGGGAAGGTATAGAGTTGGAACACTTCTGTATTAATTATCATACAAGAAGCTTATTTATTTTAATCCAGCCTAATCACAGTAGCGTATCACGTGACAGGCGAATAATCTCTAGCCTGGGAATCCCCTTTGATTAAACAAGGTTAATACTGTCTAAATCTACTTTGTAATAATTTATGTTAGGCCTATCATACGACTATCATTATCATTTATATGATGGTAATCTATTCTGGTCAAATATAGAGTTATATTCAGAGAACACCTCAACAGAAAATTTTGTTTATTTACGTTCACCATATCATAACATGTAATCAAAATAAAATAAATCTGATGAAGTGTTCTCTGAATATACCTTTATTCTTGATCAGAAAATATTTTCATCATAAAAATGATATTAATGCTCATATGATAGAACTGAGATAGTTTCATATCAGGTAGATTCAGACAGTATTTACCTTGTTAAATCGAAGGGAATTCCCGGACTAGAGATTATTTGCATATCACGTGATATGCTACAGTGCTAATGGTAAATAATTGCGAACAATTACAGAAAAGCCTCATACTTAGAGTTATCGTTCTTGAGGCTATAATTTAAAAATTTGCTGTGGTCCATCATCAGGAAATAAAAAAAAAAAAAAAAACGTTTTACCTCACATGAGCGAAACTTTTTGAACTTATTTATGAACTGTTTCTTTGAATAACTCTATCAATTTAAGGTTTTGTCGATTTTTACAGCATGTTTTTTTCACATTTCATTCATTCAATAGTCCTTGACTGTTTTTTTTTTTTTTTCATTTTTCATGATTATTCTGGTGTAAATCAAAGCACTGAGGGAACTGAGAGCGAATAGCTAAATATCAGAATATGACATTGCATCATTTATGCTGTATGTCATCAAACTTTCCTTCGTAGACGAGTTTATGCAAGTATAGAATAATACTAAGATGCTTATCCATAATTATGTCATTAGAATTAAAAGATGACCGTCCTCGAATTATCATATTCAAAAGCGCCAATACTAGTGGCCGACCCTGAGGGTTGACTAAGGGGGTAGGGAAGGTAAGTATAATGGGAGAAAGAGGGGAGTTGGTTGTCGAGCAATCTGAGACATTCTCTAACAAATATCTTCCATTAATATTCCTTGAATTCTATAAAGATCAAATGAAAAAAAATGTTCCTTGATTTTTTCAAAAGATCGAATGAAAAAAATAAAATGTATTTCATTTTAAAAAGCTTCTGGTTTCTGATTTCTTCGTGTATTTAGAATTTTTCGTTACATACAGAACTGTATCGGTCAATTAATTAAAGGATTTTACCCAGCTAGAGGCTTCAATGGAGTCCTATTTAGACATATTTACAGACCTGGTATGGCATATTCAACATGTTCAATTTGAAGACGTTTAACATATAATGAAGACAGACGTGTTAGAGAGAGAGAGAGAGAGAGAGAGAGAGAGAGAGAGAGAGAGAGAGAGAGAATCTTGTACTGGTAGTGTCTTACGTTCAATTTCTGAGAAAAAAAAATTCAAAGGCGATCAAGATCTGTATTTTCATTTAGTTTTTGTTTCCTTGGTATACTTTTCTTCATTTCCAATCTTAAATCTTAAACTCCATACGTATTCTCGTTGTCTAGAATTTATCAATGCCTATAAACAGGCGACGTTTATTATGTTAATTTTAAAAGTCTATGCATGACGTGGGGTAGTCGTAATTATTATGTACTAATTAAAAGTTTGCTCGTTGGAAGGATTTATTTGAGAAAGATCTTTTTGATATAAACAACTAATACGTATTTTCTCGATTTTCTTTAGAATTAGATCGAAATTTAGAAAGGGGAAACCGGACGGGACGGTGTATACAACGAAAATGATTCTAAATATCTTTGTGCTTTACATTACTTTCTGAAAATGTATGATATGAAAACTGGCGAGGGTAACAAGCTGAAAGGATTTAACGAATAGAGAATAAAAAGTGTCTAAATTCAGTATTCCGTAAAAACAGTTTTATTTTACGAAGCGGCGAGCGGCGCGATTCGGCAAGTTTTTGATTATCGATCTGTATATATTGATATTTTTTCCATGGCTTTTTTGCAAAGTTTCTAGAAAATGATATCATAATGGTGTACGTAATAATGAAGAAATAATTTTTCTCATTTTTTTTTTCAAACGTCGGAATTTCTAAAACGGTAAACAACAATAAGACGTCTCCCGTAAAAATAGTTTACGATGAATATAGTTGTATCCCCCTAGCTTTCTCTCACTCTCTCTCTCTCTCTTACTTCCTGTCAGGAACGTACGTATGTATACATGCCTGTTCAGATGTTCAATTTTCGGTCCAACATAAAAAGGACAGCGGATTGGATAAGAACATCTACTTATAATTAGTTATGAAACGTATCTCCGATTAGTATCAGGTACATCGTATACATAATTATACCTTCCTCGTCAACGACCCGTAATGCTTTGGCCCCTCCCTCATCAATGAAATAAACTCGTATCCACGCATGTACATTGTTCTATTTTTCGTGTTTACATGTTTATATCCCTGTCCACTAAAGCAGTTAGAGTTCATCTCACTACATAAACATGCGCTCCTACGTAACAAAACACCTTGATTCCAAAGTAAACAGAATTACATCGTTTATATATAGAAGCAGCATCGGTCCTTCACTTTCTCCGGCAGATATTTATACGTCACGATGCTGAAAATTCTGAGATTTGATTGGTTCGTGCTTCAAATAATACATGTACGGAATTGGGGCCCTCTAGCGTGAAAAAATTCAGGTGCTCACTTAGAGTTATTCGCTAAATAAAAAAATCTTGGTTTGTGAAACATAATGGTCAAAAAGTCAAATATTTTGGTATCAATGGAAAGGTCTTGTCACAAGGAATACAAAATATGAAATATGAATCACTTACCAATCAAAAGTTATGCCCAATGATACAGTTTTTGCTTCGGACAAAAAGACAGACATATAGACAAACATACAAACAGATGGACGGACCAACAACTATATGACCCCGAATCTTTGATTCCAGAGGCATAAAAAAGAAGAGGAGGGTGTATTTTTACAAAAGAACTCTATAGCACCATCCAAACCCTTATTGTGAATCGGGTGGATTAGTATTGAATTGACGTACTCTCTTTGCGCCTTTGATTCTCCCTAAAGCAATATATACTTTGTGTTTGATTCTAGTGATATCAATATAGTTGTCACTAATTATAACAATATGATTCCTTCGTCTCTCAATTAATGTATCTTTAAAATCCTCAGTTTGTTTTAATGATTCAACAATTTCTCCTGCCTTTTGATACTCATCCTGAGCGAGCTCAACTTCTTGATTTAGCATATTTTGAATTCTCTTCAGGAGCCCATCAATATGTTCCTTCACATCAGATGTTATGCCATGACTAAGTATGATGTTATCATCTCTGGTTTTAATCATATTCCTTTTGCTAGAGAACCATTTTTCTTTCGATGCAAAAAATTCAAATGTTCGAAAGCTAGTATTTTTTAGTGGTATGATTGATTCTGAAGCTTCAATTTTCTCTCGTGGCCTTGGGCGTAGAGTGGATGGGCTTTTTATCCGTTTCATTCTCTCTTTAAGCAATTTTTCTGCTTTTTGAACATCAGACAAACTTCCTTTGATCAATAGATTTATATTAGTTGTATCATGCTTGATCTCAACATTGACTCCAGAATAAGAAAGTAGATCTTTGATATCTCGTACATTGAAATCTTGTCCAACAAATAATTCTACTGTCATAGTTTGAAACACCTTAAACATGTAAACAAAGTATATTCAGAGAAATATTCAAGGAAACAAGTAAATACAGAGGGTAAAAAGTTGAAAACATTTTACTATCGATGCTTTAAATGTTATTACATGTATACTTTTTGTTGTTACTAAAATTGTATACGTAAGTGAAATGGGATAAGACTAAAGCAGTTTTAAAATAGCGTCTCTTTAAATTTCGAATTCAAACTAGATGGCGCTACACTAACCTAATTTTCAATTTAGAATCATTTGGGATTATTGTACCACTGATTAGGGTTGATTATCCGAAACATGTATATCTGGTGTACCATATTTAGAGATTTTGTCTAGAAGTTATGTAAAACGTCTTCAAATTCAATAGCATCATCTAAGACCTGATAAATTTACAGCATGGACCAGACATGGCTGCTCACTGTCAGCAGTGTTGGCACACTTCATCTCTTTTATATTGTGGAGCTGGTATGTTTACCGCGACTAAGTGTTTGAAGTGGTTCAGTTAATAGTTACTTTCCAGTGCTTATGCCAGAGAAAAGCTTTGCTTTGACGAAAGATTAATGTTACGATATATTTGTATTTAGATATACTATTTCGTTTCAAATTGTTGTCAAATATAGGGTTTAATACACTCAAATTATTTTGACACATTGTTGTGATTTTTGTTTTCTATTTTTTCGGTTCATCATGCCTATGGATAGACCCTTTTCAAAATCTGAACCAACTTTACAAAATACCATGATAGTTGTGAAATAAATAAAACTACATACACTATAAAGTTTTTTTTTCAGTTTGGAATTATTTTGACATTACATCACCACTGATGAGCATGCATCATCCGAAGTATGTTTTATGCACCGCATTTAGGTAATTTCTGTCCAGCAGACTGATTTATGATTGCTTAGTTGCAATGCACACTGTTTTCTTAGTATGTATTGTAAATGAATTTCAAATTGTAGATACATCTTCCCATTGTTATGTTTTGAGGTTCAACCATTATCAACCGTTTTTAGTTCTGTCTCTTTTATATATTTATAGGAAGTATCTCGACATCAATTATGTGTTTTTAAGTGTCTATTGTAAAAACACACTATGTGTAGGCTCATTATTTCACATTTATCATTATTTCGCACACACTTTTCTGTATATCTTTCAATTTGGGGCTTTCTATGTGGATATGTTGAAAACTTTATCCTCTTTTTTAATTATGTAGTCATGTTGGAAACTTTATTCTCTTTTATAATCGTTTTTTCAAGACTTTTTACTTCAGGAAATGAGAAACACGTGATAATGTAATCAGTAAGTATAGATCTCTCAGTTTCTTTTTAAGTAACATATAAAGACTGCTTCATGCAAGACTATTCATACGAACCTTTTTGTCATCAGCATTTTTACTAGTGCTTTCAACGATGCTGAACCTTTCATCAATGCTGAAACATACATATGAAATCATTGATAAACGATACAACTTTAGACTTTCTAAATATAGCATACCATGGTTACAAGAAAACTTATTTTGTGAGCGAAGATTGTTACTAATATAAGATACAAAAAATAGGTAATCAAATTGTTGAATTTTCTGATCGATGACATATTTGTGGTTTTTGAAGGAATATCTTGCAGGAAGTTGTGGGAGTTCTCAGTGACAACCAACTATGCTCCACTTGTTGCCGATATTTTTCTTTACTCATGTGAAAGCATGTTTGTTCAGGCTTTGCTCTCTGAGGGAAACATACGCCTAGCTCTCTAATTCAATTCTACATTTAGATGAATAGCTTTCAATGAATAATCCAAATTTTGCTTATTTCCTTGGCACAAACTATCCGTATGAACTGAACTAGGGGTGAAGGAACCTACTAAAAGCATTAACTCTGCTTCACATTTAGACCCCATAATATATGACAAACGTAAAGACTTCAACTTCAAATGACATATGTATCTTTCCTACGTAGTCACATTTCTTCGTCCATTGCCTATGTTGTATTCATATCGCAACTGATTCGCTATTCAAGAGCAAGCTAAATCTACAACAACTTTTGATGGCAAGGAGACTATTCTAAAAAATTTGGAACCAAAGGTTCATTGTGTTTGACTAAATTTGTCACTGCAAAGAAATTATTGATGATATAATGAAAATCTAAAACATTATAACATCTCGTTGTCCTACATGTTTCAAGATATTTTAGGATAGAATCATTCAAAACACTGAATTTAACATATACCGGATATGATATTTCCGCCTGGCATAAGTGACGAGTGTCGCTAGTAGACATCGGATGCTTATTTTCCCGCTTATTATCTTATCACTCTATGAGACACTAACTTAAAATTGCTTCTTGACAAAACGTTTAAGTTAATTTTATTCTCTGCTCAAGGAATATTTTTTTTTACTTTTTGTCGGATTAGCAGTCCTCAGTGCTCTTTGCGTTTACTATATCGTAATGACAGATTCAATTTGAGAATTATCGTGGTTGGCGGCAGGCTTTCAGATAGATGAAAATGCTTTTTTAAATTATCATGTACATTTCTTCATTTATTTTAATAAAATAACCCTAAATTAATTCTGTTCTCGCATTGGATTGTTTATTAGTCCTTCGTGTTTCAATGGTGCAATGTTATTGTCTCCGTCTGTATGTTCGCCTTTCTATAGAAAGTTTGGTTTTTTTTCCAAGAATTATTTGTATTGTGCTTCTTATTTGTGAATTTGATTTTTAAACTTGTGTTTGACTGTCATTCGCTAATTCATATACGTAAATATGACTGACACACTGCAAAGATCTCAAGCAGAACCACTTTGCATTGACTATAGGTAATAACACCTGCATGACTCGGAGATGAAATACTTATAGATTTAACAAACTGTTACAATTTAAACCATGTTAATGCTAAACATGCTAAAGACGATATATTATTTAGAAAATTATGTAAATTCCTCTCAGTTAATGTGGAGAGAGTAAGGCCAATTATCTAAGTAAATGTATTTCATTATCATTATTTTTATTCCATTAAGTAACCCTAACATGTACTGAAAAGTATAATTTACATACCATATTTTCTTAATATAATGTGATATCCAATCAAAGAGAATAGTAAATGGTGATATTTTCTCAGATTTCTTAGCATAAAAATTTATTATTTTTTTTATTTTCTAACTATTTGAAATCGAGATTAGCAAAGGGACACAGTACAGAGCTGTAACCAAAATCCTGAACAGAATTTAAAATGAATTTTCAACATAAAAAAGCCATACCAAGAATTTACTTACCCACCATATCTTTCTGAAACATATAGAATGAATATAATAATATAAATTTTGTTTTACAAATGGAATATGAATGTGTATTCTTTATGTGAAATTGACATATCAAAATGCGTACATGTAGGTTCGTGAAAACAAACACATTTGGAAATGGATCGATTTCCTGTAGGGTGGATCAAGCAGCATATCCAAATAAAATCTTTATTCAAAATAGCATTGGATGGATGGTGCCAAGATGTGAACCTCCTTTAATTTTGAATATATGTCTGAATGAAACGACAGGCCTCCGAAATAGCCAAATAATATTTATAATGTCAAACCGACAAAGTGCCAAAACAAAGCTTATTTCAGGTGTCAGAGCTGGAAAGAAGTAATAAATGCACTTAAAACATCTAAAGTCACGGGGAAAGAGTTTCACTGCTCCACACTGCAACAACAAATAAATGTTTATATCAATATAACGGAAGTGTTCCAACTCTATACCTTCTTGAAGAAAATTTTAACCAATCTATTATGCAACAGAGACGTGTTTCGGATATTAATTCTTCATCGGTGATGCTTCAAAACAAAGTAGTTTTCATAAGTACATTTCAGTAGCACCCTTTGGTTTTATTTTTTTAATATAATTTTGTGCAATTACTTTAAAGAGAGTGTACGACTCCAGATTTCCAGTAGGGTCGATCCAGCAGCATAAAATAAATAAAATCTGTGTTAAAAAATAGCATTGGAGGGATGGTGCCAAGATGTGACCCTCCTTTAATTTCGATAATATTTTGGATGACATGACAAGTTTCCGAATTAGCTAAATAATATATATGATCTCAAATTGATAAAGTGCCAAAACAAAGCTTCTTTCAGGCGACAATGCTCGAAAGAAGTAATTAATACACTTAGAATACATCCAAGTCACGGGGAACGAGTTTAACTGCTCCACACTGCAACAGGAAATAAGCTGGTCAAAATTTCTAACCGAACTATTTTTCAATCTTAATTATCTTATGAATAATAACTTTTTATTTGTGAAACGTATACAACAGATTATTGTTATACTTTCACTTTTCGAAAATTTGGTTTAATAATGACGTAACTAGAGCGTGACGAAATGACCCTTCCGATTGCGGGAAAAAATGCAAAATTTCGTGACGTCACAATGCTTTTACCATGTGTTTACCTCGGACAAACAAGCTTCAAACCTCGGTCAAACATCGAAATTGCATTGTTACGTCATGAAATTTCTCAAATTTTTCCCGCGTTCGGAAGGGTAAATTTCATGAACATAAATATCTTTTTTCTTGAACCGAACAAAACCCGGAATAAAACGTGGTTTTTTACTTCAACAACACATAAAGATTTGTCCTCCATACTGGGAAAACAGATAAAATGAGTTTTTTGTACGGCGCATGCCCAAAACGAAACGTGCTTTACTGAAAGACCCGAGTCTCTCTTTGACGCCGTAGTTATGCATCATGATGTTTGTCAAGGTGTAATAAAGATTTCTTTCCTTTTCAATTTTTTAAATTGATCAAAGTATAGAAACTAGATTCATTTTCTTATTTCGATTTTGAACGACTCTAGAAAGCCAAAAATAAAACAAAGTTTAAATAAACGCACAGATTTAACAGGAATTCTTTGCGAACGGAAGTGCTGGTGCTGTGGTTTTTTGTGTGTGTGTGTGTGTGTCATATCGATGACTTGAAATAACAGGAATTACAATGTAACGAAGAAACAATTATTTTGAAAAGCACAATATCTGTAAAGAATTCTCTTAGACCAGCAAAATTTATTTCAATTAATACTAATACAATAGAGTAGTTTATCTTAGGTGTTCGGTTAGAAATATTGACTAATATAAGTGTTTATATAAATATTACGCTATACCTTAACCAATTTGTTACGCACTAGACACGTGTTTCGGATGTTAATATGGATTCTCTGTCAAAACTTTACACAGCCGGCCACGGCATGTCATTGATTTTTATGAAACTTTCTGTAATTATAATGCTTAATGTAAAAACAATGAAAACAAACCATATTGTTATATTTGAACCACTGTTACCATGATAACGAGGTCCATCTATTTGACACCCTCATATATAAAATTATGAGAAATAAGACATATTAAGGCATTCTGTACCATGGAAACAATGGTCAAAACTTATTTTATGGATACAAAAACTTTTCTTTGTAAGTTCAACTCTAAAAAGAATAACTTTTTTGGGAGAGGTTATAATAAGGTTGTTTTTGATATTTAGTCAAAATATGTGAAAATAAAGCAAAAAATAAGGTCTATTTTTAGGGTCATTTTTTGCCTCTTTTTGTCTTTTTTGAAGGTTGAAACCAAAACGTTGGCACATGTTATAGGTATTTAATGTCACCTTGACAAAATCAATGTTAATTGCTGGAAAAAATTGAGAAATAAAATTTATGGTGAAACGCACCATTTTGTCATGAATGACAAATATGGATAATGACCATATACAGCACAAAAACGATAATTCAGAAAATCATAAACCGAAGGCATACAAAATCAGGATAAAACAGGAACCAAAGCAAACAAACAAAAACCTCCACCACATGAAAAGAAGCGTACTACCGATATGGGAGTGAGACCAGGTGTCCAGGAAGAGTCAGCATCTCCTGCTTGCATGCAACACCCGTCGCTTCAATTCGCTAGAATTGTCACATTCGGTTACTTCCATTTGGAAGAAATCAAGTATAATCTTTGGTTGACGGTTCAAATGGTCTATGACAGAACATCATCCACCATTCTGGAGAATGGGACATCATAGTGTATGACGAGTTCCCCATATCGACCGTAGAACTTTCTCAGTGACGATGTTAGTCGGTCACAAACTTAACCTGACTGAGAAGCTTATCTGAAAGACCTGATTACTAATCAAAAGCCATTGCCATAGCAACTTGTAATAAATATTCACTTATACCGCATATTTACAAACATTGTTTTTTCCCCATTTTTGATTCCTATGACTATGAAATAGCATACTTGTACGCAAATTACAATCATCATTATCACTTGACCCTCAAATCATTTCAAGGTCATCTGTCCAAAGCTAAAGGTCATTCCTAACTGTAGACTAAAATGTGCACAAAATATAGGATTTCTAATCATTTTGAATTGCTATCAAAACTTGTTTCATTAAATATTTTGATTTTAAATATTAAAGCTTGAACAAACTATCAAATGAAGTAGAATTCATCACAGTTTTGTTAAGGACATATCCCGCAACCAAAATGTTGAGTCTTCACATCGAAGAGTTCCCCTAACTCATAGACATATAAAATAATATCTATATAATGTCAGTTTCTATTATTACCGACTGGACATGTTGTAACTATTTATTCCTATCTGATAACAGTGATCCGTTTCTTGTAATATTTGTTTTTGTTAAAACTATCGATAAAGTCATATTATGCTTCAATTATATTACATAAAGTACAGATATTTCTTTTGAAATGTAATAAAAATCTAATAAACAGCTATTATTTGGAAATATTCTGTATTTCTGATTTACAAGAAACATAACTCCAATTTGCATTGTGAAGATATTGAAAAATATTTGAAAATGAAAATGCTTTATGTCATTTTACACAAAGGTATATGCGGGAAGTCCTAGAATAGTACTATTCCGGAAAGAGGTAACTGTAATTCAAATCTTGTGCAAATGCAATATCACTCATGTCAAAAGTAAGTGAAATATACTGTAAAATCAGGCCTAAATTGGCCAAAAATGGCACATTTTGAATAAGAGGATTTTCTTGAAATTGAAGCAAATTTACATGACATAGGAGGGCTGTCCGTAAAGTTCGTGGACAAGTCTTCTAAAATCAAGGAAAATTAGCGTCAAAGATAGTTATTTTTACTATATTTATTATCATATACTATTTGCGAATGACGAAATGTTAACAATTATCATATTTTGATTTTATTATTTCTACTATGACTTCGTAATTAGACATAGGATGGAAACCCGGAGCACGGTCAGTTTTAACCGAAATATGTTGTTTATCATTTTGTTCATTTCATTTGCATTTTGTAAAACTCCGCGGATAAAACGACAATTTTTACATTGTGATGTTGACAATGATTATGACATCACACGTGCAAAATATGAACGTTCAAAGTATCAAGATGACAGAGAAAACAGGATCTTAAGGTAATACAAATGTAAGACGTGATTGTCAGTGTTCGAAAAAAAAAAAAAACGTTTTCACGAGAGGCGGAGCAGAGAGAAGCGATGAAATTTTGCATAGCTTCATAAAATACCTACAGAGACCCATAGATTACTTCAACAGTCGGAAAAAAAGGAAAAAAACTAGTCTTCAAGTGGCAAAGAGGATTTTTGGACGTTATGGAGTTTGCAGGACAGTATGCGCTAGGGAAGACTTTCTATAAAAGAAAAAAATCCTTTCAAACGAAAAAGTGACGTGATTCATAGTGATTCGGAAAATTGCAGGTAACTTTGATATTTGAAAAATCGTGCATAAATATAGGATCTCAAATGATTTCTATTTCATACGATATTTATGAAACGAGTTGACATGTGTGAATTTTACATCCCCGAGCCTTGGCGCGGGGACTTAAATCACCCAACGAGTTTCATAAATACTGTATGAAAAAGAAACATCGTTTGAGATTCTTTTTATCACATCAAATATGATGTAATTGATCAAAATAACGTCAAAATGTTATAATTCGGACTTCATTCCTTGCAAATAACACACCAACGTCGCCGTTTCTATTGTGACGTGACTGAGGATCTGGAGCGCTTCATCCAATGACCACGCTCCAAAAATGATACAAAATTGTATGTAACGTGTTATCATAACATTTATTTATGAAATGGCTTTATGTAACTGAATCAAGGGTGTATCAAGTGATAAAATCTAATACATGATCCTACAACGAGTCATGTCTGAGTTGGATGGTTTCCGAAAATTCTTAGAAATCTAAATTTAGCGAGGAGAGTAGAATTGTCAAAACAGTTTGTAACGGATAAAGTCAAGGATCCTCATGCTAGTGTTCCGGGTATGAGGAAGTGTTTAGAGATATAACCATTTGTGCGTTGTTTGTGATGAAATTTTGCATATTATTGAAATGAAACTTGTATTTAATAAAAATGATATTTTTATTTATTTTCCATTGTTTGCTAGCTTTTATCAAGGTAATCCACGAACTTTACGGACAACCCTCGTACAGTAAGAAGGAGCATTGAATGATCAAATTATATAAACTTCAGATGACTTAAATTATCTGTTCATAATATTACATATAGATTCAACATTCGTTTACATGGTAACGGGATGCATGGAAAAACCTTGTTTAAAGGGGGTTTTATACGAAACCTTCGTTACCATGGAAACGGAACATAAGGGAAAAAATGGAAGGTCATTTCGTTTTAAGGACATCAACTATACCTTGTACACAAAATATATCCAAAACATGTATGATTATTAAGGTTTTTACAGAGAATCCATATTAAATTCTCATCAGTGATGCTTCCAGCCAAAATGTTTTTCATAAACCACCAAAATTCATTTCATAAGTCACCAAAATTCAATTAATAAGCCACCAAAATTCTTTTCATAAGCCACCAAAATTCATTTAATAAGCCACCAAAATTCATTTCATTAGCCACCAAATTTCATTTCATCAGACACAGACATTCAAAAGTACATATGTGGATATAATTTGGGAGAGGGAGTCACTTTGAATTTCAATTTCGACAGTCATTGTTTTGGTTTCCCCCGTATTTCTGAAACTTACCACATGAACTATTTAGAAAAGACATAGCCCGACTACCTGTTACCTATGAATGTCTGTCGGACTCCTTGGCTGATTACATATGTCACGTGAGCTCTCTACAACCGGCATAGCACGGACTGTTTTTCGCACGCTCTTTGTACAAATTCATCCGTGTGTTCCCCAAAACTTGATGTTTGTTAATTGTATTAATAACTTCTTTTCCAGCTCTGTCGCCTGAAAGAAGCGGTGTTTTGGTCCTTTATCAATGTGTCATCATATATATATATATATATATATATATATATATATATGTATATATATATTTTTTGCTATTTCGGAAACTTGCCATTTCACCGAAAAATATCATCGAAATTAGAGGAGGCTAACATCCCACCAATGCTATTTTGAACATAGATTTTATTTGGATATGCGACTGAATCGACCCTACAGGAAATTTTAAGCCGCAAACTCTATGTAAAGTAAATGCAGAAATTTAAATTCCCCCACAAAAAAACCCAGAGGGCGCTAGTGAAATTAAGTTAGGCTGCATATGAAAAGCACTTTGGCTGGAAGCTTCTGATGAGAATTTAATATTCGAAACATGTGTCTGAAAATGAAAATTGGTTTGAAATTTTCTTTAAGAAGGTATAGAGTTGGACCCCTTCCGCATTATTGCTAGGGCTTCTGTATTTTGCAGTCTTGTTTGTGTGGTACATTTCAGTGAGGAGGTTATTTTACGCTACTATTGTATATTCTTCTGGGTAACTGGAAAATAGGGCTTTGCTCACGTGACCCTGATAACCATACCAATTGCTCCTTGCGTGGAAGATTGCCATCCTTCGGCGGCACCGACTTTCCATCGGTCTCGTCGGTTGATGCGTAGTCTTAAATTGTGTTAATGTTTCTATGTCTTATTTGGTTTCCTATTGTCCTTTTCACGTTTCTTGTTGTGTTTGACTTTTTTTCCCATAGGGTGTTTTTGTGTTGTAGGTGCTGCCACCGAATCTTTTTGGAGATCCCCTCCTTTTTAGTAGATATGATTTTCCCTTTTTTATCTCTATTACCTCGAGTACTTTCAGGAAACGTTGTTTGAAGAAAGCTGTATAATTGCTCGAGTTGTTCTTTTGAAGTTCTATCTGAGGTCGATTTAAGGTATCGGGCTTCCCCTATATCCATCTCTTGGTATTCCCTTGTCATCTTCTTTAACTTTTCCTCCATTTCTATGACTTCGTATTTACCATATGATAGCTGGGATTTTCGATGAGCTCGCACATATCTATCTAGTTGCTCTATATTTTCTGTTAATTTTTCTTCTCGAGCCTTCAATGTTTCATCATGCACGCTCAATTGTTTCGAAAAAATATCTGTTTTTATTTTGAATGTTTCTTTCACTGCGTTTAAACACTCTTCCTGTAGCTTATCCATGGAACCTTTTTCTTCTAAGTAAACATCTCTATTTCTTCTTTTGCAGGCCCTGACTGATTCTAGCTCAGTCTGCATCATTCTTAAAGTCCCATCAACTATTCTCGCACAGGTTTCCGGTATCTGTTTACGTAGTTCACGTGATATTTTCAAAATGCCCTCACAGTCATGATTATTGTGATGAGCTTTTGAACATACAAAGCACACTGCCTTACCACAGTCTTTACAGTAAACTTCTACTTCATCCGAAGGGTGATTATCACAGGTTGGAATCGGGTTTTGTACGATTTCTCCAACTTCGGCCATATCTAACCTTCAAAGAAAAAAATTTGATTAAATATGATGTTCTATGATTAAACATGTGTAATTGATTATAATGATTCTAGTTTCAGGTCTTGTTTGGAAAGAATAAAATGAAAGCAAAGTGATCCTATCAGCGGTAAATAATGCATCGGCCATGATCATTCCGGGTAAATTATTGCCATATTTGTTGACCGATCGGCACCAAGGAAGCATTTGATTTCTCGGGTGGGGGGGCGACTTTGCAAAAAGAATCCGGATCGAGATTCTAGGGGAAAAAATTCCGGCCAAAATGGCCGGCGAAAAAATATCCGTATCACAAAATTGGGTTCCCCCCCCTCTTCTGATCTTTCCACATGTGCGGTAAACACCTTTTTGTGTTATTAACTAAGTACAAATCAGAATGAAGCAAACTTTATTGAAAGTAACAAAATTCAAGTCATTAGCACCAACGATCCTGTCTGGCAGTGCTTTGATTATCATTTAAGTGTAACTATGAAAGGTTTCATGTGCTATTCCAAAAATTTAAAAGAAGTGATCTGCTAGCAAGAGATGCCTTGATATACTCTTCCTTCCTTGGCACCTGATCTCGCTCCGTGTTTGATATTTAATATGGCCAAAAAAAGGGAGTAATTTTCAATAATGGAATTTTTTTTAATCCGACCCATAGGGCCGGCGAAAAAAAATGTCAGGCTCTTAAAATGGCTGAAAAAAAATTCAGGCTGGCAAAAGTCTCCCCCCCCCATAAAAATCAAATGGTGAGTGTCACTGCTGCACCAGGAGTCCCCAAGGGCACATGTAGACAAGTTCGCTCATCTTCGGTTGATCGTTTCTTCAACGCATTCAAACATTTCTTTTATCAAATTTTCTTGAAATTTCTAAAATGTGGGTCCTAAAGCATCATATCCAATCCATCCTTTCACGTCTTTGGGTACATTTTTGGACATAATTTTCACACTCTTTGGCCATATTACAGTTTTTTAGATTGAGGTTCACTGATAAGTGTTAAGTACCCGAAACGTGCATGTCTGGTCCATGCTACGAATTTTTCTGTTCTTAAAAGATGCTATTGAATTTGAAGATTTGAAGTTTAACATTCTAATACCAACAGAACGGTCTTGTCACAATGTACTCAACTAAATAATAGATCTGTAGTATTAAGATTTATAAAATGTATGTCAACGATCATAGTCAAGTCAAAAGATCTTAATTGTGGTACATGTACCAACAGAAATGTCACAAGGAACAACATAATGTTTTCTCCGTGTTTTTACATGGGGTTTTTGACAATACAACCGTCCCGTCCGTCTGTCTGTCCGACCCTCCGCCTGCCTGTCAATCAGAAAAAAAACTTTAACCTTGTCCATAACTTTTGAATGGTAAGTGATGGGGCTTTCATATTTCACATGTGTATTCCTTGTGACAAGACCTTTTCATGGATTTTGACCTACATTTCAAAAACTTTAAGGTTCCATGACCATACATTTTGAATGGTAAATGATAGGACTTTTATATTTCATACATGTATTCCTGGTGACAATACCTTTCCGTTAGTAACAACATTCTGACCTCGTCCTTGGAGGTTGACCCACATTTGAAAACTTCAACCTCGACCATAACTTTTGGATTGTAAATGATACAACTTTCATATTTCACACATGCATTCCTTTGCACAAGACCTTTCCCGTGGTAACAAAAGTTTGGACCTTTTGACCTCTTCTTACAATTCAATGTATTTACATGTATGACTAGAATTTTGATGTCTTATCACAAGGAACAACATAAGTGCTAAAGGAAGCTTTAGATAGCTGTACCAAACGATGATGTAAATCGGAAGGAATCGAATCGCATGCTCTGAATGACTGGAAAAACCTCATTTTGGATATTGTCGATATTCGAATAGATAACTACCACAAAAATCCTCATCTTTTTGAAAATCCAATTTCTAAATCTGAAAGATATTTCTAATCCAAGTTACGTAATTTACACGAAAAATATGTCTTCGCGCCTGCAGACAAAGCAGCCAACAACACCATGATTATTTGAAAACGCTACTACATATCAAATTTAGTTTCGGAACTTTCCTCTACTAATACTTATATCGAAAGCAACGAAAGTGTTCCCAATATTTTGAACAAACATAACAGTGAAATTTCTTCTTTTAACATCCCTATTTCTAAATTGGATCTCCCTACAATATACTGTATACCAAAACTTCACAAGTCTCCTTACAAGTTTCGATACATTGCTAATTCTAGCAACTGCTCAACAACAATTTTGTCTAGAAATCTGACGTCAGCACTCACGGCTATAAAGGATCACGTGGCAAAATACTGTGAAACTGTCATGAACAGGAATGGCGTAAACTTCTTTTGGTCTATTAAAAATTCAGGGGATGTGATTGACAAAATGAAATCAAGAAATTTTGAAGCAAATACGATATCTTCGTACGACTTTTCAAGTATGTACACCACGCTTCCTCACGACAAAATAAATGCTCGACTGTCCAAACTCATTAGATGGTGCTATAATCGAGAGGGGAAAACTTATATTTGTACTTCTGAATCGAAGGGTTTCTTTTCCGCCACAGATTACAAATCATACAAATCATCGACATGTGGTGACCTGCGTATTGCCTTGTCCTTCCTTTTGGACAATATTTATGTAAGATTTGGTGAGAAACTCTACAAGCTGGTTGTAGGGATTCCAATGGGTACTAATTGTGCGCCTCTTGTTGCAGATTTATTTTTATACTCTTATGAAAAGGAATTTATCCAAAATCTTCAAAAGCAAAGCAAAAATGATGATGTGAAATGCTTCATTGGTACTACTAGGTACCTGGATGATATTCTTACTATCGATAATCCTGTTTTTGAAAAGTATAAAAATGTTATTTATCCACAAGAATTGATTCTAAACAAGGCAAACGTTTCAAACACAGAAACAACATTTTTGGACCTACATATCAAAATTGTTAACGGAGAAATCCATACAAGTGTGTATGACAAAAGAGATGATTTTGGATTTAACATAGTAAATTTCCCCTGGCTTGACGGTGATGTTCCTAGATTACCGTTCTATGGTATCTATATTTCACAGCTCATCCGGTATGCTAGAGCATGTACTGATGTTTTTGATTTTCATAGTAGAAATTTACAAATTACCAAGAAACTTTTAGGACAAGGTTTTCGCTTTCACGAACTAGTAAAGACTTTCTGGAAATTTTACAAAAATTATTGTCAACTTCTTCTGAAATTCGGACCAATACAGGCAACAGAGTATATTACTGTTAGTATTTCACAACCTGCATTTTATGGTGACATTATTAACAAGATAAGAAGGTTCAAAGATAAACAACATCACTATCGAAAATGCGTCAGAATCATCAAACGCCTTTTATACCGTGGATATGATCCTAATGTCACCAGACGGACACTAGGCTTGGTACTTGACCAATCTACAGTCTTGTACAAGCGCATTCTTAAAACTTGCACTCTGACTGACTGTGACGACCGGACTCCATGACGGGCCCTGTCCAAACCTCTTTAGAGAAGACAGGGCCCCGACCACCTGCCCTCTCTGAATGTCAGTCGGACTCCTCGGCTGATAACACACATGAGCTCGCGGCGGCAGAGCACGGATTGTATTACGTACGCCCTCTTTTTATATCGATTTACATATTCATCTGTGTTGCTTGGGCCCCTGCGTTTTGCGGTCTTATTTGTGTGTGGTCATCTGACAGGGAGGAGGTTGTTTTACACCACAATTGTACGTTCTTCGAGACCTCTGGGTATTCGGAAAAGTGGGAGGGTTGTGCGCATGTAATCAAGGATAACCACACCTTCTGCTATTTCCGTGGCAGATGGCCGTCCTAAGTCGGCACCGGTTGCCCATTGGCCTCGTTGGTTTATGTGTAGTCCTTTGTGTTTGATGTTTCTCTGTTGTGCGTTGACGTTCCTTGTCCCTTATGCGTCTCTTTCCGTGCTTGTCTGCTTTGTGTTTTTGCATTGGGTGTTTTGGGGTTTTGCTGTGGGTGCTACAACCGGGTGTTGTTGGAGATCCCCTCCTTTCTTTGATAAAACATGAGACATAAAAAGGTGAGATTATATCTAATACTACATTATGAAACAAAAGTAAACTTTCATTATCATGATAATGGATTCTAATTAAGACCACATCTATAACTTACTTTTTTAATCTTGAAACAGTGAGGCAACACTTAATTCTTGTCCTTTGACATGTTTACCTACCATTATATGTAACGTACGTTTACACACAATGACAGGCTCAGACAGAGGTATGCAAGTTTCTTCATATCATTTTGAGCACTTGAGTGCAATATATTATCTACTTATACAGCTTAAAGTTCTATACCTTCAGACATCCTTATCTATGGATTCTTTCAACCTTGAACACTTAAATGAAACATATGGTTGATTTAATATAAAAGAAAACACTAAGGCGCTTCTTTCTTCATACCAATGCCAGAAACGACCAAAGTACATGTAAAGAAAAACTTTAACCTTGTCCATAACTCTTGAATGGTAAGTGATAGGGCTTTAATATTTCGCATGTGTATTCCTTGTGAAAAGACCATTTCATGGATACCAAAATATTTGACCTTGTGACCTTTACCTTGGAGTTTGAGAAACTTTAACCTTGGCAATAACTTTTGAATGGACAGTGATATGGCTAAATTTGAAGACGTTTACATTTATACCACTTGGTGAGTGTCACTGCTGGTGGACCAGGTGTCCCCGAGGGCACATGTAGCCAAGTTCGATCAATTTCGGTTGATCGTTTCTTCAACGCATTCTAAATTTCTGGTATCAAAATTTCTTGAAATTTCTAAAAAGTGGGTCCTGTAGCATCATATCCCACCCATCCTGCTACGTCTTTCGGTATACTTTTTCGACATATTAACTTTCATACTTTTTGGCATATTACAATGTTTAGATTTAGTATCACTGATGAGGGTTAAATACCCGAAATGTGCATGTCTGGTCCACGTTGCCAATTTATCTGTTCTTAAATGATGCTATTCAATTTGAAGACGTTTACTTTTATACCACTTGGTGAGTGTCACTGCTGGTGGACCAGGTGTCCCCGAGGGCACATGTAGCCAAGTTCGATCAATTTCGGTTGATCGATTCTTCAACGCATTCTAAATTTCTGGTATCAAAATTTCTTGAAATTTCTAAAAAGTGGGTCCTGTAGCATCATATCCCACCCATCCTGCTACGTCTTTCGGTACACTTTTTCGACATAGTAACTTTCATACTTTTTGGCATATTACATTGTTTAGATTTAGGATCACTGATGAGGGTTAAATACCCGAAACGTGCATGTCTGGTCCACGTTGCCAATTTATCTGTTCTTAAATGATGCTATTCAATTTCAAAACGTTTACATTTATACCACTTGGTGAGTGTCACTGCTGGTGGACCAGGTGTCCCCGAGGGCACATGTAGCCAAGTTCGATCAATTTCGGTTGATCGTTTCTTCAACGCATTCTAAATTTCTGGTATCAAAATTTCTTGAAATTTCTAAAAAGTGGGTCCTGTAGCATCATATCCCTCTCATCCTGCTACGTCTTTCGGTATACTTATTCGACATAGTAACTTTCATACTTTTTGGCATATTACATTGTTTAGATTTAGGATCACTGATGAGGGTTAAATACCCGAAACGTGCATGTCTGGTCCACGTTGCCAATTTATCTGTTCTTAAATGATGCTATTCAATTTGAAGACGTTTACATTCATACCACTTGGTGAGTGTCACTGCTGGTGGACCAGGTGTTCCCGAGTGCACATGTAGCCAAGTTCGATCAATTTCGGTTGATCGTTTCTTCAACGCATTCTAAATTTCTGGTATCAAAATTTCTTGAAATTTCTAAGAAATGGGGTTCTGTAGCATCATATCCCACCCATCCTGCTACGTCTTTCGGTATACTTTTTCGACATAAAAACTTTCATACTTTTTGGCATATCACATTGTTTAGATTTAGGATCACTGAAGAGGGTTAAATACCCGAAACGTGCATGTCTGGTCCACGTTGCCAATTTATCTGTTCATCAATGATGCTATTCAATTTGAAGACGTTTACATTTTTACCACTTGTTGAGTGTCACTGCTGGTGGACCAGGTGTCCCCGAGGGCACATGTAGCCAAGTTCGATCAATTTCGGTTGATCGTTTCTTCAACGCATTCTAAATTTCTGGTATCAAAATTTCTTGAAATTTCTAAAAAGTGGGTCCTGTAGCATCATATCCCACCCATCCTGCTACGTCTTTCGGTATCATTTTTCGACATAGTAACTTTCATACTTTTTGGCATATTACGATGTTTAGATTTAGGATCACTGATGAGGGTTAAATACCCGAAACGTGCATGTCTGGTCCACGTTGCCAATTTATCTGTTCTTAAATGATGCTAATCAATTTGAAAACGTTTACATTTATATCACTTGATGAGTGTCACTGCTGGTGGACCAGGTGTCCCCGAGGGCACATGTAGCCAAGTTCGATCAATTTCGGTTGATCGTTTCTTCAACGCATTCTAAATTTCTGGTATCAAAATTTCTTGAAATTTCAAAAAAGTGGGTCCTGTAGCATCATATCCCACCCATCCTGCTACGTCCTTCGGTATACTTTTTCGACAAAGTAACTTTCATACTTTTTGGCATATTACAATGTTCAGATTTAGGATCTCTGATGAGGGTTAAATACCCGAAACGTGCATGTCTGGTCAACGTTGCCAATTTATCTGTTCTTAAATGATGCTATTCAATTTGAAGACGTTTACATTTATACCACTTGGTGAGTGTCACTGCTGGTGGACCAGGTGTCCCCGAGGGCACATGTAGCCAAGTTCGTTCAATTTCGGTTGATCGTTTCTTCAACGCATTCTAAATTTCTGGTATCAAAATTTCTTGAAATTTCTAAAAAGTGGGTCCTGTAGCATCATATCCCACCCATCCTGCTACGTCTTTCGGTATACTTTTTCGACATAGTAACTTTCATACTTTTTGGCATATTACATTGTTTAGATTTAGGATCACTGATGAGGGTTAAATACCCGAAACGTGCATGTCTGGTCCACGTTGCCAATTTATCTGTTCATCAATGATACTATTCAATTTGAAGACGTTTACATTTATACCACTTGGTGAGTGTCACTGCTGGTGGACCAGGTGTCCCCGAGGGCACATGTAGCCAAGTTCGATCAATTTCGGTTGATCGTTTCTTCAACGCATTCTAAATTTCTGGTATCAAAATTTCTTGAAATTTCTAAAAAGTGGGTCCTGTAGCATCATATCCCACCCATCCTGCTACGTCTTTCGGTATACTTTTTCGACATAGTAACTTTCATACTTTTTGGCATATTACATTGTTTAGATTTAGGATCACTGATGAGGGTTAAATACCCGAAACGTGCATGTCTGGTCCACGTTGCCAATTTATCTGTTCTTAAATGATGCTATTCAATTTGAAGACGTTTACATTTATACCACTTGGTGAGTGTCACTGCTGGTGGACCAGGTTTCCCCGAGGGCACATGTAGCCAAGTTCGATCAATTTCGGTTGATCGTTTCTTCAACGCATTCTAAATTTCTGGTATCAAAATTTCTTGAAATTTCTAAAAAGTGGGTCCTGTAGCATCATATCCCACCCATCCTGCTACGTCTTTCGGTATACTTTTTCGACATAGTAACTTTCATACTTTTTGGCATATTACATTGTTTAGATTTAGGATCACTGATGAGGGTTAAATACCCTAAACGTGCATGTCTGGTCCACGTTGCCAATTTATCCGTTCTTAAATGATGCTATTCAATTTGAAGACGTTTACATTTATACCACTTGGTGAGTGTCACTGCTGGTGGACCAGGTGTCCCCGAGGGCACATGTAGCCAAGTTCGATCAATTTCGGTTGATCTTGCATCTCTGGTCCACGTTGCCAATTTATCTGTTCTTAAATAATGCCATTCAATTCGAAGACGTTTACATTTATACCACTTGGTGAGTGTCACTGTTGGTGGACCAGGTGTCCCTGAGGGCACATGTAGCCAAGTTCGATCAATTTCGGTTGATCGTTTCTTCAACGCATTCTAAATTTCTGGTATCAAAATTTCTTGAAATTTCTAAAAAGTGGGTCCTGTAGCATCATATCCCACCCATCCTGCTACATCTTTCGGTATACTATTTCGACACAGTAACTTTCATACTTTTTGGCATATTACATTGTTTAGATTTAGGATCACTGATGAGGGTTAAATACCCTAAACGTGCATGTCTGGTCCACGTTGCCAATTTATCCGTTCTTAAATGATGCTATTCAATTTGAAGACGTTTACATTTATACCACTTGGTGAGTGTCACTGCTGGTGGACCAGGTGTCCCCGAGGGCACATGTAGCCAAGTTCGTTCAATTTCGGTTGATCGTTTCTTCAACGCATTCTAAATTTCTGGTATCAACATTTCTTGAAAATTTTAAAAAGTGGGTCCTGTAGCATCATATCCCACCCATCCTGCTACGTCTTTCGGTATACTTTTTCGACATAGTAACTTTCATACTTTTTGGCATATTACATTGTTTAGATTTAGGATCACTGATGAGGGTTAAACGTGCATGTCTGGTCAACGTTGCCAATTTATCTGTTCTTAAATGATGCTATTCAATTTGAAGACGTTTACATTTAAGACCTTCTCATGAATACCAATTGTTTCTCACCGTGTAACTTTTATCTAGAATTAACCGATTAAAATCAACTGTGAACACCAGATTCGTGCCTATATTTAAAGACCCTGATGTTATCACAGAACTTACCTACCTCCAAGAACATTATGTCATCACACCAGCGGACAAAGCCTCAAATAATTACACATTTACTTGCAAAAAGTACTATTTCGACAGTCTAGTTAAAGAGTTGGGTTTAAATTCGACACCTGGAAATCTCACTTACACCCCAACAAACCTTTCTGCCTCTGAAATAATAGATCACCACAAATCAGCTCTTGCTTCCTTTGGCTTCGACACTACCAATTTAGATTTAGATTTACCATACTCATACTGCATACCCAAAATGCATAAGAATCCGTACAAACAACGTTTCATCGCTGGTTCCTCAAAATGTTCTACCAAATCTGTATCGATTTTACTCACCAAAGTTTTATCTGAAATCAAATCTGGGCTACAAAAATAGTGTTCGACAGTATATTCTCGCAGTGGTATCAACCAGATGTGGATTTAAAAGAATTCGAAGGAACTTTTAGAACATCTGAAATCCACTCATTTTAGTAGAGTCCATTCGATCAAAGCCTTTGATTTTTCGACACTTTACACTACAATTCCACATTCTAAATTGAAAGAAAGACTCGCAAAAATTATAAGTAATGCGTTTACAAGTAAGAAAGGTAATCGCAAATACAAATTTATTGTTGTTAACTATGACAAAACCTACTTTGTAAAAGAAAAATCCGATTCTGAAAATAAGTACACTGAAACAGACATTATTCAGATGTTAAACTTTCTGATCGACAACATTTTTGTGGTGTTTGGAGGAAAGGTCTTCCAGCAAATTGTCGGAATTCCAATGGGGACCAATTGTGCCCACTCCTTGTCGACATTTTCCTTTACTCGTACGAAGCTGAATTCATTCAATCTTTGGTCTCTGAAGGGAAAAGATACTTAGCTTCTAGATACTTAGCTTCTGACTTCAACTTCACTTACAGATACATAGACGATGTGTTGTCCATTAATAATCCAAAATTCGCGGATTACCTGAGCAGTATCTATCCTTCGGAGCTTGAAGTCAAAGAAACTACAGCGACAAATAATTCAGCATCCTATTTGGACATGTTGTCCTACGACACTGATGGTCAAATGAACACCTCACTCTATGACAAACGTGACGACTTCAATTTCAGCATTACGAACTTTCCTTTTCTGAGTAGCAACATCCCTTCATCGCCTGCTTATGGCGTGTTCATATCTCAGTTGATACGCTATGCCAGAGTAAGTACCAAATATACGGATTTTGTTCTGAGAGCTAGGCGTCTTTCAGATAAGGTTCTCAGTCAGGGATATGTTTGTGACCGACTAACATCGTCACTGAGGAAGTTCTACGGTCGATATGGGGAACTCGTCATACACTATGATGTCCCACTATCCAGAATGGTGGATGATATTCTGTCATAGATCATTTGAACCATCCAACCAAAGATTGTACTCTATATCTTCCAAAATGGAAGTAACCGGACGTGACAGTTCTACCGAATTGAAGCGACGGGTGTTGCATGTAAGCAGGAGATGCTTACTCTTCCTGGGCACCTGATCTCACTCTCATATCGGGAGTTCGCTTCTTTTCATATGGTGGAGGTTTTTGTTTTTGTTTGCTGTGGTTCCTGTTTTATCCTGATTTTGTATGCCTTCGGTTTCTGATTTTCTGAATTATCGATTTTGTACTGTAGACAGGGATATGGTCATTATCCATATTTGTCAACTTGACCATGGAGTTTGACTTACTTTTCAAAAATTTTAACCATGACCATACCTTTCGAATGGTAAGTAATTGGGCTTTAATATTTCACACTTGTACGTCGTATCCCTTGTGACAAGAGTTAAACGTCTTCAAATTCAATACCATCGTTTAGAAACAGATAAATTTGCAGCATGGACAAGACATGCACGTTTCGGTTACTCAATCCTCGTCAGTGATCCTAAATCCAGACAATGTTACATGACAAAATAGTGTGAAAAATGTTATGCCCAAAATGTACCGAAAATGTACCGAAAGACGTTGCAGGATCGGTGGGATAGGATGCTACAGGACCTACGTTTTCAAAATTTCAAAAATTTTGGTAACAGAATTTTTTTAATGCTTACTA
The DNA here is from genome assembly GCA_033119305.1 of Pinctada imbricata. Taxonomy (NCBI): domain Eukaryota; kingdom Metazoa; phylum Mollusca; class Bivalvia; order Pterioida; family Pteriidae; genus Pinctada; species Pinctada imbricata. Next base: position 22,239,778 of record VSWD01000004.1, read on the forward strand.
AAGTTGATCGAACTAGGCTACATGTACCTTTCCCTTGGTAACAACATTCTGAGGTCGTCCTAGGATGTTGACCCATGTTTGAAAACTTCAACCTTGACCATAACTTTTGAATTATAAATGACAGGACTTTCGTCAGACGGACAATAGGCTTGGTACTTGACCAATCTACAGTCTTATACAAGCGCATCCTTGAGACTTGCACTCTGACTGACTGTGACGACGGAACTCCATGACGGGCCCTGTCCAAACCTCTTTAGAGAAGACAGGGCCCCGACCACCTGTCCTCTCTGAATGTCAGTCGGACTCCTCGGGTGATTACATACATGAACTCGCTACAGCCGGCAGAGCACGGACTGTATTACGCATGCCCCCCTTTTATATCCATTTACATATTCATCTGTGTCTCTGGGGCCTCTGCGTTTTGCGGTCTTGTTTGTGTGATGTCATGTTACAGTGAGGAGGTTGTTTTACACCACATTTGTACGTTCTTCGAGACCTCTGGGTAATTGGAGAAGTGAGAGGGTTGTGCGCACTTAATCCAGGATAACTACACCATTTGCTACTTGCGTGACAGATGGCCGTTCAAAGTCGGTACCGGTTACCCATTGGTCTCGTCGGTTTATGTGTAGTCTTTTGTGTTTGATGTTTACATGTCGTGTGTCTCTTTTCCGTCTCGTGCTGTACTCGTCTTTTGTGTTTTTGCATCGGGTGTTTTGGTGTTCTACTGTTCATGCTGCAACGGGGTCTTGTTGGAGATCTCCTCCCTTCTTTTCGTATTTCACATGTGCATTCCTTTTCACAAGACCTTTCACTTGGTAACAAATGAGTCAAAGAAGATCCTGACGACAATCCCAACAGCACTCACAATAGAGCACCAAATCGAACATCGACGGACTCCTAGCAAGCTAGAGGTGGTACCAGGTACCCGGGAGGAGTAAGCATCCCCTCTTGGTTAGCAGCACTCGCCGTCGATGTTCATGCACGAAAATTAAAACAAAAATGCAATGATCGCTGTGCGATATAAGTCCCCTACCGGCGGCATAAATTTATGACTTGCATCTCTGTTCATCAGTTCATCTTCTGCAACAACAGCCAAGAGAAGACTGGGAAACTGAATTCACGAAATTTGCTAAGTCCAAGGGCCATAACTCTTATGAAAATTAGTCAATCTAAATTAAACTCAAATCTGCATCACACTATAATGTATTCACATACAAAAAATCAGCTCATCATCTGCAATAACAGGCATGAAAAAGTCCGGAAAACTGAAAAATTCATGAAATTTGCTAAGTCCAAGGGCCATAACTCTTGTAAAAAAAGGTCAATGGAAATCAAACTCAAACTTGATCTGTATCCCATTGAGATATATCCACATACCAAAAATGAGTTCAATATATGCAACAAGAGCGGAAAAAGTCCGTAAAACTGAAATTTTCCTAACATTTGCTAAGTCCAAGGGCCATAACTCTTGTAAAATTAGGTCAATCAAAAGCAAACTCAAACTTGATCTGTATCCCATTGAGATATATCCACATACCAAAAATGAGTTCAATATATGCAACAACAGCGGAAAAAAGTCCGGAAAACTGAACTTTTCATAAAATTTGCTAAGTCCAAGGGCCATAACTCTTGTAAAATTAGGTCAATCGAAAGCAAACTCAAACTTGATCTGTATCCCATTGAGATATATCCACATACCAAAAATGAGTTCAATATATGCAACAACAGCGGAAAAAAGTCCGGAAAACTGAACTTTTCATAAAATTTGCTAAGTCCAAGGGCCATAACTCTTGTAAAATTAGGTCAATCGAAAGCAAACTCAAACTTGATCTGTATCCCATTGAGATATATCCACATACCAAAAATGAGTTCAATATATGCAACAACAGCGAAAAAAAGTCCAGAAAACTGAAAATGGGACAGACGGACAGACAGACAGACCGAGAGGAAACTAAGAGTCCCCTTCGGCGTTAAAAAGGTCAATGGAAATCAAACTCAAACTTGATCTGTATCCCATTGAGATATATCCACATACCAAAAATGAGTTCAATACATTTTGTATATGCAACAACAGCGGAAGAAAGTCCGTAAAACTGAAATTTTCCTAAAATTTGCTAAGTCCAAGGGCCATAACTCTTGTTCAAATAGGTGAATCTAAAGCAAACTCAAACTTGATCTGTATCCCATTGAGATATATCCACATACCAAAAATATGTTCAATATATGCAACAACAGCGGAAAAAAGTCCGGAAAACTGAAATTTTCCTAAAATTTGCTAAGTCCAAGGGCCATAACTCTTGTAAAATTAGGTCAATCAAAAGCAAACTCAAACTTGATCTGTATCCCATTGAGATATATCCACATACCAAAAATATGTTCAATATATGCAACAACAGCGGAAAAAAGTCCGGAAAACTGAACTTTTCATAAAATTTGCTAAGTCCAAGGGCCATAACTCTTGTAAAATTAGGTCAATCGAAAGCAAACTCAAACTTGATCTGTATCCCATTGAGATATATCCACATACCAAAAATATGTTCAATATATGCAACAACAGCGGAAAAAAGTCCGGAAAACTGAACTTTTCATAAAATTTGCTAAATCCAAGGGCCATAACTCTTGTAAAATTAGGTCAATCGAAAGCAAACTCAAACTTGATCTGTATCCCATTGAGATATACCCACATACCAAAAATGAGTTCAATATATGCAACAACAGCGAAAAAAAGTCCGGAAAACTGAAAATGGGACAGACGGACAGACAGACAGACCGAGAGGAAACTAAGAGTCCCCTTCGGCGTTGCCGGTAGGGGACTAATATATATTTAATACATGCACTGCTCTGTCTGAGTTTGGACCTTTTGATCTTTCCTTAGAGTTTAACTTTTGGATGTTTAGAATTTTGATACTATATGATATATATTATGCAGACTGAAGAATGGAGGGGGAGGGTCTGTAAGCATTTCTTTAATAACAAACACCCAAAAGCCAGGGAATACAATTCCTTGAATTTGAATTTTGTGTTTTGCTGTTTGTTCTGCAACTGGGTCTTTTTGGTCAATGATAACACGTTAATGAATTAACAAGGCATTTGCCGTTCTGCGGGACCCTAAATAGAAAGTTGAGATTATGTCTAATATTTAACGTCTTCAAATTCATTCGCATCATTTTAGAGCGGATAAATTTACAGCATGGACTAGACATGCACCTCTCGGGTAATAAACCCTCGTCAGTGATCCTCAATCTAAACAATGTAATATGACCAAAATCTTTGAAAATTATGTCCAAAATATACCGAATGAATAGCAAAATGGCTGGGATATGATGCTAAAGGACCCAGGTTTTAGAAATTTGAGAAAATTTTGTAAACAGAAATTTTCAAATGCGTTTGAAGAAACGACCAACCGAAATTGATCAAACTTGGCAACATGATGATTGATCAAACTTGGCTAAATTGATCAAACTTGGCTAAATTGATCAAACTTGGTTAATACTACATTTTGAAACAAAAGTTAACTGCCATTATGATGATAATGAATTCTAATTGACCAAATATATAACTTACTTTTTGAATCTACAGTTCAGTGATATTTTTTAAAATTCTTGTCCTTTGACATATCTATCAGCCATCATATGTAACGTACATTTACACACGTTAACAGGCTCAGACAGAGGAATGCAAGTTTCGTCATATGAGTGCAATATATGATCAACTTATTCAGTTTAAAGTTCTATACCTTCAGAAATCTTTATCTTTCGATTCATTCATTCTTTATTACGTGGAGAAACACATGGTTGACTTAATATCAAAGAAAACCCCATGGCGCTTCTTTCTTCAGAACAATGACAATGCCGTCCAAAGTACATGTGCTCTGTTCTTGAGCAGTCGCTTAAAATAAAGTTAATTGCAGATATATAGATTGAATGTCGAAGTTTGTTGATTCCATTGTACATTTGCCGTAAGTGTATCATTGCAGGTTTCATCTACCTGTCTGTAATTGTAACGTAGAAGAGTCCGGAAACAATATATCCAGAGGGCAGTAATTCCAGTTAAATAATGTTAACAACAACATCCATTGAGTTTAGTATATTACCACAACATTTAAAATATATAAGTCCTATAACCCTTTAACGACAAATCTGATGACTCTGAATATGGAAAGTCGGCTTCCCCTCCACAGTCTGATCACATTCATGTTCAAATCCATTGATGCATATTCAAGTTATTCCATAGGCCTATACATTGTCGTTAGCTTGACATGTCTGTGCATACATGTAGTTTGAAAATCGTAGAACGTCTATTGGAACTTTGTATCAAATCTGTAACGATAAGGCGTAAAATCTGCCCAACAATAATGAAATTTTAAAGTACTTCATTTAATATTCTTTCATCTATTTGGTGAAATACTTTAAAAGACTTTGAAAATCTGAAGAAATTTATTCATAAAATTGCTCTAATAGAGAGATATTTGAGTATAAATGTGCTTAATTTGTATAGAAATCAATGCAAATCGGAAAAGTTTTCATAAAATATCGCCCCCCCCCCTTGGAACACAACACCTCTCCTACCTGTAAGATGTATTTTCATAATACAAATTTTCTGTATAAGTGGAGTTGTGTTTCAAAGGGGGGAACACTAGTTAATTTACGAAAATGCGATTGGGTGGTTAGGGATGAAGGAAAGATGTAAAATTAACAGAGAATTAGTAACTGACACTTAATTCGCTTTCGGCAAATAATTAACTTCTTTATTAATAGTTTCGAATGAATCAAATTTCAACATAGAATAATCGTTGTTGTTTACTTTTTCACTAACAAACTCCTTTATTTTGATTTTGGGCATTGATAATTCAACAACTCCTCGCAATAAAAGTTAACAATTAGCGTTGACGACTGATGTACCGGTCAATATTGGGAAAATGCTCAAAACATCCTCGGTAACATCCACAAAGTATTTAGAAAATGTAATTATGGTAAATGTGAAAGAAATATGATTTTATATACCGGAAAAAAAGCTTATTCAAACAATTTTTATAACGGCGGCATTGTCAATTGTACAATATAAGTGAGAACGGGTGGTCGATTATACATCTCTGGCCACGTGTTTACGGTCTGATAAATCCGGAATATAATATTTGGAGAAAATCGTGTTTTAGCACGATATTTCTTATTGAATCTTCTTATAATATTTCACTTTGACATTTTGATCAACAAAAGCGACCGATTGTTAGAAAATTTTCGACATTTCACTCGCATTACTAGTATTTATATCATAACACATAGAGTAATCAAAGATTACATAGCTCGCCGTAGCAGGTTTTCGTCAAAAATCAAATAACTTCCAAAGTACAGTGAGTATTGTCAGGCGGATTCTATCCATCTTATGTTAGTCTCATCCCTTAGAGAGCTAAAGATACAGCCAAAGTACGAGTAATTAAATAGAAGATAAATGGTAAATGGTCAAGGTCAAAGTCCAGAGTCAATGTCACTGGGTCAAAGGTCATGGTCTCAAATGTAGGTCCCCATCTCAAGGAATCTACATGTGAAATATCAAAGTCCTACCCCTTATGGTTGAAGAAATATAGCCCAGGTGAAAGATTTTGAAAAGTAGGTCAAAGTCCAAGTTCAAGGTCACCAGGTCAAAGGTCTCGTCACAAGGTATGTACATGTGAAATATGAAAGTCCTACCTCTTATGGTTGTAAAGATATAGCCCAGGTTAAAGTTTTTAAAAAGTAGATCCAAATCTAAGGTCAAGGTCACTAGGTCAAAGGTTATGGTCTCAAATGAAAAGTCTTGTCACAAGGTATTTACATGTAACATATGAATGTCCTACACCTTGAAGAGATATAGTCCTACACCTTGAAGAGATATAGCCCAAGTTTTTGAAAAGTAATTCCAAGGTCAAGGTCACTATAGGTCAAAGGTCATGGTTTCAAATGAAAGGTATCATCACAAGGTATCTACATGTTAAATATAAAAGCCCTATCCCTTATGGTTGTAGAGATATAGCCCAGGTTAAAGTTTTTGAAAAGTAGGTCAAAGTCCAAGGTCACTAGGTCAAAGGTCATGGTCTCAAATGGAAGGTCTTGTCACAAGGTATCTACATGTACATGTGAAATATGAAAGCCATGCCCTTTATGGTTGAAAAGGTATAGCCCAGGTTAAAGTTTTGTCTACGGACGACAACAACGACGACGAAAATGACGACGACGCCGAGTGTATGACATTAGCTCTTCGGACTTTCGTCCCGGCGAGCTAAAAAGACCACCACCCTTAGTTCTACGTAAAAATATAGGTTATTTCTCATAATTTTGTCAAGAAAACTACTATATCTAATTAAAGACACTTGAAATGAAATAATTTCACGTGCAGGACACATTTTAAATAATACTGGTTGAGCTGGAATCGCAAGTAAAATTTGGGCAGATTACGGCTCTTAACGTTACAGGTCCTTTCACATAGGTTTTTTTTCATTCGTTTTTATGCTACAAATCTCCATTAAAACGGAAATCGCGAACTCCCGATAGTTGGCTAGACCAGGTACCCGGAAGGCGTGAGAGTGCTCTGACTGCATGCAACACCCAAATGCAAAGTAGAAAGGTGCAAAATCCTGTAATGTCCAAATAGGTAAAAAGACGGTCATTTGAAAAGTTCGTACTCAAGAATGTCCTTATAATCCTTGATCTAAGCAAATGTCAAAATGTGCAATGACATAAAAGATTGTGTTTTTCAGGCATCATCTAATTAACTATCTGTAAAGATGACGGAGAAGAATTCAAAAACAATGATGTTGCAGATAGACCAACGGACCTACGGTGTGGAAACCTCTAGTGTCATTCATACTCAATGATTGGGGTTAACACATGGCTGCAACTATTTGAACGTTTGCATTGTAACATCGACATCATATTTATTCGCACCAACTTGGTGTGCTGTCAATTTTTACTGTATTTTCAAAGTGAGAAATTTGCCATTTTTGCCTTGTGTTCATTTAACGCTTTCACATACTTTGACAAAATTCTGAAATGTACATTTGTAATGAAAGTTTACTGGGAGCAAACCTTGAAATAACATAATTTAGCGAGGGCTTTGTTGTAGAATTACCGCCAGGGTACATATCTTTTATTTCTTTATACAAACATAGGTAATCACAGATTACGAAGCTCACCTCGTGGCAGCAAAATTCAATTGAAACATATTTCTTAGTACATGTACATTTGGTTTTAAAGGTGGAATCATTCAAGAGGAAAAAGTAGGTCAAGGTTATTTTATGATAGCTTAGTCAAAGATACATCTGATATGAAAGTTTGGTAAATGTAGCACTTATACTTTGCTCAATATTGGCTTTTAAAGGCAAAATCATTCAAGCGGAAAAAGTAGGTCAAGGTCATTTTATGAAAGTGATCAAAGATACATCCAATATGCAAGTTTAGTACATGTAGCAATTACCTTTGCTCAATTTTGGCTTAAAAAAAGCGAAATCATGCAAGCGAAAAAAAGTAGGTCAGATGCTGCTTCCTATGCATGGGTTCAGCTCAGCATCCCAAGATGAATCACTGGTGCAAGTTTGGTTACTATTATAAGTAGAATCAGGTCTTTGCCACATACTGAGCTACCCCAAACTTCTTATCCAAGTCACACTGAGCTACCCCAAACTTCTTGACCAAGTCACACTGAGCTACCAAAAACTTCTTAACCAAGTCACTCAAGTGGAAAATGTAGGTCAAATGCAGCATCCAATGCATGTGTTCCCCTCAGCATCCCAAGATGAATCACTTGTGAAAGTTTGGTTACTGTAGCGTCAGTACTTTGTCAGATACTGAGCTAACCCAAACTTCTTACCAAGTCACAGTGAGCTACCCCAAACTGAAGCGGAAAATGTAGGTCAGATGCAGCATCTGATGCATGGGTTCCCCACAGCATTCCAAGATGAATCACTTGTGCAAGTTTGGTTACTGTAGCATCAGTACTTTGCTAAATACTGAGCTACCCCAAACTTCTTAACCGGACGCGGACGTGTAGGGTTATAGCATAAGCTCACTCAACTCGTCGAGGTGAGCTAAAAATGTATGTATAGATAATAAAACTTACCAAATACATTAGCAAGTAATAATTGATCACTCCTAAAGAGTACTAAATGTTATTAACAAATAAATTTCATAATTAAAGGATGTGAACAAGTCGTTACAAACAGAATTTGGAAACTCAGTTTGAGCAAGGAGTCAGACAATTATAACAATTGCTTATCAAAACTTCAAAAGACAGAATCAAATAGACAAAATAAGGAAGTTCTGTTCTTTTTTCACATCTCTGGTTAATTGTAACAACTTACTTCAGAGATCAGAAAATTGATATCTTCTTTGCCTGATATTTTTTTTAGAACAATGATGACACTTTTTGATAGGTCTCAATTTCTGGTGACTTAATAATATAATTTATGTTCTATGGTACTATAATTGTTACACTATTAAGAACATTACAAATGTCAATTTATATGTACATGTAGATATTGAATTGATTTCATATACATTTCTATTATCTTGGCAACGTTATTCATAAGCTCGCCACAACACAGCAAAACTTATGAAATATATGAATCAAGGGTATGCTTGCAAACATAAGCGTAAGTTTTAAACATACATCTGAAAGTTTCAAGATAAAGAGATCTACCAAAAATACCTACATTTCATTAGATAATATAATTCATAATAAAGGTGTGAAAAGTTGTGATTTTCAGATTTCTAAAGTGAGCTACACAGACAATAATTCAATCATGTAAATGCCGATATATAACAAAACAAACACTATTTAAGTCAATAATTATGTACATGTACAATTATTACTATCATTATTATTACAATTATTACTATTTAAGTCAATAATCATGTACAATTATGATGATGAAATACTGTTGAATAAATCAATATTACTAAGAGGAAAACAAGCTAATTCAGAGAATTATATATACTGTCCCACACTTTTGGGTGTCTGTCATCAGAGCAGGTCAAAGTCACATGGTCAAAAATTTTGGTACAAACAGAAAGTCTCGTAACAATGAGTATATCCATGTGAAATGTAGAAGCCCAGTATCATTAACAATTCAAAAGTTATGCCTAAAGTTGGAGCTTTTCAAAAATAGGGTCAAATTTCAAGGTCAAAATCACAAAATAAAAAAAATGTAAGGTCCCGTCACAAAAAATAACCATGTGTAATTTAGAGGCCCTATCACTTATCATTCAAAAGTTATTTCAAAGCATAAAGTTTTTCAATAGTGAAACTCCAAGGTGACTCATAAGGTTTCATGGTCAAAACTTTTGTTATCATATTTTGTCACAAGTAATACATATGTGAAACATCATTTACTATTCAAAAGTTATGTCCATATGATGTGGTTAAAGTTTTTGTGACAGACAGACAGACAGATGGACAATTTTGATCTCATGTATTAATTTCGTGTTATGTCTATTTTCTCATGTGACATTAATCGAAGAGTGTCGTTGGTGGTAGATTCTGCCCTACAGATATTAAAGCAGGGCACAAAAAATGTTTTATTTTAGACAGATATTTGTTTTACTTAAGACAAAAAGCTATATTGGATAAAATTTTGATTTTTGAAAAAAAGAAATGTAGATATTGAATAATAAAAAAAATCCTGACAAACACTCAATTATGTAGATATTGAAGTTAAGACAATTATTGAAAAACACTCAATTATGCATAATAATATACTACGTCGATTTGATTATCTTAAGACATAATAACAATTTGATATAGAAGGAAAATAATTCTCTATCCAACTACAGATTTCTTGTAAATTAATATAAAAATAATGAAACAATATACTGTAAATCGTCTTTTATTCGTGGGCGTTTTATTTTCGCGATTTTCCCAAGTCTGAGCTTGTGTCGCGAAAATTCAACGCCACTAACATGTTTTCATTTAGCTATATTATTGACATAACCTCAATACTCCCCAACATAAAACGCCACAAATAGGTGAGTTTTATCTGATTCGTGAATAAATGACGCTGCAAACAAAAGACGATTTACAGTATTGAAAAATCAAATAAGCTAACAAAACCCTCGAATTAATCAATCTATTAAAAAAAAGCCATTTTGAGTCATCCAGTAATGATGTAAAAGTAAATTGATATATTTTTTTCAAAATGCTTTTATCCCAGTTTTGTATTCATCTTCTTATTCAAATTCTAGTGTACATAATAGCTGATAACCAAAAATATTCCCAATATACCAACTTATACATCATGCTAACAACATATTACATCATTCATCATAACAAAATGACTGCACGCTCTTTATACATTTCCATTTTTGTTTTAAGTCTCCTTGTCTATATTAGTATCATATACATATACACTCTCTGATTTGCCTGGACTAAGACAAAAACAAATGAAGATATAAAGTAAAGATAATCTTCAATCTTTTCACCACATAAATATATAATATTAATTTTCTTGCAAACCTATTTACTTTTTTCCATCAAATATTATCCAGTAATAAGGTGGACAGGTGTCATAATTTAACTATAAAATCTAGTACCCATGACTTGTGTGTACTTATTTCATAAGAATAAGTTCATGTCTACAGCTATGTTTGACTGTGTAATAAGGAGAACAATATTTTGAAATTTTCAATATTGATTACAGATACATTGTACTTTAATGGTATTAATGATTAAAATTTTGAACAATCGTCTTCAGTCACACCCAAATTTCATCCCGTTATATATAGCGAGCACATGACAAATAGAAGGAAAATCTATCGCAATTGCACCTAAAAGTAATAAGGAACAATCAAAGGAAACAATAGATTATGATTATAATGGAAAACTGTCAACGTCTATCTCCTCTCCATCCAAATGGCTATTTCTTCATTATCACAATTGTTATTTACAACTATGGAAAAATGCAATCAGTTACATTGTTGGCAAAAATAAATACACAAAACTTAAGATTCATATGACAGATAACTCATATATAACTTTTTCATCAGTACCGTTGTCTAGTGGTAAGGGTGTTGGCTCAGTAACTGAAAGGTTGCTGGTTCAAGCCTCATGAGCACCAGGGGTCCGCCGACATATTCACTTCTACCTTCCGTGTGACATACTAAAATATAGCCTATAATTAGGAGAAACAAATGCCCATGGTGGCATTTTTGTTAGTATAAACACCATTTTCTGTTAAGTATCGCATGTGAAAGGTCAAGGTCACTGGGTTAAAAATGTTGGTATCAATGGTAAAAATCCTGTGACTAGGAAACACATGTGAAATATAACCAGACTTGTCAGAATGACAACATAGCTCGCCGGTGGCAACCATATGTAAATTGCAACAACAACAATAAATAACTCCTCTGATTAACAAGTTAAAGTTTTTGAAAAGTAGGTAAAATTTCAAGGTCAAGGTCACTAGGTCAAAATTTATGGTACGGCATGAAAGGTCTTATCACAAGGAATGCACATGTGAAATATCAAAGCCCTATCACTTACCATTCAAAAAATATGGCCCAAGTTAAAGTTTTTGAAAAGTAGGTAAAATTTCAAGGTCAAGGTCACTAGGTCAAAATTTATGGTACGGCATGAAAGGTCTTATCACAAGGAATGCACAAGTGAAATATCAAAGCCCTATCACTTACCAATCAAAAAATATGGCCAAGGTTAAAGTTTTTCAAAAGTAGGTCAATCATCTCCAAGATCAAGGTCAAAAATTTTGGTATCCATGGAAAGGTCTTGTCACAAGGAATACACATGTGAAATATCAAATCCCTATCACTTACCATTCAAAAAATATGGCCAAGATTAAAGTTTTTCAAAAGTAGGTCAATCTCCAAGGTCAAGGTCACAAGGTCAAAAATTTTGGTATCCATGGAAAGGTCTTGTCACAAGGAATACACATGTGAATATCAAAGCCCTATCACTTACCATTCAAAAAATATGGCCAAGGTTAAAGTTTTTCAAAAGTAGGTCAATCTCCAAGGTCAAGGTCATAAGGTCAAAAATTTTGGTATCCATGGAAAGGTCTTGTCACAAGGAATGCACATGTGAAATATGAAAGCCCAATCTGTATTGGTTTAAAAGTTATAAGCAAGGTTAAAGTTTTAGTGCACGCGCACGCCGACGCAGACGCCAACGCCAACGCAGACGCCGACACCGGGGGTATGACAATAGCTCTCCGGACATTCGTCCCGGCGAGCTAAAAAACCCTATCACTGACCATTCAAACGTTATGCCCAATTTCAAAGTTTTTGTTAAGTTGGTCAAAGGTCAAATTCAAGGTACAAAAATTTTGGTATCAATAGAAAGGTCTTGTCGTAATGAATGCAGATGTGAAATACAAAAACCCTATCACTTACCATTCAAAAGTTATGCCCAATGTTACAGTTTTTGAAAGGTAGGTCAAAGTTCAAGGTCAAGGTCGCGAGGTCAAAACTTTTGGTATTAATGGAAAGATCTTGTCACAAGGAATACACATGTGAAATATGAAAGCCCCTTCACTCAAACGTTTTGCCCAATGTTAAAGTTTTTGAAAAGTAGGTCAAAAGTCAAGGTTATGAGGTCAAAACTTTTTGGTATCAATGGATAGGTCTTGTCACAAGGAATACTCATGTGAAAAATAAAAGCTCTATTACCTTCCGATCAAAAGTTATGCCCCAATGTTAAAGTTTTTGTAAAGTAGGTCAAGGGTCAAGGGTCAAGGTCACAAGGTCAAAACTTTTTGGTATCAATGTAAAGGTCTTGTCACAAGGAATACACATGTGAAATATGAAAGCCATATCACTTACCATTCAGAAGTTATGCCCAATGTTAAAGTTTTTCGAACAAAAAGACAAACAGACAGACAAGCCAAACACTATATGTCCCAGAATCCTTGATTCCGGGGGCATAAAAATGTCTTTGTATATATTTTTACATGTATATGGTGTTTAAAAAAACAACTCATTTTACAAAAAAATTCTTCGATCTTTATAAGGCACATTGTGAACCTGGAGGGTTATTATTATTTCTCCCATTCTGGACAGGTCAAAGAATCCTCAATTTTGTTTGGAAAGCATACTTTTATTGAATCCTGTGTTATCTCATCCTATATTATCATCCTTCCTGAACTTAAAATGCTGACATAATTGTAATTCTTAACCCATTATTAGTTACCTTATTACCAGAAGTTTTTGAGAATATAAAATTTTACTATACATGTATTTAATGGTAAAATAGAGTGTCTTTATTTATGGGAGTACATTACATTTCACAATTCCAGAATTAAAAAGGAATATGTACATTTAATGTTATTGTTTTCTACCTTTCATTATTGAAGTTTTAGTTAGTTCTATCTTAAGAATACTCATTTCTGTTCCAACTCTGTATGTTCACAAGTAAAGAGTACCTGACAATATTTCAGGTACATGTATGTGGTAAAATAACAAAAGGGAAAATACAGAAACAGGTTATAAACATGAACATTTTAAAAGTCTTAAAATGCCTTTGATGTCTCAGTTCATAAAAATAATGCTGTATTGTGTCTAAGACTAATAAAAATGTAGTTTTGCCTATCATATGATAAAAATAGACATTTCAACAAAAAGTTAATCCATAAAAGTGAATACAAATAATGAATTTTATCATTCTAAATGCTAGGTAATTATAAAACAAAGTCAATGTGATCAAAACTAAGCTCTCATTATGCATTACCTGCATGCAACTCTGACAATTTCTCAATGGGTATTGTCAGGATCAAATATATTCAACCAACCTAACAATGATTATGTTGAAGGGTTCCAACTCTATACCTTCTTGAAAAAAAATCCAAACCAATTTCCATGATGTTACATTAAAATAAGTAACTATAATGAAAATTTCAGACCCAGACATGAATGTCATATCTCTATTCTGGTATGTCATAATTTATATAAGGAGAGTTGAGTGTTGATCACATTGATGACAAACCAAATGGTAATGTTTTTAAAACATATCCCCTTGCTGGAACAGTTCATCTTTAATACCAACAATGAATGAAGGAAGTAACAATGATGAATTTAAATAAAGCCTGTGTTTGTGAAACACGAATGCCCCCGGTGGCATCTTTGTTAGTATGAACACTATTTTCTGTTAAGTACATGTATGTGAGGTCACTGGGTTAAAAGGTCAAAGGTCAAGGTCACGAGGTCAAAAATTTTGGTATCAGTGGAAAGGTCTTGTCACAAGGAATATTCATACGAAATATGAAAGCCCTATCACTTACAATTCAAAAGTTATGCCAAATGTTAAAGTTTTTGAAAAGTAGGTCAAAGGTCAAGGTCAAGGTCACGAGGTCAAAAATTTTGGTATCAATAGAAAGATCTTGTCACAAGGAATACACATATGAAATATGAAAGCCCTATCACTTCCCATTAAAAAGTTATGCCCAATGTTAAAGTTTTTGAAAAGTAGGTCAAAGGTCAAGGTCAATGTCACGAGGTCAAAAATTTTGGTAGCAATGGAGAGGTCTTGTCACAAGGAATACACATGTGAAATATGAAAGCCCTATCACTTCCCATTCAAAAGTTATGCCCAATGTTAAAGTTTTTGAAAAGTAGGTCAAAGGTCAAGGTCAAGGTCACGAGGTCAAAAATTTTGGTATCAATGGAAAGGTCTTGTCACAAGGAATACACATGTGAAACATGAAAGCCCTATCACTTCCCATTCAAAAGTTATGCCCAATGTTAAAGTTTTTGAAAAGTAGGTCACAGGTCAAGGTCAAGGTCACGAAGTCAAAAATTTTGGTATAAATGGAAAGGTCTTGTCACAAGGAATACACATGTGAAATATGAAAGCCCTATCACTACCCATTCAAAAGTTATGCCCAATGTTAAAGTTTTTGAAAAGTAGGTCAAAGGTCAAGGTCACGAGGTCAAAAATTTTGGTATCAATGGAAAGGTATTGTCACAAGGAGTACACATGTGAAATATGACAGCCCTATCACGTCCCATTCAAAAGTTATGCCCAATGTTAAAGTTTTTGAAAAGTAGGTCAAAGGTCAAGGTCAAGGTCACGAGGTCAAAGATTTTGGTATCAATGGAAAGGTCTTGTCACAAGGAATACACATGTGAAATATGACAGCCCTATCACTTCCCATTCAAAAGTTATGTCCAATGTTAAAGTTTTTCGGACAAACAGACAGACAAACAGACAAACAGACAAACAGATAAACAGACAAATAGACGGACAGGCCAAAAACTATATGCCCCCGAATCTTTGATTCCGGGGGCATAAAAATAAACCCATGTTTCTATCCTTGTATCTTATAAAATTAAATGTACTGTAGAAACTCAACTCAACATTCAAATATCAATTACACTAAAACAAGATGATGTTCCAAACATAAACTCATTTTGGAGCAATTGAATTGTAAAGAAGTAATATGCAACACTCTTAGAAGAAAACCTACGTTGAATTATTTACATGTATATGTATACTGGAGAAATTGTACAGTTTGACAGTATATTCTATAAACTCAATGAGGTTACCATAGCAATTGCATCCCAAAATGTATAATGTTTCAAATCTTTCTATGGATAAAGAATCATTCTGTAGATAAAGATATATCACATTGCCAACAAAATGTTCTCTGTCTGCATCCAAATGACAGCAAGAGAGTAACAAATAATGGCACATAGTGAGGTTTAGTTTCCATGGATATTACCAATGTTCACTAAAGGCTTTAGTGTATTCTTCATGTTCATCTTGATCAACGGAGTCCTCTGTGACACCTTTAACAGTCAGCTCTTCCATCACTCTGTCCAGGTATGTTTTATCAGGGTAACCAAACCTAGATAATTATCAACCATGCAAACTATAGAAGAATCAACATTTAAGGTTTTCAAGAGGTATTTTTAAGGTATTTTCAACAATTAAGGTATTCATACCTAAGAATCAGCACTTCTATCTGTTCGTAACATTAACATCTTTGACAAGTACAGATACATTACTTGCAGTACAATGTGATTTTTTTCACTTATTGTTTGAACTTCAAATATAGAATGATAGCTGATGATTTGATGTTGATATGAAAATTAATGATGAAATGTTCCAGTATATAGTAGCCATTTATAGAATTGTCCTATGAGGCAGAATATTTTACTGTATTAATCTATCAATTAATTGGTTATTTATTCTATAATTATTATAATCATTTTCAAAATTGACTGCAAATTTCAATTTTGACAAAGAATTTAAATGAAAGCAAAGTAATTTGATCAGTTATAAAAGGAAAAATCATTAAAAAACAATCCTACCTTTGTGGACCACCTTCTCTCCTAGTTTTGTGATGTATGTCATTCCATGTTACCACTCCGTCTTTTCCTGTGGTACGAGAGTGCCCTATAGTAAAGATAAGCTTCCGTGTAAATGCTACATTCAGAAGCTTACAAACAAGTCTTCCTTTACTTGTATCTGGTAGATGACCACTGCGGTTTATACCCTCATACATTGTTCCTGGGCTAGGATGATCCTCCTGAAAGTAAAAGAACAGGTATGTAAAACATCAAGAATTCAGTTGACAGCACATTTTAAACCTATTGTTCAATACCTTAATGTCATGACACACCTGTTACTTCTGTAAAACATTTCTAGGAACTTTTTAACAAATTTTTTTTTACCCTGCAGGTTGGGAGGATTGAAAATAGCATGCAAATACTGTTTACCATCGATAAATTGTGTTATACTTTGTTTTGAATTCTGAATTATTGTCAGGTATAGTGAAAGAATTCTATAGAAATTTTTCAATCATATCTTGGTTGAAAGTGAAGCAATTTAATAACATTTTTTTTAGTGAACTTTACATCAAGGTCCAAATGATAAAGTTTCAATACATGTGCTTGTTTATCTATATAAAGCCATGTATATCTGATTCTACAAATGACTTAAAGGAGATCCTGACGACAATCTCAACAGCACTCACAATAGAGCACCAAACTGAACATTGACGGACCCCCAGCAAGCTAGAGGTGGGACCAGGTACCCAGGAGGTGTAAGCATCCCCTGTTTGGCTAGCCACATCCGCTGTCGATGTTCACGCACAAAACTGAAAACAATATTCACAAAACATGCACTTGCTTAGGTTCGGTCTATATAGAAAGTACTATGGCGACCATGTCAGGAAAAGACATTCAGAACACTTAATGTCAAATGAATAATTTACTACATTACCCTTTGATATCCTGCAGGAATGTCATAATTTATTTCTATAGAACCACAATCAGTATATCCTGGCAAAGGTCGTCTACTTGTATTAATAGACACTCGTCCTGGTGGCTGATTTCCTTTCATTTTCCCATACACTGCACCACATTGAGGACAGGATGGTTTGTAGCTGAACTGTTGTGCAATACATCCGGAGCAGAACACGTGTCCACAGTTGAGTCGTTTAGGATCCGTACACACATCCATACAAATGCAACAATCAATTTCCTCACCAGTCGGTGAAGCTGTGTCCTTATCTGTTTCCATGGGAACAGGTTGGTTTGTACTTTGTGGTGTTTTTACTGGTTCAACAACCTCTACCTCCCCTACTAGATCTGGATTCTTAGTCAATGCATCCTTTATTACTGTTGCGCCTTGTTCATCAACACACAACACATGGACTTCTTTTAAAGGATGTGGATAAGCATCATATATCATTGTTTTCACTCGGTGAGCAAGTTCTTCTGCAAATTTAGTTGCAGACTCTTGGAAACCTCTTCTACCTGAGTGAAAGAATAAAAAGAAATTTACATGTATGTACACTGAGTCTGTATGTGTGATTTACTTTTCTAAAAATATAACTATTAAAGAACAAGAAGTGTTTGTAAAACAGCATGTCCTTATTGGAAGCTACCTTTTGAATGTAAGTTAGTCACTTCCACCTAATGTAAAATTATAAACTGAAGGTCAAAATTGGTATAAATGCTATCACTAAGTACTCATGGAAAATCATCGATTTTTCTCTAATGCACCGTTGCAACTGAAATCTATAGCTAATAAATTTACCTATTCCAATCAAAGGAAGTCCTATTGACTGTAAATTCATCTCTTTGACTTTCTGGAACACACGATAAGTTGTTGAGCTTATTTCATTTTTAAAAGCCTGTCTGCCATCATCTCCAAGTATGGGAGCTACTACATGGAGCACATGCTTGAATGGAAAGCTATCATATGTACTGCATTCTGTAACTTTGTATACACTTGGTTTTTCCACAGATTTCCAATCCTGAAAAGCAGATTGATAAGAACTGTTGCCCCTCTTTAAAAGTTCTTTAGCGATTTGTGTCTGATTTGAACAACTCTTGTCTTGGGGGCATACAAAAGCATCGGTTTTTACAGCAAGCAGATCACCTTTATACACAAGCATTGTAATTCTGTCCTTTTTATCTTTCACCCAAAACTTGTATCTCTTTACTAAAGGTTCAGGGGACTTTTCCATTTGTTGGTCAGTCACCTCAGGAGTCTTTGAGAATCGGTTTTACCTGTTTGTATGTGATTTACCAGTTGGTGAAAGAGGCTGTTGATTTGTTGGACTATTTGCTGATGGAATCATATTAGAACTGAACAGTGCTGAGAACCCTGTCTTTATAACAGAGACCATGGTCATGTCTTGATCTACAAAGTGGATTTCCTGTAATGTGCTGGAAATCCCTTTTGTCTGGCTGTATTGTATGACACCATTAAAATATTCCTGAACGCAATAATATTTAGGAACACCGAAGATTCCTTTCAAAATAAGAAAAGCCATAATAATCTTAAATATAACCTCAACCTTTAGGAGCAGTGGAATAATGTCAAGACAAGTTATAGATTCTGAATGATTCTGAATGAGTGGTGACGGTGACTTCTATGCATTAAGCATATTATAATGACTGTTGGTCATATATAGTGCTTTCTTTTACTATTGATTGTATTATAGAATAACCTTATTGTAAGAGTTACCCAGCTTTACTTATTTTTGCTTTAAAGTTATCTCCTTCCGTTTGAGTCTATTTTTATTTGATCTTTGTCCATTGGTCATTCTTTGAAATTTCAGTAAACACTTTTCATATCTTGCATTTGATTGGATTAGAAATTCCCATTGTACCCATATTTTTGAGAAGGATTGCCAAAACATTGAGAAATGCTTTTGATTGCATTTTGGATGTATTACATGCACACACCAACTGTAAGTATTGTATTTTTGATTATCAATATGTATGTTACCTTTTTGTAGAATATATATGAAATAATTGTCAAAACAGAGAATTTGCATTTTGCGGATCGAAGTGCCTTGTTTTCATTGAGATAATTGTATGTTCCAAAGAGTGTATTTTTCTTAAGAGTATTATATTTTTATAGCTATGATGTAGAGTGTGAAGATGCCATAGATCCATTTATTATCACATATACGGGGCATTGAACCACATTTAGGTATGTGTATTTCTTGTGTATGTGTAGTGTTAATTTCCATTTTTATACTAAAATATTGTGAGAGTAATTGTTTACTCTATCATTGTGAGTTATGCTTACTCCTCCCGGGCACCTGGTCCCACCTCTAGCTTGCTAGGGGTCCGTCGATGTTTAATTTTGTGCTCTATTGTGAGTGCTGTTGAGATTATCGTCAGGATCTTCTTTAACTCATTTGTGTCACACTTATGCCCTTTGCCGTGTGGAGCTCGTAAAAAAGTTCCCCGCGAGGGGTTTGACAGTAAGTGTTTTGAATATACTTCCCTGACATTGTCGCCATAGCACTTTCTATATAGACATAACGTCAGACAGTGCATGAATTTTATATATTTTCATTTCCATGCTTCATAAACATCGACGGCGGGTGCGGCTAGCCAACAGGGGATGCTTACTCCTCCCGGGCACCTGGTCCCACCTCTAGCTTGCTAGGGGTCCATCGATGTTTAATTTTGTGCTCTATTGTGAGTGCTGTTGAGATTATCGTCAGGATCTTCTTTAACTCATTTGTGTCACACTTATGCCCTTTGCCGTGTGGAGCTCGTAAAAAAGTTCCCCGCGAGGGGTTTGACAGTAAGTGTTTTGAATATACTTCCCTGACATTGTCGCCATAGCACTTTCTATATAGACATAACGTCAGACAGTGCATGAATTTTATATATTTTCATTTCCATGCTTCATAAACATCGACGGCGGGTGCGGCTAGCCAACAGGGGATGCTTACTCCTCCCGGGCACCTGGTCCCACCTCTAGCTTGCTAGGGGTCCGTCGATGTTTAATTTTGTGCTCTATTGTGAGTGCTGTTGAGATTATCGTCAGGATCTTCTTTAACTCATTTGTGTCACACTTATGCCCTTTGCCGTGTGGAGCTCGTAAAAAAGTTCCCCGCGAGGGGTTTGACAGTAAGTGTTTTGAATATACTTCCCTGACATTGTCGCCATAGCACTTTCTATATAGACATAACGTCAGACAGTGCATGAATTTTATATATTTTCATTTCCATGCTTCATAAACATCGACGGCGGGTGCGGCTAGCCAACAGGGGATGCTTACTCCTCCCGGGCACCTGGTCCCACCTCTAGCTTGCTAGGGGTCCGTCGATGTTTAATTTTGTGCTCTATTGTGAGTGCTGTTGAGATTATCGTCAGGATCTTCTTTAACTCATTTATACTGTATTTTTGGTATTTTTGATAGAATTATATTAATTCTCTGTAAAAATTAAGAAAGACAACTCTTTTTGATATTTCTATACATTTATTACCATCTCTGTTTTGTACATGTTCTTATGATCCTTATTATATTTGTAACAGTGCCTAATTGAAATAGATGTGAATATACTAAGAAACTGATTCCAAGTCGTTTGTTATGTTTATCTGATGCCTACCCCCTGCTACATAGTAAAACAATAACTCTAAGGCAAAAATAAGTAAAGCTGGGTAACTCTTACAATAAGGTTTATTCTATAATACAATATACATAAAAAATGACCCTATCACATGAGGTGCATTGTGTTCTGAATAGAAAAATGTTATACTTACCAGAACTGATTCCTGGTAAAGCAATACTCCATATTCCGTGTTTATCTGCCATATAGAAGCAAGCTACCACTGACTTCCTTAGCAATGCCAAGCATTGGTCTTTACCTTACGAGCTCCATCTTGGTCCAACAGTATGAATGACGCTTTTATACTGTAGTTTTCCAGCGGATGTTATACAGCATTCACCATCTTTTATGGAGCCATGAGTAGCTACATAATCCCTGCTCTCCTTGTCAAACTCGTACCCTGCTGCTCTGGATATGGCATACGCAACTCCTCCCCCATGAGATAAAGTACCATTCGCAGCATTTACAATGCACTCTACGTTGACTTTCAAAATGCTCTCTTGGTAGATCTTAATCTTTAAGCCTTCTGTGGTTGTGAATTCGCTCTTAATTGTTCCTGTGAAAGGTTTGTTCAAATCAAGCTTTGGAAGAAAGGAGGGGATCTCCAACAACACTAGGTTGCAGCACCCACAGCAAAATCCCAAAACACCAATACAAAAAACACAGAACAGATACCCACCGAAAGAGACGCAAAAGGGACAAGGAACACCAACTCACAACATAGAAACATGAAACATAAAAGACTACACATAAACCAACGAGACCAATGGGCAACCGGTGCCGACTTAGGACGGCCATCTGCCACGTAAATTGCAGACGGTGTGGTTATCCTGGATTACGTGCGCACAACCCTCCCACTATTCCGATTTCCCAGAGGTCTCGAAGAACGCACAATTATGGCGTAAAACAACCTCCTCACTGTTAGATGACCACACACAAACAAGACCGTAAAACACAGGGGTCCAAGCAACACAGATGAATATGTAAATGGACATAAAAATAGGACGTGCGCAATACAGTCCGTGCTCTGCCGGCTGTAGCGAGCTCATATATGTTATCACCCGAGGAGTCTGACTGACATTCAGAGAGGACAGGTGGTCGGTGCCCTGTCTTCTCTAAAGAGGTTTGGACAGGGCCCGTCATGGAGTCCCGACGTCACAGTCAGTCAGAGTGCAAGTCTTAAGAATGCGCTCGTACAAGACTGTATATTGGTCAAGTACCAAGCTTAGTGTCCGTCTGGTGACATTTGGATCATATCAACGGTATAAAAGGCGTTTGATGACTCTGACGCATTTTCGATACATATGCTGTCTACCTTTGATCCTTCTTATTTTGTTAATTATGTCACCATAAAATGCAGGTTGTGAAATACCTAAAGTAATATACTCAGTTGCTTGTATGGGTCCGAATTTCAAAAGAAGTTGATCATAATTTTTGTAAAATTTCCAGAAAGTCTTTACTAGTTTGTGAAAGCGAAAACCTTGACCTAAAATATTCTTTGTAATTTGAAGATTTCTATTATGAAAATCCAAAACATCAGTACATGCTCTAGCATACCGGATGAGCTGTGAAATGTAGATACCGTATGACGGTAATCTAGGGACATCACCGTCAAGCCAGGGAAAATTTACTATGTTGAATCCAAAATCATCTCGTTTGTCATATACACTTGTATGAATTTCTCCATTGACAATTTTGATATTTAGGTCCAAAAATGGTGTTTCTGTGTCTGTAAAGTTTGCCTTGTTTAGAGTCAATTCTTGTGGATAAATAACATCTTTATACTTTTCAAAAACAGGATTATCGATAGTAAGAATATCATCCAGGAACTCCCTTTTCACTTTGAGAAGAGTGTCTTTCATCATCAATCACAGTTTTAGGTTCACTGTCTGCTGATGCTTGCTACAAATCCACGATTTATCCTTCTCTCACTTTGTGAAGAGTGCTTATCGTCATCACTTACAGTTTTAGGTTCACTTTTATTGCTTGGTACAGAATCATCACTGTATGACCCAAATGTACGACGTCTTCTTCCCTCAGGCTTTGTATGCATTCCAAGAGCTACTCCTACTTTGTGCTTGATATTCAAAAGTGTTTCATAGGTAGCTCCATACAAATGCAAGCATTTCCCCTCTGTACTAAGGAATGAAAAAATCTTTGTTCCAGAGCTTGAGTTGCTCTTGTTTTCTTCCCCGATGATTCTATTTATTTCCTCATTAATATTTTCATTTGATTTATCTGGAGAAACTGTTATCAAAAAGTCTAACTTGTACCATCTTTCTGATATAATCAAGCTTCATTTCCAGCATCTTCTTCACTTCATCAATTGCACCTTCAGCGGAAAAAATAATAGTATCCTCCCTCCACTCCACCTGAAAACTTTTCTGCCAAAATTCTCCCTCACAAAAGAATTGTAGAGCTTTAAATTCACATTCTGTTGCTTGGAGTTTTTCTACTGTAATGTTGACAATAT
Source organism: Pinctada imbricata (assembly GCA_033119305.1). Classification (NCBI taxonomy): domain Eukaryota; kingdom Metazoa; phylum Mollusca; class Bivalvia; order Pterioida; family Pteriidae; genus Pinctada; species Pinctada imbricata. Next base: position 22,263,093 of record VSWD01000004.1, read on the forward strand.
TTTCACCCTTCTGTCTCTTTATATAAGCAGCATTTTCTGTCTTGGAACTCGATGTTTTTGTCTCACCTTTTTGTTGCTTTTCAACTTTAGAGGATTCACCAATACGGGTGTCATCAGAAGCTGCCTGAAATTCAACAAATGAAGAATTTGTCATCTCTACTTGATGTTTTCCTTCAGAAAAAGAAATCATCATATCTCTTTTGCTTTCATTTTCTGTATCATTTCTTGCAGTATCAAAGTCCTTCCATTGATCTAAAATGCGTTGATCAATTATTCCACTTACACTTGAAAATACCTTTGACTCCTGAACATTATATTTACAGATTGTCATTGGTATGCTTGTACATGTAGAAGAAAATTTACTTTATTGATTGTAACATTGCATATGGACCCAAAGATTATGGCTTCAGATCCTGACACTGGCACTATCATTATTCAATGTCAGTATGTTAAGAGTGTGAGTGGGTATCAGGTGAGTGTTGTGTCCCCCCTGGGGGGATGCTTGTTTTCACAGCCTTTGCAGCTATTGAATTGAAACTTATCAAATGCCTTCATAATAAACAATAACAGATCCAGTTCGAGTTTTATAAAAATTCCAAAAATAAAATTTAGGCATATATTATATCGTAGCATTAAGTGACTAAAATATGACAAATATGAAATAAAATGGGAAACAAGAGGCCCAAGGGGGCCACATCGCTCACCTGAGTTGCAAACAAAAGAATAATAGTGGACAATTCAGTGTAGGCCCTGTAAGCCAATCGACAAAAAACAAAAAAAAATTGTAGAGGATCATGAATACTTGCTTCCTGTAAGCTTTTGCTAGCACTGTGCGGCCATTGCAGAGGAGAAGCCAAAAATGTGTCAGCCAAGCACAGCCCTCGGTGGCCAAATTTGTTGACCAATCAGCACAAAAACACTAACTTAGTAGAGGACCTTGAGCACATGCTTCCTGTAAGGTTTTGTCAAATTCTGTGCAGCGGTTGCAGAGGAAGTAAAAAATGCATTAGCCAATCAGAGCCCTTGGTGGCCATATTTGTTGACTGATCGGCCAAAAAACGAAACCTGGTAGAGGACCTTGATTACTTGGACTTGACAGATGTCGTAAATGTAAGATGTTTACGCCGGATGACAGCGACAGATGATACGCTATGACAAAAGCTCACTTAAGCTTTGCTCAGGAGAGCTAAAAAAGCAAAAGGAAGAAAAAATAAGGTATTTTCTAAGTACATGTATTTTGGCTTATAAAGGTAAAATCACTCAAGCAGAAAAAAGTAGGTCAAGGTCATTTTATGAAAGTTTGATCAAAGATACATCCAATATGCAAGTTTAGTACATGTAGCAAATATCCTTTGCTCAATATTGGGTTTTAAGAGCAAAAGCACTCTATCAGAAAAAGTAGGTCAAGGACATTTTATGAGAAATTGATCAAAAATACAAAAGTCATCCAAGATGCATGTGTGGAACATGTAGCACTTATACTTTGCTAAACATTGACTTTTAAAAGCAAAATCACTTTACAAAAAGTAGGTCAGTCATTTAAGGAAAGTTTCATCAAAGATACATCCAGTATGCAAGTATGGTAACAAAAATTTCTTAACTATGTAACTCAAGCGGACAATGTAGGTCAGATGCAGGATCCAATTCTTGGGTTCACCTCAGCATCCCAAGATGTGTCACTTGTGCACGTTTGGTAACTGTAGAATCTGTACTTTGTCAGATACTGAGCTACCACAAACTTCTTGATGGGACGCGAACACAGAAGCAGACGGGGACATGGACGCGCAGGGATATAGCATAAGCTCTCTCAACTTCGTCAAGGTGAGCTAAATATTTCGGAAGCCAGTGCCAAGACTTGAACCCACAACCCTTGGGTCCATATGCACAGTAAACATATATATTCATATTTAAAGCAAGGAGCCCACGAGGGCCACATTCATGTTCACCTGATTTGCAGACACTAGAATGATAGCGGACAATTTGGTGGAGGCCCTAGAGTACTTGCTTTTTTTGTTTTTTGAAATTCTGTGCATCAGTTTCAGAGATGAGCAGCAGTTGCAGAGGAGATGTTGAAAATGCCTCAGCCAATAAGAGCCCTTGGCAGCAATATTTGTTGACCAATCAGCACCAAAACGCAAACTTGGGAGAGGACTTTGAGTACTTGCTTCGTGTAAGGTTTCTTGTAATTATGTGCAGCAGTTCAAATGCATTCGAAAATTTCTGTTTACAAAACTCTCAAATTTCTGAAACCTGGGTCCTGTAGAATCATATACCAGCCATCTTCCTACGTCTTTTGGTACATTTTGGACATAATTTTCACAGATTTGGCAATACATGTATTTCATTGTTTCGATTGAGGATCACTAACGAGGGTTAAATACCCGAAACGTGCATGTCTGGTCCATGCTGTAAATTTATCTGCTTTGAAATGATGCTAATTAATTTGAAGACGTTTAACATTTGTACCACTTGGTGAGTGTCACTGCTGGTGGACCAGGAGTCCCCGAGGGCACATGTAGCCAAGTTCGTTCAATTTCGATTGGTCGTTTCTTCAAACGCATTCGAAAATTTCTGTTTACAAAATTCTCAAATTTCTGAAACCTGGGTCCTGTAGCATCATATCCCAGCCATCTTGCTACGACTTTTGGTATATTTTGGACAAACTTTTCACAGATTTTGGCGATATTTCGTTGTTTCGATTGAGGATCACTGACGAGTGTTAAATACCCGAAAGGTGCATGTCTGGTCTGTGCTGTAAATTTATCTGCTTTGAAATGATGCTAATTAATTTGAAAACGTTTAACATTCAAGAGGTAAAGTCGAAAATGTGTCAGTCAATCAAAGCTCTCATCTGCCATGTTTAGCATGTTTAGTGACCAATTGGCCCACAAAACAATAAAGCCTACGCTCACGCAGCAAGATACGCCCGTTGGGATTTTTTTCACAACACCAAAATATCTAAGTCCCATAACTCCATAAGGACAAATTGGATGAACCTAGCTTAAAATCGAAAGGCGGCTTCCTCTTCAAAGTCTGATCAAAATGTACAAATATCATGAAAATCTGTTGACACATATTCAAGTTATTGCGTTCCATGCACCTATATTTTGCCCATAGCTTAACATGTATGTGCATATAACCCCCCCCCCATTACACATAATTTCTGGATTATGTGACAAAAAATTCAAGAACCCCTTATATATGTGAAAGAACATCCTTTCTACTTGAAGTATACAAAATTTCAAAACATTTCAACCAGAAATAGATTTTTAAATAATTTTTAACTATTATAGTATATTTTCACTGTATTTTAAAATATCTAAGTCCCATAACCCTGTAACGACATATCGAATGAACCTGAAAATCGAAAGGCGGCTTCCTCTCCACAGTCCAATCAAAATGTATGAATATCATGAAAATCCGTTGACGCATATTCAAGTTATTGCGTTCCATGCGCCTATATTTTGCCCATAGCTTAACATGTATGTGCATATAACCCCCCCCCTTCCTATTACACACAATATCTCGCTTATGCGACCAAAAAATTAAAAACCCGTTACATATGTCAAAGAGCATCCTTTCTACCTTAAGTATACAAAATTTCAAAACATTTCGACCTGAAATAGATTTTTAAATAATTTTTAACTATTTTAGTATATTTTCACTGTATTTTAAAATGTCTAAGTCCCATAACTCTGTAACGACATATCGAATAAACCTGAAAATCGAAAGGCGGCTTCCTCTCCACAGTCCAATCATAATGTCATAATATCATGAAAATCCGTTGACGCATATTCAAGTTATCGCGTTCCATGCGCCTATATTTTGCCCTTAGCTTAAAATGTATGTGCATATAACCCACCCCCCCTTCCCATTACACACAATATCTCGGTTATGCGACAAAAAAATTATAAACCCGTTACATATGTCAAAGAACATCCTTTCTACTTGAAGTATACCAAATTTCAAAACATTTCGACCAGAAATAGATTTTTAAATAATTTTTAAATATTTTAGTATATTTTCACTGTATTTTTAAAATCTAAGTCCCATAACTCTGTAACGACAAATCGGATGAACCTGAAAATCGAAAGGCGGCTTCCTCTCCACAGTCTGATCACTATGTATAAATTTCATAAAAATCCGTTGACGCGTATTCAAGTTATTGCGTTCCATAGGCGGACGGACAGACGGACAGACGGACAGACGGATGGACTTCGCCATACCATAATACGTCCCGTCAAATGACGGGCGTATAATAAAAATAAAGCCTACGCTCACGCAGCAAGATACGCCCGTTGGGATTTTTTTCACAATACCAAAATATCTAAGTCCCATAACTCCATAAGGACAAATTGGATGAACCTAGCTTAAAATCGAAAGGCGGCTTCCTCTTCAAAGTCTGATCAAAATGTACAAATATCATGAAAATCTGTTGACACATATTCAAGTTATTGCGTTCCATGCACCTATATTTTGCCCTTAGCTTAACATGTATGTGCATATAACCCCCCCCCCCCCCCCCCATTACACATAATTTCTGGATTATGTGACAAAAAATTCAAGAACCCGTTATATATGTGAAAGAACATCCTTTCTACTTGCAGTATACAAAATTTCAAAACATTTCAACCAGAAATAGATTTTTAAATAATTTTTAACTATTTTAGTATATTTTCACTGTATTTTAAAATATCTAAGTCCCATAACTCTGTAACGACATATCGAATGAACCTGAAAATCGAAAGGCGGCTTCCTCTCCACAGTCCAATCAAAATGTATGAATATCATGAAAATCCGTTGACGCATATTCAAGTTATTGCGTTCCATGCGCCTATATTTTGCCCATAGCTTAACATGTATGTGCATATAACCCCCCCCCCCCCTTCCTATTACACACAATATCTCGCTTATGCGACCAAAAAATTAAAAACCCGTTACATATGTCAAAGAGCATTTATTCTACCTTAAGTATACCAAATTTCAAAACATTTCGACCAGAAATAGATTTTTAATGAATTTTTAACTATTTTAGTATATTTTCACTGTATTTTAAAATGTCTAAGTCCTATAACTCTGTAACGACATATCGAATGAACCTGAAAATCGAAAGGCGGCTTCCTCTCCACAGTCCAATCAAAATGTATGAATATCATGAAAATCCGTTGACGCATATTCAAGTTATCGCGTTCCATGCGCCTATATTTTGCCCTTAGCTTAACATGTATGTGCATATAACCCACCCCTCCCCCCTTCCTATTACACACAATATCTCGGTTATGCGACAAAAAAATTAAAAACCCGTTACATATGTCAAAGAACATCCTTCCTACATGAAGTATACCAAATTTCAAAACATTTCGACCAGAAATAGATTTTTAAATAATTTTTAAATATTTAGTATATTTTCACTGTATTTTAAAAATCTAAGTCCCATAACTCTGTAACGACATATCGAATAAACCTGAAATCGGAAGGCGGCTTCCTCTCCACAGTCCAATCAAAATGTATGAATATCATGAAAATCCTTTGACGCATATTCAAGTTATCGCGTTCCATGCGCCTATATTTTGCCCTTAGCTTAAAATGTATGTGCATATAACCCCCCCCCCCCTTCCTATTACACACAATATCTTGGTTATGCGACAAAAAAATTAAAAACCCGTTACATATGTCAAAGAACATCCTTTCTACTTGAAGTATCCCAAATTTCAAAACATTTCGACCAGAAATAGATTTTTAAATAATTTTTAAATATTTTAGTATATTTTCACTGTATTTTAAAAATCTAAGTCCCATAACTCTGTAACGACAAATCGGATGAACCTGAAAATCGAAAGGCGGCTTCCTCTCCACAGTCTGATCACTATGTATAAATTTCATAAAAATCCGTTGACGCGTATTCAAGTTATTGCATTCCATAGGCGGACGGACAGACGGACAGACGGACAGACGGACAGACGGACGGACGGACGGACGGACTTCGCCATACCATAATACGTCCCGTCAAATGACGGGCGTATAATGAAAGTGATTCAAAGATTTATACATGTACTTACAATCTATAGGAGCGCGATGTATTGCGATACGATACAAATATATTGAATATTGCGATATATCGATATATAATATTATATTGTTACACCCCTAGTACAGTACGTCCATCGCTATCTTTGTCACTTTGTCTGATAGGATACGATAGGATACGATCTGATAGAGTCTGATGCGCGATGCGCGATGTCTGATGTCTGATGCGCGATGTCTGATGTCTGATGCACGATGTCTGATGTCTGATGCGCGATGTCTGATGTCTGATGCACGATGTCTGTTGCACGATGTCTGATGTCTGATACGATTGAATCCTATCGTATCAGAAATCCTAACAGACATCGTATCAGACAAATTTTATCAGACATCGTATCGGACAAATTCTATCAGACATCGTATCATACAAATTTTATCAGGCAAAGCGAATCCTATATATATTCTAGCGTATCTCGCGCAAGAATTCAGGAAAAAAAAATTCAATATCTTTACTTTAATTAGTTTTCAAGTAAAATTAATTTACCGATTTTAAAATTATTAAAGACTGTACAAGTCCACATACTACAGCTGAGAAGTGATAGAAATACATGTAATATAGCAAAAGCAAAATAAATAAAAAAAAATGTTAATGTTGATCGTGGTCGAACGGGAGTTCGATGTGCAGATTTGTAGAGTCGGTGTTAAAAATAATTAAGCTTATTTGAGATATGTGTCAGAGTTTAAAATTTTTGCGATCATGACACTAGTCTAAATATGGATTTGAAAAGACATCGAAAGCTGGATGTCGGTATAGAAACCCGAATTTCCTCGGACTAATATTTGCGATCGTCCGCGCATTATATAGAAACACCTTATGATAGATTCGTTTTCCAGAATCATGAACATATATTGAGAATTTCGGGAAATTCATCAAGACACAGAGGGAAGAGATTCAATGATTCATATACATATTTTAGATAGGAGGGAACTCCAAAAATACGAATACGAGTCGGACCTGATCTTGCAAATAACATAATTTTGTTAAATAGAATTAATTCTGGAGACTCTCCACAAACTCTACAGTATATAGTTCTATATTAGAAAAAATGTTCATCTTTTCTTGATTATGGCTTAATGTAATACAATTGACCATGTTGACCATAAAATAAATTCGAGGTATCCTGCCCGCAGCTAGGTTAGCTCAGGCGGTCAGACCGTTGGACATGTCAGCAAAATAGATCGAGGGTCTCGGCCAGGATTAATTCCAAGACCGGTCACGTCATTTTCCATTATGACGGTTTGGGTATCGTGTCCGCGGTTAGCTCAGTCGATAAGAGCTAGCGTCTGCTCCAATAGCAGAATTTAGTTCTTGGGTTATACCGGCCACATATATATTCTCCATTCTGCTTGTCACATGGTACCATTCTGCTTGTCACACTATATAAGGAAACTCAAGAGTTGCTTCTGGGTTAGCTAGGTCACCTATGGGGGAGAACTAGGGATTTAATTGTCTCTCATTATGACTGTCTCATGGTTTCCAGTAAACATGCAACTGGGGAAACCTCAAATTTTTGCAGGGCAGTGGCGGATTCAGGGGGGTGTGGAGGGGGCATCCGCCCCCCCGGCACTGACCCAAAATTTTCCAAAAAACCCTATAATTTGGCCCATTTTCAGTAAAAATTGGCAAAATTCGCCCCTTGACCCCCCGGCAAAGGGGGCGCTGGATCCGCCACTGCAGGGTGTGTGTGACGGAGCCCTATAACCCATTCTGTGAGAACATCTGCCAAGATAGCATACAGAGTGTCCAGCTATAGGAGCACTCAAAAGTTTTCATTGCACCTGTCAAATGCATATATATATATATAGGTATCGACTATCATGGCACAGCCAGGCCGGGATTAGAGTGACTGTTAGTATTTAGCAAAATATTCTGGATTCCATTTGTCTTTTAGCTGCAAAGTCATCGACCATTTTCAAATTACCCTTAAGCCCCCTTCACATTTTCACAGATGGGGTCGCGATAGCTGCGGATCAAGAGATTTTTTACATCCGTAGCTATCCGAACCCATCGGTAGTTCGATCCAGCACTATTCTTGATGAGTCGTAGCTTTCCTTATTGGCAATCTGTAGCAATCAGGGATGAGACAGAAATTTTTTAGCATATTCAAATTTTCTACAACTCTACATGTATATGTAACGATTAATTTGTCGTAGCGGAGTCTTAGCAACCCGTAGTGAAGTCTTAGCTATCAGTAGGGGAGTGGTAGCAACTGTAGCAATCCAGGACAATCTTTTTTTTATTAAAATAGCTCTACGACTCTCTTACGGATTGCTAGGACTCACCTGCAGATTGCTACGGATAGCCTCGGGACTCACCTATGGATTGCTACGGATAGCCTCAGCTACAGATTCTGTCTTTTGTTAATTTCAAATCTATCGGTATTCTGTGCGTTTTTCCGGCAAATTATATGAGTTAAAACAACAACTAATCAATTTCAGTTAATGATCGATAGAAAGACATTAAAAACTGAATACTGTTATAAAACAAGTCAGCTAGACCATACTGACTTGAAATTATTAGATGTTTAAGTAAATAATTATGATTAAAAGTACATAGAAAATTCAAGTCTGAAGTCGTAGCTATCCTTGCGCGAATCGTTGCTATCCGTACTGGAGTTGTGATCATCCGTAGGTCTTCCTAAGCAATCCGTACCTATTCATATCCATCCATATACGTGTCTTCGCAATCCTCATCAATCGGTACGCGTGTCGCAGCAATCCGTAGCAAAGTCGGGATAATATCTGTAGTTAGCCTTAGCTATTCTTAATCCATTTGTATCAACCCGTACCAATCCGTAGCAATCTGTACTGTCATCATAGGTTCATCGAACATTTTGCGTCTCAACTCGCCACGGATAGATCATCTTTTTTTGGAGTCGTGGCTTGAGTCACGAAAGTGTAAATGGGCTTTTAAGTCTTGCATTTTAGACACTCCAGGACCAGACATCACAACTTTTGACGTTATTTCTAGTTATTACGTCATAGATCTGTTTCGACATCACAGTCCAAAGTTACGTCAAATGTTATCATGTTGGGTCTTGGTCTGCATAAAATACAAGTCTACTGGGGTAAATTGAAAATTGTCTATTTAATGACCAGAAATTTCATCAGATACCAATTTAGCCATTATTTAAAGAGATATATGTTCTTACAGCCTGAACTATCTAGGCAAATATCCTTTCCTGCAATACCATCAAAATAGGCTTCTGTACACGTGTAGCTGTGATACTGAAGCCTTCAAGAAAATTCAACAAGATTCCAGATACACATATATAATTTAAAAACTTGAATCACATATAAAAAGAGAAAATTCAAAAGATAGTAAAATACATGAGTAGACCAAAGTTTGAACCCAGGATGCATTGAAGACCAACTTATGTCATTATGACATTGTATAATTCACTGCACCTTATATACAGACTGCTGACAATACATGTATATTGTAAATATAGATAAAAAAAGTCTCAATTTTGCTGAACTCAAAGACAGACAACTTAAGCCTTTCAGTGATCACTAAATTTTACTATGTTGTTTCATTTTTGTAGCTTTGTGTAAAACAGGGATGTATATAAATTTCATATGCGTCCTTGTATAAAAGGAACCTATGACTTATTATGTAAACAAATCTACATTGGTGCTATCCATGATCTTGAAATTTCTTGATTATATATCTATTGTTTGATTACGCTATGACATTTACTGTGATAACAAAATTCACTGAGATAAATTTCATGTAAAAAGTTTGACTAACAGAGTGACCTTGGAGGTAACATTAGTTTAAACATATTTATTCAAATACATGTATATGCATAATTATATAGAAATGAACAATGCATACGATGAACGGAAGTGGGATTAAAAAAAAAAGGCTTTGAGTGTTGACTTCATATGAACTAACATGTACTTCAAGTTAACTGACTGTATCACAGTTACAGACTTTTATTTCACTTTGAAACACAGAAACAGTATGAAAAGGATTAAATTGCTGAAAGCATGCTTATTCAAGTATGCCAACTTGCTATTACGACATTTTCAAATTTTAACTTGCATAAAAATAAAGGTCTTATCAAAGTAATATATTAATGAATAATGAAGCCATATAGTTTAAGTTTTTCAAATTAATGTAACAGTGAGTACAAATTTTAAAATAGCGGATATATGATTCATGAAAAAAAAAGTTTCAAGTAAACAGGAGATCCCAAGATATATATAGCTTCCTTTTGTATATGGCGATGATTTTGTTGATGGGCAAATATTGATATATTCATGCAGCATCAAACATCTGTGGTCCGGAGACAAGTGTAGTTTTTCTTGATTTTCAGATGTGCCTCATGTAATGTGGAGTTCCTTTCTTGAATAGCTAAGCACCCCTGAAAAATGATGGAAATTAACGTACAACTGATTCAATGTAGAAAGACATAGGCAAAGAAAATGCATTTGTGAAACAATGACCCCCTACACTCCCCCCCCCCCCCACCCCAACCCCCTGAGCTTGCATTATCATTAATGTATCAGAATATCAAACGTCAAAATCAAGAGATACATGTAATGATGTATTGCGTCAAAGCAAAAATATTTATATCTTTTGACCTTCACCCATGATAGTTGTTAACATACTAATATTGCAGGTCCATCTGTCATTGTCTGTTGATCTAAAAATTTCATAACATATAATCATCACATAAAATCATACATATTATGTAATTTCAAGATGTTTAACATGTTAATGAATTTCATGGTAGTGTATCACACGATACTAGGGCTTGGACGATACTCCGATTCATCGCGATATTTTTTTTGCAATCCAAGTATCGATACATCCTGACGATACCTAAGTTAAAATCTACAAAAAAATATGTGTTCGAATTTTCCGTAAGTACTCAAGTTTAAATCCAACTTTCTTCAGTTTACATGTAGATATAATGGCAAAATGGTAAGAACTTTGATTTTTAATACCAATTTTTTATGACTTCTTATTATTTTAAGGCATTAGGGGTATAATACTCAAGAGTTCTGGTTGTTTTAATAACAGAAAAATTAAATACCACGAAGTTGGCCGAAGACGCTCGACTAAGGCAATGTTCCGGACCAATTGTTTTCATGGCGAGTTGAATGAAATATGAAAAAATATCAAATATCTAAAAATATGTAGGATATGAATTAAGGTACATAATTTCTAGCTTTTTTTTTTACGATATTGTTATTATACCCCTAATACCTTAGATTATTTTGTTTTTCATTTATTCTAGACAATTAACAAAACCATTTATCTATTTTTAGTCCCCTACCGGCAACGCCGAAGGGGACTCTTAGTTTCCTCTCGGTCTGTTTTCATCTTTATTCTAGCCAGAAATCTAGTGTTGAATAAATAAAACATGTTGCATAAAAAAGCTACTTATATGAATATAAATACGATCAAATAGCTTTTTGAGAGGGTTTTATTAATCATGCAACTTAGTATTGCGATACGTATCATATCAGATATCAGGTATCGTGATATGTATCGGATCGGCTGGGTGCAGTATTTTCCCAGCCCTCATGATACGCAAATAATCGTGCAAGAGATTATTTGCATATCACGTTATACACTACCGTGAATTTATATCTCTCGATCTACAATACAATGACGTTGACATATAGTCATGTATAAAAATCTGGCACAACTAAACAAAGTTAACAACCATTCATTGCAACAAGGATCAGCTCAGATCTCAATTCGGAAATCATAATTTCCTATGAATTTTAACAGTTTTACTTACCCATCAAGTACTTTCTAGAGACAGTCTCACTTGTGAAATGGTACGATATCAGGGTTCCATATGAGGCTTTATATTATAGCTGAAAACAAATAGTGGAATATTAACCCATATATTAGATTGAACAAAGAACTTACTTGCTAAATCTTTTTGGGATAGAATATTGATAAATTATCCAAGTTTCGAGATCGTGTTACAGACCAGGATTACTCGACTTTTACATGCACCATAAGCAAAAGGTACGACACCTGTATATTAGGACTGCAACGATGCGCTATTCTCACAATACGATATAGCACGATATTTGCTTTCAGTGCAATTCGTAACACAATTCTTTAATTCATATCTGCTGAAAGATGAAATCAACTTCGGATATAGCTTTTGGAACTCTCAAATTGTACTTTCTACTAGTATAAAAGAGGAGTTCCAATTGCCCAATATGCAAGCAATTCTATGATGTAATAACAAATATTGAATTTTAATTTGTAATAATAATTACCTGGAGATATCTTGCATTTCTTTATATAAAGTGCCTAGGTTGTACATATTGTGGCAGAGCCGGGTGTATCGGCCCTGATAGCTCGGTGTTTAGTAGTGCTTGCCTGCAGGTATAGAGGTCCCGGGTTCAAACCCTGGTCTGGGCACATCTTTTCCTACCCTACTACAATACATTTTAATTTATGTTGTTACTTAACCCTAAAATGCAAATGTCGTAAAGTTGTTTAATTCAACTGCATCTAAAAGCTCGATATGTAGACACTGTCATACCGTGCATCGTACCATCATCAATTACCGTGGTGAATCGTTGCAGCCCATCTGTATATATTGTGTTATGTTGGAAAGCCAGTTCATGTCATGTTATATCTTTTTACTATCTCGTATTTACGAGAAAAGTTTCTCGTAGTAACAAGAAGAGTTTCTCGTAGTTACAAGAAAAATTTCTCGTAATTACGAAAAAAGTTTCTCGTAGTAACGAAAAAAGTTTCTCGTAGTTATGAAAAAAGATTCTCGTAGTTACGAGAAAAGTTTCTCGTAGTTAGGAAAAAAGATTCTCCTAGTGTACAAGAAAAAATTCTCTTAGTTACGAGATTTGTTTCTCGTAACTACAAAATAGTAAAAAAATACAACATGGCACGAACTGGCTTCCGGAGTAATGTAAATTATATCTATGAATGTTCATGAACACATGGGGCCAATATAGTTATATGACTGAAAGAATTCTGAAGCAAATTATATTAGGATTTGAACACTGACCATATTAAAGTACTACCCGATTCACCTCACTTTTTGCATTCAAAGATTTAAAATGCTATGTATCATACATGTATATACAACAAAATGTAAGTAGCATCCCACCTTAGTACGACGAGACCGAGGCAGTGAAATGCATGTAAAAATCAGATGGTTGCAGTCTGTATTTGGGATCTCAAAACTGATGTATAATATTCACAGTGGGGTATCATGTGACACACAAATGATATGTTCCACGGGAATCCCCTTTGATTGAACCAAGTAAATACTGTCTAAATCTACTTTATATGAATTTATTTTAGGCCTATCATATGGTCATTATTATAAATTATATGATGGTAATTTATTTTGGTCAAGAATAGGCGTATATTTGGAGAACACTTAAACAGAAAATTTTGTATCTGTCCGTGCACCATATCATAACATGTGGCGAGCATTGAAAAAATTCTGTTTAAGTGTTCTCCGAATACAATTCTATTCTTGACCAGAATAAATTACCATCATATAATTGATAATAATGACCATATGATAGGCCTAAAATAAATTCATTTAAAGTACATTTAGACAGTATAACATAGTTCAATCAAAGGGGATTCCTGTGGAACATATCATTTGTGTATCACGTGATACCCCAGTGATATTAAGCAGTAAGTAGAATTTGTATCACATGATAAGTAGAAAATGAAATCCATCAAGTGGTGCCAATATATATAATTTCAAATAATGTCAAATAAAAAGAACTGCATAATAAAGTGTTTGCAAGTACCCGGCACGGGACTCGAACACCGGCCGTTCACTATGCAGTCCAGCATGTTAGGGACATCCCCTTAGCTCAGTTATTAAACATACTGAACTATAGGTAACAGGTGAATTGGATCGTGGAACACTCGGACCGCGGAACACTCGGACCATGGAACACTTGACCCGTTATAGGTCCACTCGGCCCGTAAATGTAGGTCCGCTCGGCCTGTAAACTTAGATAACTTGGACCTACAATATAATATTTATGAAAGCTCATATATCTCTTTGTTTCTAAAGAGATGTATGTTAACTTAAAATATTTTGAGATCTATGTTTATGAAAGGAAGACAAGAGAGATATTTTTTTAAAGAATTTAGGAAAAATACGATTCCAAACGCATAATTTATTTCGCCCATGTTTTATTGATTTATTTATTTAATTATAGAAACCGCAGACACGTAGAGTACAAAATTTGTATATAATAATATTTTGAATATATGGTATCTATATTTATTTCTTGAGACTGAAGTTTATTGTAACTCTGAAGTAAGATTGATAGAGCTAGGTCTCAAGACACAAATAAAAACATCAATCTGTTGAACAAAAAAAAAAAACAACCTTCACATCGATTAAGAACACAAAATAATATGTTTAAGGTCGATTGATTTTAGTTTTATATTTTATTCAAAACAATTTACCTTCTGTTTGTTAATATGTTTACGGGCCGAGTGGACCTACATCTACGGGCCCGAGTGGACCTACTATGGGTCGAGTGTTCAAGGTCCAATCTTAGTTGCCCTTGATTCGAACTATATCGGCGATACCTGTACTACCAGAACCACTAAAACAGAAGGCAGTGGCTCCGGATACGAACGTTCGTATCTTTCGACCTATGTCTCGGCGTACGAACATGTTTCTGATTGGTCTGTAACTGTCACGTGACTCAGGTCATGTGTCGATAACAATAAAAAGTTGATTTTTGTAACCATATTAAGGTATACGAGTTTTATTCTGCGTCATCTGTAATTTAGCAACCGGGACAAGAGGCTATTTTCTATGCTCTCAATCATTATACTTTATAGTGATCACTGATCAGTAATAGACACGCACTTGTCAGCTGTTGTGTGCACGTACTGACGTTCCGTTGCTCCAGCGGAAGTTGAAGTTTTTTCAAGTTTTGAGATAACAAATATGTACATGTAGATGCAACTCCGTGCTTTTTACTTAACTTTTCAGAATATGTCACAAAAAAAGATACAATTTGAACACAAGATGCATAGAAAAAAAAGGAACCCTACGATTTGTGTTCATACGCCGAGACATAGGTCTAAAGATACGAACGTTCGTATCCGGAGCCACTGCCAAAACAGAAAGAAATTGACTTACCATCATTAACATATTGTTGGAAGTACAATGTCTTTTCCTTTTATCTGCTTGCTGATGTCCTTGATGAACTGATCTTTTGTAACTTCGTTTGAACTGTGTTGCGAATGGTCAATGGCCAAGTCTTAGGTTAAGATATGGGTCAAACTCTCGTTCGTTTTGTGCCATTGTTTACCGATACTTTAAAGTTTCAAGATATCATTACACCCTCATATGGATCTTTGTGAATATGGATAACAGGCAGCTTCCTTTATTTTGTTTTAAACCCTTTTAGTGCTATGCGATTTTCATGTTTTTTCGAGCGGCATTGAAACCGAAAGTAGTGGCAGTCTACATCAAATAGTGAATCCGACAAATCTGGGATAAAAAAAAATCTGAATACATGTGAATATTGCGTGATAGAAAAAATGATAAATTTAAATGTTGCTATCATGTCCTTCGAACCAATTCAGTCTTCTTTGTGTTGACCAAATTCAGAATCAGACGTTGACAAGTGGGGGGGGGGGGGGGGGGGGGTGTTCCACTGCGGAACGCCGGATCGTACAGAACTGAGATGCTTGGTTTTTAGTAAAGAGATGGTTTTAATCATAGATACTATCAAGAGCGAGGTTGTATTTCCTTTTATTGAGACAACCAAGATTTAATCTTATTTTACCAACATAACAATGTCTGATACGACGCGCGAAGCGTAGTAGGATGCGTCACTCATTGCGTGATACGATAAACATGTCTGATTAATCAGATTCTGATAGGGTGTCTGATTAAGTCTGATACGATGTCTGATAGAGTGTCTGATACGATGTCTGATAGAGTGTCTGATATGATACGATAGGATGTCTGATGTACGATGTCTGATGTACGATGCGCGATGTCTGATGTACGTTGTCTGATGTACGATGCGTGATGTCTGATGTACGATGCGCGATGTCTGATGTACGATGCGCGATGTCTGATGTCTGATGTCTGATGCGCGATGTCTGATAGGATAGGATACGATAGACAAAGATAGCGATGGACGTACTGTATGTATACTCAGTCACTATACTGTACATAAGGTATACCGTAGATTGAACATGTTGAAATTAAGCTTTGTCATTCAAATTAGAAAGACAGCAACATGCAGCATTTTCCTTTCAAAGTTTTTTTGAGCCTACATTTTAGGAGTTTGAAGCAAACCTTCTGAGCATTTTACAGTGTTCTAGGATTTCATTAACCGTTACCCGAGGTAATTAATAAAGCCTACGCTCACACAGCAAGATACGCCCGTTGGGATTTTTTTCACAACACCAAAATATCTAAGTCCCATAACTCCATAAGGACAAATTGGATGAACCTTAAAATCGAAAGGCGGCTTCCTCTTCAAAGTCTGATCAAAATGTACAAATATCATGAAAATCTGTTGACACATATTCAAGTTATTGCGTTCCATGCACCTATATTTTGCCCATAGCTTAACATGTATGTGCATATAACCCCCCCCCCCCCCCATTACACATAATTTCTGGATTATGTGACAAAAAATTCAAGAACCCGTTATATATGTGAAAGAACATCCTTTCTACTTGAAGTATACAAAATTTCAAAACATTTCAACCAGAAATAGATTTTTAAATAATTTTTAACTATTTTAGTATATTTTCACTGTATTTTAAAATATAAGTCCCATAACTCTGTAACGACATATCGAATGAACCTGAAAATCGAAAGGCGGCTTCCTCTCCACAGTCCAATCAAAATGTATGAATATCATGAAAATCCGTTGACGCATATTCAAGTTATTGCATTCCATGCGCCTATATTTTGCCCATAGCTTAACATGTATGTGCATATAACCCCCCCCCTTCCTATTACACACAATATCTCGCTTATGCGACCAAAAAATTAAAAACCCGTTACATATGTCAAAGAGCATCCTTTCTACCTTAAGTATACAAAATTTCAAACATTTCGACCAAAAATAGATTTTTAAATAATTTTTAACTATTTTAGTATATTTTCACTGTATTTTAAAATGTCTAAGTCCCATAACTCTGTAACGACATATCGAATGAACCTGAAAATCGAAAGGCGGCTTCCTCTCCACAGTCCAATCACAATGTATGAATATCATGAAAATCCGTTGACGCATATTCAAGTTATTGCGTTCCATGCGCCTATATTTTGCCCTTAACTTAACATGTATGTGCATATAACCCACCCCTCCCCCCTTCCTATTACACACAATATCTCGCTTATGCGACCAAAAAATTAAAACCCGTTACATATGTCAAAGAACATCCTTCCTACATGAAGTATACAAAATTTCAAAACATTTCGACCAGAAATAGATTTTTAAATAATTTTTAAATATTTTAGTATATTTTCACTGTATTTTAACAATCTAAGTCCCATAACTCTGTAACGACATATCGAATAAACCTGAAAATCGAAAGGCGGCTTCCTCTCCACAGTCCAATCATAATGTATGAATATCATGAAAATCCGTTGACGCATATTCAAGTTATCGCGTTCCATGCGCCTATATTTTGCCCTTAGCTTAAAATGTATGTGCATATAACCCACCCCCCCTTCCCATTACACACAATATCTCGGTTATGCGACAAAAAAATTAAAAACCCGTTACATATGTCAAAGAACATCCTTTCTACTTGAAGTATACCAAATTTCAAAACATTTCGACCAGAAATAGATTTTTAAATAATTTTTAAATATTTTAGTATATTTTCACTGTATTTTTAAAATCTAAGTCCCATAACTCTGTAACGACAAATCGGATGAACCTGAAAATCGAAAGGCGGCTTCCTCTCCACAGTCTGATCACTATGTATAAATTTCATAAAAATCCGTTGATGCGTATTCAAGTTATTGCGTTCCATAGGCGGACGGACAGACGGACAGACGGACGGACTTCGCCATACCATAATACGTCCCGTCAAATGACGGGCGTATAATAAAAATGAAAGTGATTCAAAGATTTATACATGTACTTACAATCTATAGGAGCGCGATGTATTGCGATACGATACAAATATATTGAATATTGCGATATATCGATATATAATATTATATTGTTACACCCCTAGTATGTATACTCAGTCACTATACTGTACATAAGGTATACCGTAGATTGAACATGTTGAAAAGCTTTGTCATTCAAATTAGAAAGACAGCAACATGCAGCATTTTCCTTTCAAAGTTTTTTTGAGCCTACATTTTAGGAGTTTGAAGCAGACCTTCTGAGCATTTTACAGTGTTCTAGGATTTCATTAACCGTTACCCGAGGTAATTAATAAAGCCTACGCTCACGCAGCAAGATACGCCCGTTGGGATTTTTTTCACAACACCAAAATATCTAAGTCCCATAACTCCATAAGGACAAATTGGATGAACCTTAAAATCGAAAGGCGGCTTCCTCTTCAAAGTCTGATCAAAATGTACAAATATCATGAAAATCTGTTGACACATATTCAAGTTATTGCGTTCCATGCACCTATATTTTGCCCTTAGCTTAACATGTATGTGCATATAACCCCCCCCCCCCCCCCCCCCATTACACATAATTTCTGGATTATGTGACAAAAAATTCAAGAACCCGTTATATATGTGAAAGAACATCCTTTCTACTTGAAGTATACAAAATTTCAAAACATTTCAACCAGAAATAGATTTTTAAATAATTTTTAACTATTTTAGTATATTTTCACTGTATTTTAAAATATAAGTCCCATAACTCTGTAACGACATATCGAATGAACCTGAAAATCGAAAGGCGGCTTCCTCTCCACAGTCCAATCAAAATGTATGAATATCATGAAAATCCGTTGACGCATATTCAAGTTATTGCATTCCATGCGCCTATATTTTGCCCATAGCTTAACATGTATGTGCATATAACCCCCCCCCCCTTCCTATTACACACAATATCTCGCTTATGCGACCAAAAAATTAAAAACCCGTTACATATGTCAAAGAGCATCCTTTCTACCTTAAGTATACAAAATTTCAAAACATTTCGACCAAAAATAGATTTTTAAATAATTTTTAACTATTTTAGTATATTTTCACTGTATTTTAAAATGTCTAAGTCCCATAACTCTGTAACGACATATCGAATGAACCTGAAAATCGAAAGGCGGCTTCCTCTCCACAGTCCAATCACAATGTATGAATATCATGAAAATCCGTTGACGCATATTCAAGTTATTGCGTTCCATGCGCCTATATTTTGCCCTTAACTTAACATGTATGTGCATATAACCCACCCCTCCCCCCTTCCTATTACACACAATATCTCGGTTATGCGACAAAAAAATTAAAAACCCGTTACATATGTCAAAGAACATCCTTTCTACTTGAAGTATACAAAATTTCAAATTATTTCGACCAGAAATAGATTTTTAAATAATTTTTAAATATTTTAGTATATTTTTACTGTATTTTAAAAATCTAAGTCCCATAACTCTGTAACGACATATCGAATAAACCTGAAAATCGAAAGGCGGCTTCCTCTCCACAGTCCAATCACAATGTATGAATATCATGAAAATCCGTTGACGCATATTCAAGTTATCGCGTTCCATGCGCCTATATTTTGCCCTTAGCTTAAAATGTATGTGCATATAACCCACCCCCCTTCCTATTACACACAATATCTCGGTTATGCGACTTAAAAATTAAAAACCCGTTACATATGTCAAAGAACATCCTTTCTACTTGAAGTATACCAAATTTCAAAACATTTCGACCAGAAATAGATTTTTAAATAATTTTTAAATATTTTAGTATATTTTCACTGTATTTTAAAAATCTAAGTCCCATAACTCTGTAACGACAAATCGGATGAACCTGAAAATCGAAAGGCGGCTTCCTCTCCACAGTCTGATCACTATGTATAAATTTCATAAAAATCCGTTGACGCGTATTCAAGTTATTGCGTTCCATAGGCGGACGGACAGACGGACGGACGGACAGACGGACAGACGGACGGACTTCGCCATACCATAATATGTCCCGTCAAATGACGGGCGTATAAAAAATGTATGAATATCATGAAAATCCGTTGACGCATATTCAAGTTATTGCGTTCCATGCGCCTATATTTTGCCCATAGCTTAACATGCATGTGCATATAACCCCCCCCCCCCTTCCTATTACACACAATATCTCGCTTATGCGACCAAAAAATTAAAAACCCGTTACATATGTCAAAGAGCATCCTTTCTACCTTAAATATACAAAATTTCAAAACATTTCGACCAGAAATAGATTTTTAACCCACCCCCCCCTTCCTATTACACACAATATCTCGGTTATGCGACAAAAAATTTAAAAACCCGATACATATGTCAAAGAACATCCTTTCTACTTGAAGCATACAAAATTTCAAAAGATTTCGACCAGAAATAGATTTTTAAATAATTTTTAAATATTTTAGTATATTTTCACTGTATTTTAAAAATCTAAGTCCCATAACTCTGTAAGGACAAATCGGATGAACCTGAAAATCAAAAGGCGTCTTCCTCTCCACAGTCTGATCACTATGTATAAATTTCATAAAAATCCGTTGACGCGTATTCAAGTTATTGCGTTCCATAGGCGGACGGACAGACGGACAGACGGACGGACTTCGCCATACCATAATACGTCCCGTCAAATGACGGGCGTATAAAAACTTGGTAGAGGACCTTGAGTACTTGCTTTCTGTAAGGTTTCGTGAATTTGTATACAGTGGTTGCAGAGAAGAAGCCGAAAATGTGTCAGCCAATCAGAGCACTCCTTGGCCATAATTGGTAGAGGACCTTGAGTACTTGCTTCCGTGAGATATCAGGGAATTCTACATTTGTTCTATACAGCCGTTGCAGAGAAGTAAAACATATGTCAGTCAATAAGAGCCCTCGACGGCTATGTTAGTTGACCAATCGGCAAGAGAAACACAAACTTGGTTGAGGACCTGAAGTACTAGGTTACTGTAAGGTTTCGTGAAATTCTGTGAAAGGGTTGCAGAGAAGAAGTCAAAAATGTTGAAGTTATTGACGGACGACGGACGAACAACGGACAGTGAGCTATAAAAACAGCTCAAATGAGCTTCGCTTTGGTGAGATAAACATGATGCCCAAGGTGCCACAATGCTCATCTGATACTCACGTTCACTCTTAGCTTACTGACAGCTGATTATCTTAAAGTACAATGCAGAATTAATGAATTAACTTTCTATCCCTAATTGTTTCAGATGAGTTGAGGGCAAAAGATTACATAGAGTTATATAGGAGAAAATGACTACACCCATTTTAAAGACCCTGTGGGTCTAAGACAGAAGCAAAATGTCAGGTGCACAACTACACCATAGACCGAGTATTATGCAAAAAGAATTCATTTTCAATCTCTGATGGTTTCAGAGAAGTTGCAGGCACGAGATAACATAACCGAGTCCCCGAGGGCACATGTAGCCAAGTTCGATCAATTTCGGTTGATCGTTTCTTCAACGCATTCTAACATATCTATTATCAAAATTTCTTGAAACTTCTTAAACGTGGGTCCTGCAGCATCATATCCCACCCATTCTGCTACGTCTTTCGGTACGCTTTTTCGACATAGTAACTTTCACACTTTTTTGGCTTATTACATTGTTTAGATTTGAGGATCACTGACGAGGGTTAAGTACCCGAAACGTGCATGTCTGGTCCATGTTGCCAATTTACCTGTTCTTAAATGATGCTATTCAATATGAAGACGTTCACATAGAGTTATATAGGAAAAAATGAACACACCCATGTTTCTCAGACCCTGGGGGTCTACGGTAGAAACCAAATGCCAGGTGCACAACTAAACCAAAGACCAAGTACAATGCAAAAACAATTAACTTCTATCTTATAGAATTATAATTATAAGTTTATATAGAAATATATAGGGACAGAAAGACCACACCCATTTTTCAAGACCCTGGGATCTAGGGAAGAAACCAAATGTCAGGTGCACAACTTAACCATAGATAAAGAACAACATAAAACAATTGATTCTCTATCCCTTTTGGTATCAGAGCAGTTGAGGCACAAGATTACATAGAGTTATATAGAAGACCAGAAGTCTCTGACGAGACTGTAGCTCTCCTGGTTGTATTTTTCTTTAAAACATCAATTTCCTTTCTTTTTTTCAACCAAATACCATAGGGAGCAGGTGCTTTAACAAATTATAAGTAGCATGACAAAAAAAAACATATTCATTAGACTGCAACTAGAATATCACACATATAATTTATAATATCCGAGATATAGTATTTCAAAAAAGAATGCCACACCCATTTTCCAAGATCCTAGGGGCCAGGGGCTTCTAGCTCAAATGAACTATCAATGACATAACTAGACCACAGACCCAACATCATGAACATATTGCAAAAAGAATTAATTCTCCATCATTTAGAGTGTCAGAGGAGTTGGGAGCATTATTACATGGAGTTAAATAGGAGAAAATGACCACACCCATTTTCTAAAACCCTGGGGGTCAGGGGCTCAAACAAAATATTAGGTGCACAGCTAGACCACAAAGCCATCATATTGCAAAAAGAATGAAGTCTCTGTCATTTATAGTGTCAAAGGATTTGTGAGCACAAGATTACAAAGAGTTATATAGGAGAAAATGACCACACCCATTTTTAAGACCTTGGGAGCCAGGGGTTTAAACAAAACATCAGGTGCACAACTAGACCACAGACCCATCATATTGCAAAAAGGATTCAGTCTCCATCATTTATAGTGTCAGAGGAGTTGCGAGCACAAGATTACATAGAGTTATATAGGAGAAAATGACCACACCCATTTTCTAAGACCCTGGGGGTCAGGGGCTCAAAGAAAATATCAGGTGCACAACTAGACCACAGACCCATCATATTGCAAAAAGAATTAAGTCTCCATCATTTATAGTGTCAGAGGATTTGTGAGCACAAGATTACATAGAGTTATATAGGAGAAAATGACCACACCCATTTTCTAAGACCCTGGGGGTCAGGGACTCAAACAAAATATCAGGTGCACAACTAGACCTCAGACCCATCATATTGCAAAAAGAATTAAGTCTCCTTCATCTATATTGTCAGAGGAGTTGTGAGCACAAGATTACATAGATTTTCATAACCACACCCATTTTCTAAGACCCTGGGGGTCAGGGGCTGAAACCAAATGTTAGGTGCACAACTAGATCACCTATGAAGTAGGATGCAAAAAGAATTAACTTTCTATCACCTATGGTTTGAGAGGAGTTGCCAGCACAAGAATTGTTTACGGACGGACGGACGGACGGACGGACGGACAGACAGACAGATACCGGACAACAGGGTATCGCATAAGCTCGACTGGTCTGAGACCAGTAGAGCTAAAAATGATCACACCCCTTCTATAAAGACCCTTGGATCTAAAGCAGAAAGCAAATATCAGGTGGACAATTAGACCATAGACCAATTACTATGCAAAAAGAGTTCTCTTCTATCTGGTTGCAGAGAATTTTTGGCAAAAGATTACAAAGTCGGATAGACAGACAGACGCCAGATGAAGGGTGATCGCATACGCTTGACTGGTTTGAGACCAGTAGTGCTAAAATAGTAGGAAACTTTTGTAGTTACGACAGTCTGACTTCCAATAAGTAAGTTAAATACATTTGTCTTTCTTTACATCTACCCAACCAATTAGAAAATGCTGGTAGAAAACATAATGTATATGTATGTAAAGTATGTTAAACATCAAAGTAGAATACAAAGTGTTTGATAGTTCTTAGGATCTCTATCAATTTAAGGTGTAACAAGACAAGACTTTAAATCTTTCTTGGGAAGTTCATGCATATTGAGTAATTAATATGTCAGTTTTCACTGCATGTTTAAACAAATATGGCATCTCTATATGACCAAAAATTAAAGAATTTATTAACACTTGATATTGAATTCTGTACTACTCTTTGAATTTTTCAACATACCACTTGTTTCCCACTGCTTGCAGATGCGTCATTTCTTACGCTTTCTTTTTGGTCCTGTGAAAAACAATTAGTACAATGTCATTCAAATAATTTCTACATTCTCAATATATGGGGCTACAGCTTAAAACTAAATATTTTTTGTTGGAAATGAAAGTTCAATTTCAGAAAGTTTGATATAAAAATAAATGAAGGAGCTGTAAGAATAAGGGCTTGATTTAGCCCTGAAATAATTCAATTATTTCTTGTGCGCTGTCTTTCCTTTGACGGAAAATGTTGTTCAGGATAAAAATATGATGTATTAGAAGATTTCTCATAAGTTTGTTTTTATAAAACTTTGATGTAAGATTTCATAATTACGGCTTGAAAAGGTAGCGGGTAACAATGTCTGAAAACATCAAATAGGGAACGAATGTATACAAAAAATGCATTTTTTTACATAAATTTTAAGTGTTTTATGTTTTGATACTCTCTTATGTTAAAAATAGCAATCCAAGGAATGCTTGTGTCGCCTGCGAAGCGGCTTATTCTAGGAGGTGGATCACATGGTTCAAAATTACTGATATCACTATAAAAGTCTAATGAAATTCATATGTGAAATATCAGACCTCTTACTTACCAACTGAAAGATATGGTCAATCTCAAATTTTCAGAAAATAGTGTCGATCAACTAGGTCAAGCTGCGTAAATATTTTGGTAACAAAACAAAGGTCACATCATATGAAATATATGCGTGAAATATTAAAGCCCTATCACTTAGCAATCAAAAGATATACGCAATTCTAAGAAAAAAGGTCAAATATCTAGGTCAAGGTCACTAGATCAAAATTTATGGTATGTTTAGAAAGGTCTTGTCACAAAGAATACACATGTGAAATATCAAAGACCCATCACTAACCTATCAAAAGATATAGCGAATCCCAACTTTTTTGAAAAGTAGGTAAAATATCTATGTTAAGGTCACAAGGTCAAAAATTATTGTATGTGCAGAAAGGTCTTGTTACAAGGAATACACAAGTGAAATGTCAAAGCCCTATCACTTACCAATCAAAAGATATATACAATATTAATTTTTTTAAAGTAGGTCAAATATGTAGGTCAAGGTCAGTAGGTCAAAAATTATGGTATGTGTAGAAAGGTCTTGTTATAACCAATACACAAGTGAAATTTCAAAGTCCTATCACTAACCATTCAAAAGATAATGCAAATTTTAACTTTTTCGAAAAGTAGGTCAAATATCTAGGTCAAGGTCACAAGGTCAAAAAATTATGGTATGTGTACAAAGGTCTTGTCACAAGGAATACATGTGTGAAATATCAAAGCCCTATCCCTTACCAATCAAAAGATATAAGCATTCTTATTTTTTTCGAAAAGTAGGTCAAATATGTAGGTCAAGGTCACTAGGTCAAAAATTTTGGTATGTGTAGAAAGGTCTTGTCACAAGGAATACACATGTGAAATATCAAAGCCCTATCACTTACCATTCAAAAGTTATGGGCTGTGACACCCAAAGTGTGACAGACAGACAGACGGACTGACTGACGGACGGACAGACGGACGGACAGACGGACAGACGGACAACGGACAAAGTGATCCCTAAGTGTCGCTATGCTTCGCAGGCGACACAAAAATGAAAAAGAAAAAATAACTTCGAAACCAGTCTGTCAATGTAATCAATAAAATACCAATCCGGAAACTGGAAACCGATTTATTTTCTACTAAACAGCCATATGTAAGCTTTCAGGTGCGTAATACACACTGCGTAGAAACAGACATCTTTATACAGTTTATTTCATTTGTGTAAGTTGTATATTTCATCGGAATCCACTAAGAATAGATTGTTCAATTGTATAACAAGAAAAAATGGATAACTTTTACCTATCTAAGCGCCTTGAAGTCAGATTCTTAAAAAATAGCCCATCCCCCCTTTTTTCGTTTTATGCCCGTGGGACATCGTTCCATCCCGAGTTACAGAACCGCACTTGGTCAGAAAATTTGTGGCATTCTGTACCTCGGGCTGGAACAATATTGTAGAAAACTTTTTCATTTTCCATTGATTTCTATAGAAAAAACGCACATTTTATCCCAAATATCGGTATTGTTATTGATAATTTATTCAACCGGACATTAGATTCAGATATGCATTAAGTTAGTTGATATTTCTACAGAAAATTTTCTTCCAATTTCTCAATTTGAAATTTTGACTTTTTCAGGGCAGATTTTACGTCTTATTCTTACAGCTCCTTTACGTAGTAATGCTTAGACATTACTGTAAACTTTCAAATAAAGGTTATTTCTCTTCAGTGAAAAAGTAGGTCAAGGTCAAGTTATATAAGTTTGACCAAAGAAACATCCACTATGCAAGTTTGGTACAGGTGCCAATTAGTGCTTTGCTATTTAATATTGGCAACAAAAAGCCAAAGTCACTCAAATGAAAAAGTGGATACTAAAGCAGAACTACTCTACTGAAATGAATGTCCAGATGCATAAAATTTTGATATTTGTTACACGGTTAACGTAAGCTTTGTCAAATATATCAATTTTTTATCATTCATCTAAAACAAGAGGCCCAAGGGGGGCACATCGCTCACCTGAGTTGCAGACAAAGGGTTAAAAGTCACAAAAATACTTCTACAGATCAAAGCCTTGCATGACAGCTATATTTGTTGACCTATCAACAAGAAAAACACAAACTTGGCAGAGGACCTTGAGTACTTGCTTGCTGCAAGGTTTCGTGTAATTCTGTGCAATGGTTGCAGAGGAGTTTTCGAAAATGTGTCAGCCAATCAGAGCCCTTGGCAGCCATATTTGTTGACCAATTAGCACAAAATACACAATCTTGGTAGAGGACCTTGAGTACTTTCTTCCTGTAAAGTTTCATGAAATTCTTTGCAGTGGTTGCAGAGAAGATGTTGAAAATGTGTTAGCCAATCAGAGCCCTCGGTGGCCATATTTGTTGACCAATCGGCACGAAAAACACAAACTTGTTGGAGGACCTTGAATACTTCCTTCCTGTAAAGTTTCATGAAATTCTGTGCAGCGGTTGCAGAGGAGATGTCGAAAATGTGTCAGCCAATCAGAGCCCTCGGCAGCCATATTTGTGTTGAACGATCGGCACGAAAAGCACAAACGTGGTAGAGGACCTTGAGTACTTCCTTCCTGTAAAGTTTCATGAAATTCTGTGCAGCGGTTGCAGAGGAGATGTCGAAAATGTCTCAGCCAATCAGAGCCCTTGGCGGCCATATTTGTTGAACGATCGGCACGAAAAACACAAACTTGGTAGAGGACCTTGAGTACTTCCTTCCTGTAAAGTTTCATGAAATTCTGTGCAGCGGTTGCAGAGGAAATGTCGAAAATGTGTCAGTCAATCAGAGCCTTCAGCGACCATATTTGATGACCGATCGGCACAAAAAACACAAACTTGGTAGAGGACCTTGAGTACTTCCTTCCTGTACATATTGTATATATGTTGTTCTCTATGCCGTAATGGAAAAAGAGAAATAAATGATTCTGATTCTGATTCTGTAAAATATCATGAAATTCTGTGCAGCGGTTGCAGAGGAGATGCTGAAAATGTGTCAGCCAATCAGAGCCCTTGGCAGCCATATTTGTTGACCGATCGGCACGAAAAACACAAACTTGGTAGAGGACCTTGAGTACTTGCTTCCTGTAAGGTTTGGTGAAATTCTATGCAGCGGTTGCAGAGGAGATGTCAAAAATGTTAAAAGTTAGCGCCGGACGGACGACGACGACGGACGGCACACTATGACAATAGCTCACTTGAGCTTCGCTCAGGTGAGCTAAAAAAAGTAGGTCAGGATACAGAAGTCCTTTATGTTTGTCCATATAAGTATGCTAAGTTTAGCTAATGTATTTGATCTTAACTTAATTTGTCTCATAATTAGCTACCTAAAATGTAGGTCAGATGAAGCATGATATGCATGGGTCTGTCTAATCATCCTGAGAAGGGTGACTAACGTATGAGGTAGGATAGTGGAGCATAAATCCATTGTCCACTGCCTTGAACAAATCAACAAAGACTAATAAAACAGAAAATGGTCAGTTTTAGAAGCCTTTAGTCAGAATAATAACTGGTGAAATACTACGGTGTTCATTAGGGGACATCGCTTCTTCAAATCTTCGCCCTACTATATATCAACAGTCGAAGAATTGAAGAATTGAAGTAATGATGCTAAGAATTGAAGTAATGATGCAAAGAACTGAAGTAATGATGCGAAGAATTGAAGTAATGATGCGAAGATTTGAAGAAATGATGCAAAGAAATGATTATTTCTTCAAATCTTCACATCATTCCTTCAAATCTTCGCATCATTACTTCAATTCTTCGCATCATTTCTTCAAATCTTCAAATCTTCGCATCATTTCTTCAAATCTTCGCATCATTTCTTCAATTCTTCAAATCTTTGCATCATTACTTCATATCTTTAAATCTTCGCATCATTACTTTAAATCTTCAAATCTTTGCATCATTACTTCAAATCTTTAAATCTTCGCATCATTACTTTAAATCTTCAAATCTACGCATCATTACTTCAAATCTTCAAATCTTCACATCATTACTTCAAATCTTCAATTCTTCGCATCATTACTTAAATTCTTAAAATCTTCAATTCTTCGCATTTTGACTTTGTCAGAAATAATCATTTTTGCACTATATCTTTTAATAATTCAGTGAGATATGATTTTATGAACTGATTTACTGTATATTAATCATTTTTAAGTAACTTAACGCTTATAATATATCTTATGCAAGAATTTTATTCATTTTGAATCTTAATGAATTATTTCCTTATGTAAAATTGGAGGGGGTGATTTTCAATCTGCAAATTTTTAAGGAGGTTGACACGCCCGTATGTAAATCTGATTCAAAATCTTGAATAGAAAAAGATATTGGATTTCTGACGTAAAACATTTCTTTTTAATGTCCCATATATAACAAAAGAAGAAAAAGCTACCAAAATGAATGAAAGTAACAATACAAAATCACTCAGAAATATATTTATAAAAACAAACTATGGGTTAATCATTTCGAAGATATCTCAATTTTTGAAATAATTATACTTTACAGTTGAAAAAGCATCGACTTACAACACGTTATTGTACATGTGATGCAACAAGAATTCTGGGTTCCCCCTGTTCCGAGTGTTTGTGGAAAAGAAGCTGAAAATGCAATTCTAGCATAAAATATATATTTAAGCATTAAGTTACTTAAAATGATTAATATACAGTAAATCAGTTCATAAAATCATATATATCATTGAGTTATTGAAAGATATAGTGCAAAAATGATTATTTCTGACAAAGTCAAAATGCGAAGAATTGAAGATTTTAAGAATTTAAGTAATGATGCGAAGATTTGAAGATTTGAAGTAATGATGCGAAGATTTGAAGATTTAAAGTAATGATGCGAAGATTTTAAGATTTAAAGTAATGATGCGAAGATTTGAAGATTTAAAGTAATGATGCGAAGATTTTAAGATTTAAAGTAATGATGCGAAGATTTAAAGATTTGAAGTAATGATGCAAAGACTTAAAGATTTGAAGAATTGAAGAAATGATGCAAAGATTTGAAGAAATAATGCGAAGAATTGAAGTAATGATGCGAAGATTTGAAGGAATGATGCGAAGATTTGAAGAAATAATCGTTTCTTCGCATCATTTCTTCAAATCTTCGAATCATTACTTCAATTCTTCGCATCATTACTTCAATTCTTCACATCATTACTTCAATTCTTCAATTCTTCGACTGGTGATATATAGTAGGGCGAAGATTTGAAGAAGCAATGTCCCCTAATGAACACCATAAAATACAGTAGCATTGACACGTAGTACGGAACAACCTCAATCTTCTGAACACTTGGATGTCTGCGCTAAGGTGAAGTGGGGGATACTAGCATCAGAGCGTTCAAATTCTGTTCATCAAGTTTACGAGGGCTGTTCGTAAAGTTCGTGGACAGGTCTTTCTTTAAGGAAAATTAGTTTTATAGATATTTATTTTTAGCATATTTATCGTCATATACTATTTTCGAAATACAAAGAGTAAACAATTATCAAATTTTGAATTCGTTATCAAAACTATGACTTCGTAATTAGACATAGGATACCGAAGCACGGTAAATCTTTATTGAAATATGTTGTCTATCATTTTATACATTAAATTTGCATTCTGTAAAATCCCGCGGATAAAACGATAATTTTTTTTATTGTGATGTTGACAATAGCTATGACATCACACGTACAAAATTTGAACTTTCAAAGTTTTAAGATGGCAGAGAAAACCGGATATGAAGGTAATAAGACATCATCATTTTTCGAAAAACAGACGTTTTTTCAAAAGGCAGAGCAGATAACTGTGATAAAATTTTGAGTAGGCTTCAGAAAAACACTGACAGAGATCCTTAAAAAGTCGGAAAAACATGTAAAAATTAGTCGTTTGCTAGTCTTCAAGTGGCAAACAGGATTTTTGGACTTTGGGGACAGTTTACAGGATGATATGCGCTAAGAATGACTGTCTTTCAAAGAAAGAAAAGCTGTAAAAAGAATATGTGACGTGAATGACAGCGTTCAGAGACTAACAGCTGGAGAAATTGCATGTAACTGTGAAATTTAAAAGACTATCGTGCATAAAATCTTATCCCATGATCTTAACACGAGTCATGTCTGTGCTAGATGGGTTCTAAGAAATCTTAGAAATTTAAATTAAGCGAGGAGAGTAGAATTGTAAAAACAGTTTATAACAGATAACGTCAAGGATTCTCATTTTAGTCCTCTGGGTATGAGGGAGTGTCCTTTTTATATATGATAGAAACCCTTGGGGTATAGGGCAGAAACAAATGAAATTTATTGTTGATCTAAGGATCAATGATACCCCCGCCAAGCGTATGTTGCATATAACCTACTGAAACCATGACTATACATATGGTAGTTGTAAAGGGCATAAGTATATATATAATTGAGCAACATAACCAATATTTAAAATTGTCCTGCTTCACATGGTGTTAAATCTATAACAATAAATTGATTTTCTGAGGTAGTTTTCCTTTAACATGTTTAAATGTCAGGAAACCACAAAACATTGATTCAAGGGACATAACACCTCACAAAATTGAGCAACATAGCCTATATAGGTTCTTGACCTAAATTTCTGAGTATAAAATCTAATTTTCGGAAATCAATTTATTCTCTGTGAGGGTTTTCTTTTGGATGTTTTGAAATCACAAAATACTGGTTTTTTTCCTAGCTTCAAGGGGCATTCCTCTGCACATTATTCAGCGACATGACCCATATTCGATCTTGACCTGTATTTCTTGGTGTAAAAGCAATATCCAAGGAGTGAATTGATTATCTGTGAAGGTTTATCTTTCGGAGACCAAAATTTTTTGAATTTTTCTAAGTTTTTTGAATTTTTCTAATTTTCAAGGGCCATAACTCTGCACATAATTGAAGGACATGACCCATATTCGAACTCAACCTATATTTCTTAGTGTAAAAGCTATATCCAAGGAAGGAATTGATTATCTGTAACAGTTCATCTTAAACTGTTTGGAGACCTAAAATTTTGGAAATTTTCTAAGTTTCAAGGGGCATAACTCTGCATGTAATTGAGGGACATGACCCATATTCGAACTTGACCTAGCCTGTATTTCTTAATGTAAAAGCTATCTCCAAGAAATGAATTGATTTTCTGTAATGGTTTTCCTTCAAATGTCCGGAAACCACAAAATTTTTGAATTTTTGTAAGTTTCAAGGGGCATAACTCTGCATGTAATTGAGGGACATGACCCATATTCGAACTTGACCTCTATTTTTTATGCTAAAGCTTTATCCAAGAAATAAATTGATCTTTAACGGTTTCCTTCAAATGTCCAGAAACCACAATATTTTGAATTTTTCTAAGTTTCAAGGGGCATAACTCTGCATGTAATTGAGGGACATGACCCATATTCGAACTTGACCAGTATTTCTTAATGTAAGAGCTATATCCAAGAAATGAATTGATTATCTGTAAGTTTTCCTTCAAATGTCAGGAAACCACAAAATTTTTGAATTTTTGTAAGTTTCAAGGGGCATAACTCTGCACGTAATTGAGGGACATGACCCATATTCGAACTTGACCTCTATTTCTTGATGTTAAAGCTATATCTAAGAAATTAATTGATTATCTGTAACAGTTTTCCTTCAAATGTCCAGAAACCACAATACTTTGAATTTTTCTTAGTTTCAAGGGGCATAACTCTGCATGCAATTGAGGGACATGACCCATCTTCAAATTTGACCTATATTTCTTGATGTAAAAGCTATATGCACAAAATTAATTCATTATCTGTAACAGTTTTCCTTTAAATGTCTGGAAACTACTGGTGGGACGGATGCAGACAAGAATGTATGCATGCATGAACACACGGACGGACATGTGCATCACTATATACCCCACCATTTCATGGCGGGGGGTATAAATATCAGGTGCACAACTAGACCATGGACAAAGTAAAATGCAAGAATAATTAACTTCCTACCTCTAATGGTTTCAGAGGAGTTCAAGGCAAAAGAATAAAAAGAATTAAAGATGAGAATATGACAACGCCCAGTTTCTAGGACCCTAGGGGTCTAGGGCAGAAACAAAATGTCAGGTGCACAACTAGACCATAGCCACAGTAAAATGCTAAGTGAATTAACTTTCTATCTCAAGTGGTTTTACAGGAGTTGCAGGCACAAAATTACATAGAATTTTAAAGGACCACATCTATTTTCCAAGACTCTGGGGTCTAGGACAGAAACCAAATGTCAGGTGCACAACTAGACCATAGACCAAGTAAAATGCAAAAAAAGATTCAACTTTCTATCTCTAATGGTATGAGAGGAGTTGAGGGCACAAGAATTGTTTACGGACGGACAGACGGACGGACGCCGGACGAAGGGTGATCACATAAGCTCAACTGGTCTAGGATCAGTAGAGCTAAAAAGTATGTTTGAAATACTATACTATCCTTTTTAATATCTTCTTTTTGAAAAAAAATATTCTTTATAATTAAACATTTCAATCAAAAACTTATTCATACATCATAGAACAATTGATCCAATTCTGAATAAAGGGTAGCATGGGCTTGTTCCACCATCTCTTTTTTACCAAAGATAGACACTGTTACTTTGCTCTGTTCTTCTCCAACAAAATGGAATTTGACTTCTGGCCAAATGGGAACTGATGGACCTAAGATATATAATAATAAATCAAATAATAATTTCTTTACATTTCATTCTAGATGCTCAACAAGAATAAAACATAGGGTAATCAAAGATTACATAGCTCGCCTATACAGGTTTTTGTCAGAAACCAGTTGAAGTTTTGAAAAGTAGGTCAAAGTCCAAGGTCAAGGTCACTAGGTCAAAGGTCATGATCTCAAATGAAAGAGGTCTTGTCACAAGGTATCTACATATGAAATATCAAAGCCCTACCCCTTATAGTTCAAGAGATATAGCCCAGGTTAAAGTTTTGTCTACGGACGACGACAACAACGACGCCGAGGGTATGGCATTAGCTCTCCGGACTTTTTCGTCTCAGCAAGCTAATAAAAAGAAATGTAGCAATCATCAAACAAAATTTTAAGTTTGATACAAAATTATGAACATACCCCCCCCCCTTCCAGATTTTTTTAAACAAGAGCCCCAGGGGGCACAACGCTCACCTGATACCCCTGCACCCTCTAAATGACATACTGACATTGAATACTGATAGTGCCAGTACCAGGATTTTAGCCCACAACCTTTCTAAAAAGATTTTTGCCGGATGCAGAGAAGTTTTTTTTTCCAGACAACCTTTAAAAGTACAAAAAAGAAAAAAATAGTCACATTTCAAAACAATAACTTTTTTACTGATTTGAAACGACGGATAAGTGGTCCAACGTCATATGCCCAGCTAGTATAGTTCAATTATGCAACATCAAAAATAAAATCATATTGTACATTAATGTGCAGCAGAAAAAGAATAAAACAATGAAATGATTTCATAAATTAAGTTTATTTAAAATTGAACACAAAACCTTTCATTATTGATAGCTAGCATGCCAGAAATTATAAAGCCTTGTCACAAGGAATACACATGTAAAAATTGAAACCTCTATCACTAACCATTCAAAAGTTATGCCCAATGTTAAAGTTTTTGAGAAGTACGTCAAAGGTCATGGTTATGGTCACGAGGTAAAAAATTTTGGTATCAATGGAAAGTCTTGTCACAAGGAATACACATGTGAAATATGAAACCTCTATCACCAGCTTCCATTTAAAAGTTATGCCCAATGTTAAAGTTTTTCGGAAAACAGACAGACAAACAGACAGACGGACAGGCCAAAAACTATATGCTCCCGAATCTTTTATTCCAGGGGCATAAAAAACAAAGATTTTTCGGTTTTGCCTTTATTCATATTAAAGTATACTGAAATCTACGAATACTTTTGAATTACATGAAACGTACAGTTAAAATCGTTTTAATCCAATATTTATCAGTTCAAGTGAGTTGTGCAGAAATTGGGCCAGTTTGTTTTCCAAAAAGCAGTGTATGGTGTATCAAACCTCATGACCAAGTGAAGCCACTTGAACAAATAATTTTCAGTGAATATGCTGAAATGCGGCGCTTCTTGCATATGCATATTTCAACAGGCGAGAAGGAGCGTCGCATTTCAGCATACGCTGTTCAACAACTCAAGTGGTTTCTCTAGGTTTCGTAGTTTGAAACAAATTAAAAGGCCCATGAAATTGTTAAGCTTGTCCAACTAGCAGACCTACGACATCGTTATTTACTGTTAACAAATTGTTTTACCTCATCAAAGGTCTGTTACACGGAAAAGTTGTTAGCGGAGAGAGTTCATGAAATGTATCGGTTGCATAGGATTTGCCGACAAAAAGTTATTTGGTCCGATAAAAACTCATCATGTATCTATTATTTGAACAGATAAAAATTCCCAAATGTCTTATCACAGGAACCTGTCATTTTATGAGAGAAAATGTTTTATTATTCACAACCTCAGGCCTCTGTGTTCCTCTTAGAAATATTATGCATACAAGATGTCGAACACAGTGGCTTATGGTTGTAAATAATAATTTATTTTCTCTATTTAAACAACAGCTTTCTGTGGTCCAACATTTCATAGGAAGATTTCAGGAACTCTGAACTGAATTATTTATTTCAAGAATTTCAGATATTAAATGTCCTATGCATTCTCAAAATCCAGAGGAAGAGATTACTCATTAGACGTTTCTTCAAGAAATCAGTCCGTAAATTACTTCATCTAAGAGAGTCTAAGACAGAAGAAATTCGAGCAAACTTTATACATGATAACAAGTATATGCAAGTGTTCCAAGTACATGAATGATAACCATTATGAGAGTGTTCCAAGTATAATGCACATTAAATAAAAATAGCAATCCATGGAATGCTTGTGTCGCCTGCGAAGCGGTTTGATTATTATTCTAGAAAGTCGATCAAAATTATTGGTATCAGTAGAAAAGTCTTGTCAAATGAAATTCATTTGAAATATCAGACCTCTTAATTACAAATTAAAAGAAAAGAGTGTCATCATCTAGGTCAAGGTCACTATGTAAAAATTGGTAACAAAAAGGTCTCATCATAAGAAATATTAAAGACCTATCACCTACCAATTAAAAGATATATACAACCTTAGAAAAGAAGTTCAAAAGGTAAAAAATTATAGTATGTGTAGAATGGCATTGTTACAAGGAAAATACATGTGAAATATCAAAGCCCTATTACCTACCAATCAAAAGATATAGCCAATATTACTTTTCTTGAAAAGTAGATCAACTATCTAGATCAAGGTCAAAAGGTCAAATATTATGGTCTGTGTGGAAAGGTCTTGTCACAAGGAATACACATGTGAAATACCAAAGCCCTATCACTTAACAATCAAAAGATATATCCATTCTTAATTTTTATGAAAAGTAGGTCAAATATGTAGGTCAAGGTCAATAGGTAAAAAAAATTATGGTATGTATTGGAAGGTCTTGTCACAAGGAATACACATGTGAAATATGAAAGCCCTATTACTTACCAATCAAAAGATATAGTGAATCTTATCTCTTTTTCAAAAGTAGGTCAAATATCGAGGTCAAGGTCACAAGGTCAAAAATTATGGTCTGTGTAGAAAGGTCTTGCCACAAGGATTGCACATGTGAAATATCAAAGTCCTAACTCTTACCAATCAAAAGATATACCCATTTTTAATTTTTTTGAAAAGTAGGTCAAATATGTAGGTCAAGGTCACTAGGTCAAAAATTATGGTATGTGTAGGAAGGTCTTGTCACAAGGAATACACATATGAAATATTAAAGCCCTATCACTTACCAATCAAAAGTTATGGGCTGTGACACCCAAAGTGTGACAGACAGACAGACGGACTGACGGACGGACGGACAGACGGACAGACGGACAACGGACAAAGTGATCCCTAAGTGTCGCTATGCTTCGCAGGCGACACAAAAATCTATTCCGTTTGCACTGTATCTCCTGAAATGTATCGCAGTACTAAAGGTATCACATTTCTACATGGGGAATCCCCTTCGGGTACACGGCAAAACATGGCCGCTTTTGAAATCTTGTTCCGGACTTTAAAAATAAAATTCTAAATAAGTATAAAGAATTTAAATAATTGAATCATATCACATAAAAGGTCAATCAATAAGACATTGAAGCATGTGTCACTTGTTGAATTATCAGCTGTAACTATGGATGAAAGGTCGATCTAAAATGATTAATCATACAAAGAAGGTTTTTTTTCCTTTAGTTGCACCTGAAACATTGGGCATGGAAAACATACATTATACCTATGTACAATCTTAAAAAATATTCCTCAAAAATCCAAAAGTGGATATCTTGACAAAATTCTTTCACTTGTAGGGTACCATGCATGAGTACCTCATACCTACAAATTGTCATGACAATCTGAAGAGTGGTTATAGAAAAGAAGCAGAAAATGTATGAAAACCACCCCCCCCCCCTTCCTTTTTACATAAGAAAAAAATTCATAAAAAATCAAAAAAATAAAATTTAAGCATAAAATACATATCAAAGCATTAAGTAAGTTAAATATGATAAATATGTAGTAAATGAGTGTGTAAAATCATACACTTATTGAGTTATTTAAAGAAATAGTGCAAAAATGTGCATTTCTGACTAAGTCCGAAAAGACGTCAAAAATTTGACTTCGAAGTGGAACCAAAAATAACAACACTTCTTGAGACATCTCTCTAGATCATCCTGATGCTTTCGGTTTGTCGATACATGCTTCGGTTCTGAAGAAGAAGTTTGTCAAAGGAGGGTACCCCCCGTGACCTACTTTTGGCTGTGGTGGCGCCACCCGTTGACAGATCCGGACGAAAAACAACAACACTTGTAGGGGACCATGAGTACTTCATACCTACCAAGTTTCATCAAAATCCTTTCAGCCGTTCTGGAGAAGTTGAAAATGTGAAAAGTTTACGACGACGACGCACGACGACAGACGAAGACGACGACGGACGAAAGACGCAACACTATGACAATAGCTCACTTGAGCCTATGGCTCAGGTGAGCTAAAATGCTGGGAAGAGGTCCCTCTGTGCTCTATTTGGATTCATAGCTCCTGAGCCGTTCGTCTGAATTACTCCATTTTTCATCTATATATTAATTGGAAATAGAACTAATCAAAAAGTGAATTCCGTAACCCATTTTATGATATTTTCCAATTATATCAGTAACATATTACGCTTGCAACAGTTTTGACCAAATTATGTCATGTTATACATTTGGCCATTTAAACGTCAAATCATAAAGTTGATAAAGAAAAGAAAAGGTTCAAAATGAAATAGGGCGATGAAAACAAGATGTTTATCTTATGAATAGAATTATAAATGTATAGAATGTATTCAGACAAATAAATACGCAAAGAAAAATACTCATACTTGAATGTAAGTTCAATCACACTTTAAATATAGGCTTAGTACATGTATGTTGCTATCCATTACTTTTGGATGAAGAGAAAAGCCGGGAAGGGCTAAAATTGCCCTTGTTACAGAATATCTTTTAAAAATAGTTGCCAGAGTCACCAAATGCTCGACTGCATAGCATAATGTCTTTAGTGACAGTCAATTTCTGAAGCTCACTTTTTTCTCCAATTTATATAATTAAACACAATTGTATACTCATGTAGCACCTATACTTTGCTCAATATTGGCTTCTAAAGGCAAAATCACTCAACAGGAAAAAAGTAGGTCAAGGTAATATTATGAAAGTTTGATTAAAGATACATCCACCATGTAAGTTTGGAACATGTAGCACTTATACTTTGCTCAATACAAGCTCAATACAAGCTTCTAAAGGCAAAATAACTCAAGTGGAAAAGGTAGGTCAAGGCAATATCATGAAAGTTTGATCAAAGATACATCTACACTGTAAGTTTGGTACATGTAGCACTTATACTTTGCTCAATATTGGTTTTTAAAGGCAAAATCACTCAGGTGGAAAAAGTAGGTCAAGGTCATACTATGAAAGTTTGATCAGAGATACATCCACCATGCAAGTTTTGAACGTGTAGCACTTTGCTCAATATTGGCTTTTAAAGGTAAAATCATTCAAGCGGAAAAAAAGTAGGTCAAGGTCATTTTATGAAAGTTTGAACAAAGATACATCCAATATGCAAGTTTGGTACATGTAGCACTTATACTTTGCTCAATATTGGCTTTTAAAGGCAAAATCATTCAAGCGGAAAAAAGTAGGTCAAGGTCATTTTTTGAAAGTTTGATCAAAGATACATCAAATATGTAAGTTTGGTACATGTAGCACTATTATACTTTGCTCAATATTGGCTTTTAAAGGCAAAATCATTCAAGCGGAAAAAAGTAGGTCAAGGTCATTTTTTGAAAGTTTGATCAAAGATACATCAAATATGTAAGTTTGGTACATGTAGCACTTATACTTTGCTCAATATTGGCTTTTAAAGAATTTATTGCTATCTTAACATTTACCTTATCATCTCAACATTTGCCTTATCATTTGAAATAATTTTAAAAATCCCAACCCCAGGGGCTATATCCTCATCTGGATATATTAAATGATGTATAATTAAACATTTGCAACAAAAAAAACCCAACAGAAGATGAATATAGGAAAGGTAAATGTGTAATCTTAATATTTACCTTATCATCTAGTTCGGACGACGCCGACGCGGACGCCGACGCCGGGGGTATTGCAATAGATCTTTTGCACTAAAGTGCAGTCGAGCTAAAAATTATTTTTTTCTTATTCCTATATTTTTGAAAAATCATATTCATTTCCACATGACATCTGAAAAGAAGGGTATACAATAGCACAAATAAATTCTTCCATTCTATAAATTCAAAGTAAAATGCCCACATAGCGGAGAGAATTTGCGACGTAACAGCAATATCCCCCTTGCCCTTATCGCAATGCTTGCTGTTCTAAATATCGCTACTCCTAGATCTAGAAATTGTGTGAGAAATGTCCATACATTTATTTTACCTAAATCTCTCATGTAAAATAAGGAAATGTCCATACATTTATTTTACCTAAATCCCGCATGTAAAATAAGGAGTTGTTTCCTAATAAAATGTACAATTTTGTGAGATCTAGCTCATTCCAACCCCGCCTGTAAATAAAAAGCATCACACAAATTTTTATTAGATTTGGCTTATTTTGACCCCGCATTTTAATCAAATGGTTGTTTACAAATAAAACATTAGCATTTAAATTTTTTTTCCTGAGTTTCTCGTAGAGATGACGGCGAGCCGCAGAATGCGCTGTCAGCCTTTTCTCTGACTGAAAATACCCATCACAGGATTGTGTTATACCAATTTTTAAAACGAAACCATAGAAGTCCCAATCTAATAAAAATACAGCAGTTTTATTCAGCACAATTCCTAACATATTTCAGGACGCTGATTAGTCAGCATCAAATAGTAAGAGTGCCAATGCAATTTTGGTGCATTTTTCGTGACGTCATAAATAACGTGATGTAAATTTTGGCAACGAGAGAGACTCCGAAATGATATGTTGTTCGGATGGTGTATCCTTGAATCTTAAAGCTATTAAAAGTTATATTTTA
This sequence comes from Pinctada imbricata, assembly GCA_033119305.1. NCBI lineage: Eukaryota > Metazoa > Mollusca > Bivalvia > Pterioida > Pteriidae > Pinctada > Pinctada imbricata. The sequence goes on from VSWD01000004.1 coordinate 22,303,393, forward strand.
ACATACAGACAAATCAAAAAGACAGACAGATTGACAATTGAGCAGCATGACAATGACAAATCCTGTAAAACGGATATTGAGAGACAGATGCCAAGAAAAGAAAAGGGATGCTCTCCTGCATGACCATCCTGCACCCACCCAGCAAAACAAACCCACAAACCCAAATATTAGGTCTGTGAAATTTAATTCAACATGTGGAAAATTCTGAATAATATGCAAAGGCAAAAGAGGTCATCATTAAATACCAGCGATAATTGAGATGTATAAAGCATGTGAAGAAAAGATACCAACTAATTGTACATGTATGTCTTGAAAGTGTTTGGACCTTTAAATGGTTGAGTGGTAACTATATTTGGCCACTACTGCCTGATTCTTTACGGACTCATTATGTCTGACCTAGAAATGCGGCACTCATGAGAGGCACGGTAGACTTACATCTCTGCCTGTAAGGGAGGTAGTGATTTCAAATTTAGTAATACTATGAAGATCCAATATGAATCAATCTATTGAAATATACCAAAGAAAAGGGTTTTAACAATGATAAGCCTATATCTGAAGTTGATGACTTTTGATTTTTCGCTAGACGCTTAGTTAGATCCCTTTAGCTAGACGCTGAATTAGATTGCTTTACATAACCCATAGTACTGTCACACAACCAGGAAGCATGATAAATATCTGTAATATTTCTATAACAAAATCGATTCATTTGCAGAAAATCTTTCCTAACTTACTAAAAAGTCCTTTTTTCTCTTCTTTTGAACAAAGTTCATCCATCCATTCATGAGAATTTCTCCTGTCATACAGAACATAAACTGTCTGGAGATAGTACAATGGCCCATAGTTTAAAATGGTATCCCTCATCAAAGAAAGCTTATCTATCATCTGACCTGAAAGTAGAAATATTTTGAGAAATTCCAATATGTTAAACTGGGCAAAAGATTGATGGCTCTGTTCAATACAATCTTGCAGAACAAGGAAAATTAGTCTTTTAAACATGTATGCAAAAGTTATTCCAAACTCAATGTTTACATCCACTGAGACAATGAACAGAAAACTGGGAATTATTAAATCAAAGGAGTATTATTCATTGACAAGTTAAAAAATAGTATTATACCAATATGCTACTGGTAAAATAGCCTTAATATACAAATAGAAATAAAGCTAAAAGGAGAAAAACATGAGCAAATACATGGATCTACTTTTAAAAACAAAGGGCCGATATACAATCTGACTAAAACCAGGGCCCGGCACCATAAACTAAGAATTGACTTAAGTCTAAATTTTAATTTTCTTTTATCTCATTATAGTATAAGTGATGACTTGAACTTATTCACATAATTTGTCTATTTTCAAAGTAGAATAGAATGGATGAGCTCGATATTTCAAATTTTCACTGATTCTCTATATCTTGTATTTTGAGAATTTGACTTAAGTCAATTCTTAGTTTATGGTGCCAGGCCCGGATCTCTCAATGCTTTTGATCTTGTTATGTCGTGAAGAGGAGCTGGAATTTCAGAATCTAAGTACTTCATTAACATGTCTTCAAATACATTATATTTGAATAATAACAATTTTAATAGCATACAAATCAAGTCGAAGAAAATGGCATGAGATTAAGAATTTAATATGGCCCTCATCTTATCAACTCCTTATCGCATTTTACCCTTGCATATGTTGTATGTGATTCATTTCAAGTTTTCTTTTGAAAACAGAGAGAAAAGGTTTTTTTGTTTAAACCTGTAGATGTAATACGGAAGATCGCAAATACTTCTAACCAAGACTATATGAATGTTCTCGCGCACTGTTCGATTGTTCTCCATTGTTATGACGTCATCAATTTACTTGGGCAGAAAAGGTGCCCAAGTTTTGAACAATGGTTTAGGTATATAGGTGACTAAATGAAAAATCAGAGCGGACACGCTGCACGCGCTGCATTTGCGATCTTGCGTATTAGGGAATAACTAGTTTCTGACGTTTTGTTAGCAGAAGGTAAATGCTGATTTTAATGTCGCAAACCGAGTTTTTCTGGTGACGCGTTAGCGGAGCCAGAAAAACGGATGTTTGAACAGTAAAATCAGCATTTATCGTCCGCAAACATAACGTCAGTATCTAGTCATTCCCATATAATGCAACCTATATTTTTGTGAATATAAGGTGAATTGTGACGTTAGCAACGTCAAAGCCTAGTATGTTCTCGATTTACAGCCATAACTAAGGAGCAAACAACCAATGAAAATCGACGCTATAGTGACACTGCATTAGAATTGTATATCTCCTACCTGGAGTAAATGTAAAAGCAACAGTGGTAAGTCTTTCTTCATTCACAAGGTTCAAACAATTACTGATTGCCTTTTTAAAGTCAAAGTCATAACTTCCGGTGTCAATGGTTGCTTGTAGGCATCTTGTTTGAGTATCATAAACCATCTCAATTTCTCCTTGCTCTGAAAAAATAAGAGGCCACCATGAGTTATTGCCTGAAAGAATAAATAGAAGTAATCTCATTGAAATAATTAAAAGAAATAACACAAACAAACAGAGCATCACTATCTGACCAGATCTTTAGATACATCATGTACACAACTTATATGAAGGACTTAATATACAGTCCAAGAGAATACTGGAATCAGTAATATTACTAATAACAACAATATGAATTAAATTGGAGTTATCTTTCTTTGAAATGTATCTCTCTGTATTACTGTAATAATATTTAGATGGTCAGTTCGCTCTTCTCCTGATACACAACAACACTGTACATTATAATTACACAACAACACTTTTGAACATCAATTTCATATAATAAAGAAACAAAACACGTAAGTAAAGTGCATGTGACACCGATTGCGCTCGAGTCGAATCTATTATACTCATAAACAATAAGCATCATCATAACATCATCATCATCATCTTTATAATATTTTTCTCATTTCCAACATCAAAGTCAATGTTTCACTATGAGCTTAAATGTTCATGACAAATGAAATATTCATGTAAATCATCGTTCAAATTATATATAACACATAATTATATATGTAAACTATGAGGATGCATGAAAAGCCGGCCACCCGGTCCCAAATGTATATACAAATAGAAATAAGCGGAATGCTTGAAATTACAGGGACGGAAAAAAAGTATAGGCGTAAATTTAAATGAAATTTTAATCTAAAATTTACGATCCGAACTGTAGAGCGCTGTCGGGTCGAATGAAACAATCGAACACTCTCATGCTGAAAAAGGCGCGAAACTAGCGCCACCTACAGGTACAGTTTGTCACAAATCAGGAGAAATTAATTTGACTCTTGTTCATCCTATTCAAACGAGACAAATTATATTTCTCCTGATACACAACAACACTGTACATTATAATTACACAACAACACTTTTGAACATCGATTTCATATAATAAAGAAACAAAACACTTAGTAAAGTGCATGTGACACCGATTGCGCTCGAGTCGGATAACAAAGAATGGGAATGTAAAAGTTAATTAAATACCTAAACATTTTGTCACAAGAAGACGCTCATGTAGAGAATCTTTAACGTAGCCATCTTTGGCTAATTCAGACTTCCAGCGGCCATGTCTCTTAAATAACTTATCACGGATGCCAAAGGAGGCCGCTGCAGTTGCGCCTCCTGATCTGAGGCTGTGAAGACCGTAGTCTTTAATGTTTGATACAAAAGGGGAAAATGCACTTATGAAAATCTCCCTCATTCTAGTATAGGACATGGGAATGTTGTTTGAACGAAAAACATAACCAAAACAGCATTTTGTAAGATTTCTGAATAAGAACATATCGTTACTTATGTTTTGAAAATTTCCGTATTCAAAATAACGCTGTAAATTGATAACAGGACATAACTTTGTCCCAGTTTTAGAAATAACGAGCCAGTTTTCGTCCCTATAAACATCTGTTTTACTTTTCTCTATGAATATAGCCATATGAGATTCGAAAAAACAAACATCACATATCTTCAAATGCAATAATTCAGATACTCTTAAGAACCCTGTATAAGATAATAAACATGCGCATATAGTACGCTGATTGTACAAATTACCAATAGTGAAAAGGTTGTCAAACATTTTTTCTAACAGCTGAGGTGTAATAGGTTCTTTCTTCTTTACATGATGAGACAATCGCCTCTTTGCTCCTTCTAACACATTTTTCACCAAATCAGACTCTGTTGGAGAAGGCGCACTTATAATCGAATGGGACCATCTGATTCCATAAAACGCTTGTGTCACTGGACCGGGTGACTGGCTCTGTTGCACTACTCTAGCAAGATACAGAGCCACATGGATAGGTTTAGCCGGTAAACATTCAGATTCTGGAATTCCATTACGGATAGCCCAAGATTTCCATTTCTTGAACGCACTATAATAATTTTTCACGGTGTTGGTAGATTTGCACTCGGATATCAAATCGGCAACGAAAACAAATTTATCGGCTAAACTATCAGGCAGCTCTGTCAGGTCATCTTTGAATGCCTGGGTTTGTAGGGCAGATATGGAAGCCCCTTGACTTTTGACGACGTTCAGTATCTCTCTAAGGGAAACGTGTTCCGCCGGGTCTTCGCAACTAGACTCCATTTACGATCCGAACTGTAGAGCGCTGTCGGGTCGAATGAAACAATCGAACACTCTCGTGCTGAAAAAGGCGCGAAACTAGCGCCACCTACAGGTACAGTTTGTCACAAATCAGGAGAAATTAATTTGACTCTTGTTCATCCTATTCAAACGAGACAAATTATAAATTATACCAGTGGATTCGGGGAGAATTGAGGGTGATAAGGAGTTATATCTCATTCAAATGTACACTGAAAGATTATTCACAACATCAGGAAATTTTTTTCCTTAACATAGATGAAGAAAATATGATTTCAGAAAGAAGAAAAAGTGAAAAATAGGTCCCAAATGGACATTATTTTCACTTTTCAGTAGAATTTTCTTTCATAATAAACGAATTTGTTGTTGAGTGAAAGAATTGAATGATATAAACTGTGCTGGTGGCTTTAAAACTGTGCTTTGTCTATATTACAGAAATATGTAATATAAGATGACAACATTACTGTTTTCAATAATGTCAGGGATTATTTTTAACAGTAATATTACAGTTTTAAGAATATTACTATTTTTAGTATTCTCCTGGACTGTTATAGGATGCTGAAAAAGGCGATCACATAAGCTCGACTGGTCTTTGACCAGCTTAAAAATTGAAAAGTTATGAGAAACAAACAGATAACATGATGATAGACATAACTCTTTGCCAGCAGTTTCTGTCATTTTTGCTCATTTAAGCTTACGAGTCAAATGGACCTGTGTCAAACATTTGCTGACCAATTTTGCATACATCTATATTTTCTGATTCTGTGCATGACAGCATCTGTAATAGTATCTGACTGCTGTCAGCCAAACTACTTTTCTGCAAAAATCGTGCAGTGGAATTTTGTGCAGTTATTCTGGTTGCAAAGTCGAAAATGCCCTAGCCAATCAGATATCAATCAGTCTTCCATATACATGTATGTTGACCAATCACCGCTTTACTTCTTTCACAGAAAACTGCATGGAGAGTAGTAACTCCATGTTGGATTCAAGGAAAATGGTTGGAAACATTAATTTCATTATGTTGTATCTCTCGGTTTTATTGATTGTTCAATCTTTAAAATAATTAAGAGGTTCCTTTGCCCAAAGAAGATTTAGAAGAGGAATTAAACAAAATGTTTTTCATAAAAAAACAGATGTCTCCCCCTCCCTCTAAGTTACTTTGACCTTAGGCCAAAATGCAAAATGATGTGAAACCTTTGAGTCATGGGCAACATCATACTAAAACATGAAAGTGATTCATTACATTGTTTGAGGTAAAGCCCAAACATGACTGGCATATACAATTTCATTATAAGCATATTTAAAGAAATTGACTTTGGTCACATGACCTTGGATATAGGTGATCTGAAACCTACACTCACTGACGAGGGTTAAGTACCCAAAACATGCATGTCTGGTCCATGCTGCAAACTTATCTGCTTTTAAATGATGCTATTGAATTTGAAGATGTTTAACATTGTACGGATCATGAGCAACAAAAAACTGAATTAGTGATTGGATACACGGTTCAAAATATAAAGCCTAAACATTAATAGCATAGACAATTTCAGCCTGGACATGCTTAGCATATACAATTTCATTACCAAAGTAAGAAGCTACCTTAAACAGGTGACCTTTGGACAATGTGATAAGAAACATTTAGTCCTTAGAAAAAACATACTAAAATATGAAAACAATTGTAAGAAGGGTTCAGGAGATATAGCCCAGACAATATTAGTACGTACAATTTCATTAAAAAGAACTAAATGATCTTGACCTTGGGCACATGACCTTGGGTCAAGATGATAAGAAACCCTCCAATCCTGAGCAACAGCATACTATAGTATAAGAGTGATCCAGTATACGATTCCACAGATATAGCCCAGACTCAATAGCATTTACAATTTCATTAAAAAATGTAATACTTGACCTTAGTCATATGACCTTGGATCAAGGAAGTGTGATACCTTTGGGTCATCAGCACCATCATACTAAAATATGACGTGATCCGATCACGGTTCAAAAGATTCAGCCTGGACATAATACATGTAACAAATACAATTTCATTTAAAATATACTAATTTACCTTGACTTTGGTCACATGACCTTGAGTCAACGTGATGTGAAACCTTTACATGATAAGCAACAACATACTAAATAAATATGACGGTGATCTGATAAATAGTTAAAAGAGATACAGCCCCAATGGGATAGCATGCACAATTTCATTAAAATGTACTTAGTAACTTTGACCTTGATCAAATGACCATGGGTCCAGGTAAAACCTTTTGGTCATGACTAAATACATTCTTAAACTTGAAAGCAATCCAGTATGCTGTCCAAGGGATAAAGCCTAAACAAGAATGTATCTACAATTTCATTAAAAATGTAGTAAGTGACCTTGGCCTTGGGTCAAGGTAATGTGAAGCCCTCGGGTCATAAGCAAAAACATACTAAAATATGAAAGTGATCCGGCAAACGGTTCAAGAGATATAGCCCGGACAAGAATGTATGCACAATATCATTAAAAATGCACTAACTGACCTTGACCTTGGTCACATGACCTTGGGTCAAGGTGATGTGAAACCTACGGGTCATAAACAACAACATACTTAGATATGAAAGTGATCCAGCAAATGGTTCGAGAGATATAGCTCGTACAGGTATGTATGTATAATTTCATTAAAAATGCACTAAGTGACCTTGACCTTGGTCACATGACCTTGGGTCAAGGTGATGTGAAACCTTCGGGTCATAAGCAACAACATACTTAGATATGAAAGTGATCCAGCAAATGGTTCGAGAGATATAGCTCGTACAGGAATGTATGCATAATTTCATTAAAAATGCACTAAGTGACCTTGACCTTGGTCACATGACCTTGGGTCATGGTGATGTGAAACCTTTGGGTCATAAGCAACAACATACTAAAATATGAAAGTTATCCGGCAAAGGGTTCAAGGGATATAGCACGGACTGGAATGTATGTACAGTTTCATTAAAAATGCACTTAGTGACCTAGACCTTGGTCACATGACCTTGGGTCAAGGTGATGTGAAACCTTCAGGTCATAAGCAACAACATACTAAAATATGGAAGTGATCCGGCAAATGGTTCAAGAGATATAGCCCGGACAGGAATGTATGCATAATTTCATTGAAAATGCACTAAGTGACCTTGACCTTGGTCACATGACCTTGGGTCAAGGTGATGTGAAATCTTCGGGTCATAAGCAACAACATACTAAAATATGAAAGTGATTGGGCAAACGGTTTTGGAGATATAGCCCGGACACGATGTGTGACAGACGGACGACGAAGGCAAAACCAATATGTCTCCTCCCCGTTGGGGGGGAGACATAATGAGATAATAATAGGTCCTTATTTTGCCATCAAATAAAGATGATAATAATCACTGATGACAGATGGATTGCTATGACAATCACTTGGTTTAGTTTTGCTCAGTTTATTTAACAAGAGCCCCAGGGGGCACAACGCTCACCTGATACCCATGCACGCTCTAATTGACATACTGACATTGAATACTGATAGTGCCAGTACCAGGATTTTAGCCCACAACCTTTCTAACAAGATTTTTGCCGGATGCAGACAAGTTTTTTTTTCAGACAACCTTTTAAAGTACAAACAAGAGAAAATAGTCACATTTCAAAACAACAACTTTTTTACTGATTTGAAAAGATGGATTATGCGATCCAAAGTCATATGCCCAGCTAGTATAGTTCGATTATGCAACATCAAAAATAAAATCATTTTGTAAAATTCCACATTAATGTGCAACAGAAACAGAATAAAACAATGAAATGATTTCATAAATTAAGTTTATTTAAAATTGAACACCAAACCTTTCATTATTTTAAAATAGCTAGTATGCCAGAAAATAATAAAGCCTGTGTTTGTGAAACACGAATGCCCCGTGGTGGCATCTTTGTTGGTTTAAACACCATTTTCTGTTAAGTATGTGAGAGGTCAGGGTCAGAGTAATGATGGTATCAATGGAAAGATCTTGTCACAAAGAATACACATGTACAATATGAAAGCCCTATCACTAACCATTCAAAAGTTATGCCCAATGTTAAAGTTTTTGAAAAGTAGGTCAAAGGTCAAGGTCAAGGTCACGAGGTCAAAAATTTTGGTATCAATGGAAAGGTATTGTCACAAGGAATACACATGTGAAATATGAAAGCTCTATCACCTTCCTATCAAAAGTTATGCCCAATGTAAAGTTTTTCGGACAAACAGACAGACGGACAGGCCAAAAACTATATGCCCCCGTATCTTTGATTCCGGAAGCATAAAAAACAAAGACTTTTCGGTTTTGCCTTTATTCATATTAAATTATACAGAAATCTATGAATGAGAGCTTTTGAATAGTATTGATTTCATCTTAATACATGTAACAGTACAGTCAAAATCGTGTTAATCCAATTAACACAGACAAGTTGTTAGCGGACAATATCAATTCAAGTGAGTTGTGCAGAAATTGAGCCAATTTATTTTCCAAACAGCAGTGTACGGTGTATCAAACCTCATGACCCAGTGAAGCCACTTGGACAAATTATTTTCGGTAAATATGCTGAAATGCGGTGCTTGGAAATGTATTTTTAGCATATTGAATCAATAGTCGTGATAAATTTAACTTCGAACTTGATCTTGTCTTTTATGCAATCTACAGATAGGTTTGAAAATATGCAAAATTTGGAACATTTTCGATGAGGACGCAGAGTTCCTGTAAAAAAAGTGAAATTTGCGAAAAAAGGACATGCATGACCCCCCCCCCCCCCTTTTTCTTTACATTTTTATGCGTGCCAAAGATTCGCAATCAAAAAAGACCAATTTTACAGACTTCCGGGCATTTCAAGTCAGTCAAAATTTTGAGTGTGCACCTTTTTATTTCCTGTAGTTACCCCTACTAAAGGGGCAAGGAGGTATTGAACCAATCAAATCTGTAACACAAGATATATGGCGACTATGTTTACCATAGATACAGAAATAAGACAGAGAAAATAATCATTAAATAGGGAAATTGTTCTGAAATATGCATGTATGAAAAAAAAGCAATCCAAGGAATGCTTGTGTCGCCTGCGTAGCAGATTTTTTTTTTATTGAAATTAGGTCAAATATCAAGGGCAAGGTCACTAGGTTAAAAATTATGGAATGTTTAGAAAGGTCTTTTCATAAGGAATACAAATGTGAAATATCAAAGCCCTATCACTTACCACTCAAAAGATATAGCAAATCATAGATTTGTTGAAAAGTAGGTCAAATATATAGGGCAAGTGCACGAGGTAAAACATAGGTAATCACAGATTACGAAGCTCACCTCGTGACAGCAAAATTCAATTCAAACATATTTCTTAGTACATGTATATTGGCTTTTAAAGGCAAAACCACTCAAGCAGAAAAAGTAGGTCAAGGTCATTTTATGAAAGTTTGATCAAAGATACATCCAATATGCAAGTTTGGTACATGTAGCAGTTATACTTTGCTCAATACTGGCTTTTAAAGGCAAAATCACTCAAGCGGAAAAAGTAGGTCAAGGTCATTTTATAAAAGTTTGATCAAAGATACATCTAATATGCAAGTTTGGAACATCTAGCACTTATACTTTGCTCAATATTGGCTTTTAAAGGCAAAATCACTCAAGCGGAAAAAGTAGGTCAAGGTCATTTTATGAAAGTTTGATCAAAGATACATCCAATATGCAAGTTTGGTACATGTAGCACTTATACTCTGCTCAATATTGGCTTTTAAAAGCGAAATCACTCAAGTGGAAAAAGTAGATGCTGCATCCGATGCATGGGTCCATCTCGGCATCCAAAGATGAATCACTTGTGCAAGTTTGGTTACTGTAGCATTAGTACTTTGTCAGATACTGAGCTACCCAAAACTTCTTATCCAAATCACTCAAGCGGAAAATGTAGGTCAGATGCTGCATCCGATGCATGGGTTCACCTCAGCATCCAAAGATGAATCACTTGTGCAAGTTTGGTTACTGTAGCATCAGTACTTTGTCAGATACTGAGCTACCCCAAACTTCTTAACCAAGTCACTCAAGCGGAAAATGTAGGTCAGATGCTGCATACAATGCATGGGTTTACCTCAGCATCCAAAAATGAATCACTTGTGCCAGTTTGGTTACTGTAGCATCAGTACTTTGTCAGATACTGAGCTACCCCAAACTTCTTAACCAAGTCACTCAAGCGGAAAATGTAGGTCAGATGCTGCATACGATGCATGGGTTCACCTCAGCATCCAAAGATGAATCACTTGTGCCAGTTTGGTTACTGTAGCGTTAGATACTTTGTCAGATACTGAGCTACCCCAAACCTCTTAACCGGATGCGGACGCGGACACGGACGCGGACGCGTTGGGTTATAGCATAAGCTCACTCAACTTCGTCGAGGTGAGCTAAAAATGATGGTATGTGAAGAAAGGTCTTGTCACATGGAATGCACATGTGAAATATCAAAGCCTATCACTCAGCAATCAAAAGAAATAGCCAATCTAAGATTTTTTGAAAAGTAGGTCAAATATCTAGGTCTTGGTCATGAGGTCAAAAGTTATGATATGTGTAGAAAGGCCTTGTCACAAGAAGGAATACACATATGAAATATCAAAGCTCTATCACTTACCAATCAAAAGATATAGCAAATCTTAATTTTTTTGAAAAGTAGGTCAAATATCTAGGTCAAGGTCATGAGGTCAAAATTATGATATGTGTAGAAAGGTATTGTCAAAAGGAATACACAAGAGAAATATCAAAGCCCTATCACTTGCCAATCAATAGATATAGCCAATCTTGGTTTTTTTTAAAAAGTAGGTCAAATATCTAGGTCAAGGTCATAAGGTTAAAAAATAAAGTATGTGAAAAAAGGGCTTGTCACAAGAAATACACATGTGAAATATCAAAGCCCTATCACTTACCAATCAAAAGATATAGCCAATCTTAGATTTTTTGAAAAGTAGGTCAAATATCTAGGTCAAGGTCACGAGGTCAAAAAATATGATTTGCGTAGAAAGGTCTTGTCACAAAAATTACACATGTGAAATATCAAAGCCCTATCACTTGCCAATCAAGAGATATAGCCAATATTAGATTTTTAGAAAAGTAGGTCAAATATCTAGATCAAGGTCACAAGGTCAAACATTACATGTGTAGAAAGATCTAATCACAAGGAATACACATGTGAAATATCAAAGCCCTATCACTAATCAATCAAGAGATATAGCCAATATTAGATTTTTAGAAAAGTAGGTCAAATATCTAGGTCAAGGTCAAAAGGTCAAAAATTATGATATGTGTATAAAGGTCTTGTCACAAGGAATACACATGTGAAATATCAAAGCCCTATCACTTACCAATCAAAAGTTATGGGGTGTGACACCCAAGTGTGACAGACAGACGGACAGACGGAGGGACGGATGGACGGACAGAAGAACAACAGACAAAGTGATCCCTAAGTGTCGCTGTGCTTCGCAGGCGACACAAAAAGTCAACATCTTAAAAATAAATTCAGCGTATATTTGATAGCGTATGTGGCCAAGTTAATTCGAAGTATGAAAATAAGTACACAAAGCCAAACTAGCTATAGCTTGTCTTATTTAAAAAATCATTAAAAATCTAAAAGTTGATATTTTGACAAAATTCTTTCACAGTTTCATTTCTAGCGATAAATATAAAAATAAAAAGAGAAAAAAAAACTGAAAAAGGGAAAAAAAATTGTTGGGGTCCCGCCGGGGTTTGAAGCTACTCCCCATGGGTCCATTTGGCATGGAAAACATACATTATACCTATGTACAATCTTAAAAAATATTCCTTAAAAATCCAAAAGTGGATATCTTGACAAAATTCTTTCACTTGTAGGGTACCATGCATGAGTACCTCATACCTACAAATTGTCATGACAATCTGAAGAGTGGTTATAGAAAAGAAGCAGAAAATGTATGAAAATCAACCCCCCCCCCTTCCTTTTTACATAAGAAAAAAATTCATAAAAAATCAAAAAAATAAATTTTAAGCATAAAATACATATCAAAGCATTAAGTAAGTTAAATATGACAAATATGTAGTAAATGAGTGTGTAAAATCATACACTTATTGAGTTATGTAAAGAAATAGTGCAAAAATGTGCATTTCTGACAAAGTCCGAAAAGACGTCAAAAACGCGTCAAAAATTTGACTTCGAAGTGGAACCAAAAATAACAACACTTCTTAAGACATCTCTCTAGATCATCCTGATGTTTTCGGTTTGTCGATACATGCTTCGGTTCTGAAGAAGAAGTTTGTCAAAGGAGGGTACCCCCCGTGACCTACTTTTGGCTGTGGTGGCGCCACCTGTTGACAGATCCGGACGAAAAACAACAACACTTGTAGGGGACCATGAGTACTTCATACCTACCAAGTTTCATCAAAATCCTTTCAGCCGTTCTGGAGAAGAAGTTTAAAATGTGAAAAGTTTACGACGACGGACGACGGACGACGGACGACGACGACGACGTTGGACGACGGACGACGGACGCAACACTATGACAATAGCTCACTTGAGCCTATGGCTCAGGTGAGCTAAAAAGCAGTAAAAGTAGTTATAAACATGAGTAAATGAATTGCATTCAATTTTGTGTTCAAATAATCACCTGGATGTTGATTGTTACTTTGAAGCAGTGAAAAAACAGCCTCACATTGGGTGACAGAGACGACATCTTCTGGGATCACCTGTACATGTACTGTCCTGATCTCTGTTTGAAGGCGGGTCTGAGGTACATATTTTGGCGGTGATTCTGAAATAGTGCGAAATAATGTTGAACACTTTTAAAAAACAGATTTATTAGCTAATTTATTAAAATTGACGGCACTTCAGAAAAAATATAACAGGAAACACTCAATATCTACTGTCTTCTCCAGTTATATAACAGGAGACACTGAATATCTTCTTTCTTCTCCAGTTTTGCTCGTACCCTGTGAGACAGCCTATGTGAAACATGTAAGTTGTCTCAAAGGCTATACATTGACCAATGATAAAAGAGAATCTTATTGTGAATCACAGTAACGTCGTCAGAAAACATGGCGTTAGATGGCATGAAACCTTGTTTTATTCACTTTTTTTTATTATATTACCTGGAAGAAGAAATATATTCTTTCACTTTCTACTGAGTGAGACATAAAAATTTACATTCCTGACGGAAATTTTTCATCTTTTTCCTCGTTCCACTACACTCCACTCAGGAAAAGATGAAATTTCCATCACTTGTGTAAAATTCTATATTTCATGTGGTAGATTCTGAAAGAACCTATTACTCTTATGGTCCCTACACGTTAACACGTATCAAGCAGAAGACGTGCGGATATCATGTAGAAATTCTTTCTTTCATGAATCCACTTGACAGAGCTAAAGACATTTGAAAATGGTAGGTAGCATATTTGTCTTGTATTTCTAAGAGAATGAAACTTTCGTAGACATAAAATCAGCAATCATGAAATTTTCTAAGTCTAGATGTCCTAAATTTTGTAAATCTGTATCACACTACAATGTATTCACCTACCAAAAATCAGTTAAAGATCTATAACAATAGCCAAGAAAAGTCCCTAAAACTGAAAATTTCATGAAATTTGCTAAGTAAAAGGGCCATAACTCTTGTAAAAATAGTTGCCAGAGTCACCTAATGCTCGACTGCATAGCATAATGTCTTTAATGAAAGCCAAATTCTTAAGCATACTTTTTCGTCCAATTAATTATACACAATTGTATACTCATGTAGCACCTATACTTTGCTCAATATTAGCTTCTAAAGGCAAAATCACTAAAGCGGAAAAAGTAGGTCAAGGTTATTCTATGAAAGTTTGAATAAAGATACATCCAATTTGAACATATGGAACATGTAGCACTTATAGTTAGCTAAATATTGGCATCAAAAGGCAAAATCATTCAAGCGGAAAAATAGGTCAAGGTCATTTTATGAAAGTTTGATCAAAGATACATCAACCATGTAACTTTGGAACATGTAGCACTTATACTTTGCTCAATATTGGCTTTTAAAGGCAAAATCACCTAAGCAGAAAAAGTAAGTCAATGTCATTTTATGAAAGTTTGATCAAAGATACATCCACCATGTATATTTGGAACATGTGACACTTATACTTTGCTCAATATTGGCTTTTAAAGGCAAAATCACTCAAGCAGAAAAAGTAGGTCAAGGTCATTTTATTTTGAAGTTTGATTAAAGATGCATCCAAGATGTAAGTTTGGAACATGTAGCACTTACACTTTGCTCAATTGTTAAACGTCTTTAAATTCAATAGCATCATTTAAAACCTGAAATATTGGCTTCTAAAGGCTAAATCACTCAAATAGAAAAAGTAGGTCAAGATCATTTTATGAAAGTTTGATCAAAGATACATCCACCATGTAAGTTTGGAACAAGTAGCACTATACTTTGCTCAATATTGGCTTTAAAGGGCAAAATCACTTAAGAGGGAAAAGTAGGTCTTTTTCATTTTATGAAAGTTTGATCAAAGATATAAGTTTTTCTATTATTTACCTGGCATGACTTTCTCCAAGAGTGAAGTTTCATACGCATTTTTGAAGCTCTGAAAAGCATATGTCTTATAGTAATAATCATTAAAATTGCCATAAACACACATAAAATATTTCCAATAGTATAAAACTGTCAATTATAAATTAAGATATCTAATGTACATTAAATACAAATTGAATTAAAGGCTCAGATACTACATTTAATACACAATATATCTCAATATTATGCATCTGAATAGTTCCTTTACAAAATAAGGGGTCAACATGCCAATCATATTTACATTCCTACTGTGTTTCCCTTATATAAAGGTACCAAACCAATTGTTGCTTTAACTCTCGATAAACTACTCTGATGATAATAATGAAGATTTTTTGCTTTTATTCATAGACTTCGAAAAGGCGTTTGACGCAGTTGAGTGGAATTTTTTTATTAGAGTTTTGAGAAAAGTTTAATTTTGGTGAAAATTTCATTACATGGGTTAAAATTCTTTATATAAATCCCATCTTTAGATTGAAAAATAATGGATGGATATCAAAAACTGTAACCATGACTAGGGGCATACGTCAAGGTTGCCCGATTTCAGCGATTTTGTACCTGTTTGTAGAACAAAATGATCAGATACAGGGTTTTAATCTACAAAACATGGATTTAGAAATAAAGAATATTCAACATGCAGACGATCTTACTCTTACCCTTAAAAATGAACTTTCACTAGAAAATGCACTTTTTACTATAAATGAATTTTGTGACCATGCTGGATCGCAAATAAATCTTAACAAAACAGAATGTATTCTTCTTGGCAAATTGAAAGATAGATATGATAAGCTTTTTGAAATTAATGTTACAAATGGACCAGTGAAATGTCTTGGTATATTTATTGGTCATGCTAAAGAAGAATGCTATAATCGAAATTGGATGAGTATTTATGATGAAATGGAAAAACTTTTTGAGTCATGGAAAAGAAGAAAGTTATCTTTATTTGGAAAAGTATGTATTATTAACAGTCTAGCTCTTTCTAAATTTGTGTATGTTGCTTCTATTTTACCATTACCAGATGATCATTTTGGATCTGTAGTTACCTATTATAAAGGCATGTATCAAATTTCAATTTAATAGCTGTAAAGGCTGCAAAAAAAGTCCGGAAAACTGTGAAGTCGTTGAAAATTTCAATGTTAAAGGGCCATAACTCTTACTGCTTAAAATGGGTCAATTTTACTGAAACTCAAACTGGATCTTACGCCACATTATATCAAGTCTTTTGTAAAGTTTCAATCCAATATCTTGAAAGGCTTCAGAAAAAGTCCGGAAAACATGACCTCGGACGTGGAGACGGACGGACAGACTTACAGAGAGTGCCATAACATAATACGTCCCATCTTAAGACGGACGTATAAAAACCTTATTAGATCAAAATGTTAGATTAATTAAAACACATTCACCCACATACAAAATATATAAATAAAATAAAATAGAATAAAAGTTATTTCTTCGACCTCATGTGTTTTTTATTTATGTGCGACAATGCTCTGAAGTGTTTCATCAAGTATATGTCTTTTTTAAACGAGAAAATTGTATATATGCTAACGTGATAGATGGCTGTCCTCAGTCGGCAGCAGTTGCCCATTTGTCTAGATCATTTTATGTGGTCTTTTGTGTTTAATATTTCGATGTCCCTTTTGTGCTTTTCTACTCTATGTTTTCGCAAAGGGATAGAGCGTTTCCCGCAATTCCGCCACATCACACAATTCCGCCTACGTAGAAACCTTGGCGACCACGCGGCGTATAATGACGTCATATTTATGTCACTATTTTTATTGGAAAGCTAAAAGTCAAAAGATCATTTTGATGTATCAAGACTAAATATGGTACATGTACGTGTTTTTATAACAAGAACCCACCTCTTAAAATCCACAATCCCAAATGGCGCCCCCTTTCAGAATCAGAACGTACCACATCATGAACACTGTAAAGCCCACCTCCTTATATATCAACATTATGCTTTGTAATCATATATCTCATCCTAGTGCATGATTTTATACATTAAAAACATCCCCCTTAATCAGCTGTAAATTAATGCAAAAGCTGTTGTTCATCAGATCAGTTTCTCGAACGAATGGGAGCAGTCATTAGAATATAGTCCCGTAATTTCCTACCATTTAGGAACACCATTTATTACCTGTTGGGTACGAGGAAAGTAGTAACATCACATTTTGTGTTCAATATTGTTTAAGATCAGAAAACATAGCAGTATTACTGTCAAAAGAAGCAGAAAGTCGGTTTGATTTTTCTATTTTTCTCTGTAATGATTTACGCTCCGTATGAATTTTACATTGATTTTGAATTAGAAAAATTTCTAATAAATTACATTAAATATTCATTCTATGCGAATCACACTTAATTGAACATGTAATTAAAAAATTGAAATAAAGAAAGATGAAATTGTCTCATATGCAAAAGCACGAAAATGTTCTCTAACTGGTAGACGGAATAGTGGGTAGAACAACCCAAATCTCTGAAATGTGGACAATGAACGCTCCCTGTATGACCTCGCACACACACAAGTCAAGTACATAACAATCGCAGTGGTGGATCCAGCGCCCCCTTTGCCGATGGGTCAAGGTGCGAATTTTGCCGATTTTTACAGAAAATGGGCCGAAATATAGGGTTTTTTGAAAAATTTTGTGTCATTGCCAGGGGGGTGGACGCCCCCTCCGCACCCCACTAAATCCGCCACTGAATCGTATATTTAGAAAGAATCACACAATCTGCCAAATTACATGTATGTTAATTTTTAGAATGTTCGCTACTTTTCTGTAAAATGGTCTAGAAAATTAATAAAAACATATGGCGGAACTGCGGGAAACGCTCTAGTAGGTGCTACAATCGAATCTTGTTGGAGTTCCCATCCTTTCTTTCAAACAGCACATCAGGTACATCAAGTACATCAAGTAAATTTCCTTGAAATGGTGGCTTCAGAGTGTGATATAAAGGTATCTTCTTTAGTATTTGTCAGAATTCGTATAAAATTGATCTCCCCGCATATATCATGTATATCGGCAGTTCTAGCAAATGACATGGAGAACAGTGGAATAGTTATCTATTTTTAAAATCATTTCTCTTGAAGAAGAACTACAAATTTCAATAACAGGTGTTTGGCTAATTCAAATCTTAACTTCAAATTTCGAATGTTTCAAATCGGACATTTTCTAGATTTGGAGGGGTATTTTCTATAATAGAGAACATTTCCCCCATCAGTCCCATACAGTTTGTCTCTGGTTCTCTAAAACAAGTAAAAGTCAATCTAAGAATGGTATGGGGGGAATGTTTTCTATGGTAACAAAGGGGGAATGTTCTCTACATAGAAAAAGTTCCCCCAGGGGGGAAGCTTCTCTATTATAGAAAACCTTCCAGGGGAAAGGATCTCTATGTGACATATGCACCGCCATCTACAGAAAGATGCCATGTTTGGATGAGCGATCAGGCATTAGTGGATCAAATATTCAATATTTAGGATGAGGGTTTGATCCACTTTATTGTGTCATTTATCAACAGAGAATTTATCTTTGTTTCTTACGGAATCATAATATCAGGAAATATTTTGAGTATTGGCAAATCTTGAGCAATGTTGAGGTAAGTTGTGAAAAGTTGATTAAGTTTTCGCATTTTTGTATTTTTTCCATGGCTGTACTAGACTTTTGCATTATTCAAATTACATAGGTTTGTATAATTGTACCAATTGATTTCATAGGTCTTTTAAGCATTTAACAGTGTGTTAAAGTGAGTTTTCAATTGTTTCCACTTCAAGTTCTGTGAAAGTTCTCCAATTTAATCCTCCGCTTGGTCTGAATTATATTGGACAATAACTTTTGCACTTTATCAGTGTGTAACGGCAGTAGGGAATGGAAGCAAAATTCATGAAAAGCAAATCGTGCTTTACATATTTTTTTCATTCCCTACTGCCAACACATACGGATAAAGCGCAAAATCTTTAAAAAAAAATCCTTTATTAATATTGTTCACGGGAACTACATGTATAGAGAACTTTCTAAATATCACTTTACTCGTGTAAACAGTATTTAAAAACCAGATGATTTCATTTAATTGTTCAATGGATACCTTAAAAATAATTTCATGACTATATGTAATAAACAGTCAGGTTAAATTAGGCCCTTGCATATGCCTTTCAAAACAAATTAAGCAATTAAACAAATTAACATGAAATTGTATTACCTTAACTGTTTCCTGATCTCCAGTAAACAAACAAACACGAACTTCAGAAACTGATGTTTCTGGATATTCTTCTTGGAAATCCTTGACACACTCCATCATAGCGTAAGCAACTTTGGTCCTTGGGTACTTCAAATTTCCAGTGCCAAAAGGCGGAAATGCAATTGAAGAAAAAGCAAATGCGTCTGCATGCATCAAACACTTCCACATTATCCTTTTAATGACCTGTTGTAAGAAAAATTCACATGTCCACAGAATAATATTCACTTGATCAATCTCACATTAAATTTCATTTTTGAAGAAAAAAATTCTTGAACAATATATATTGTGCTTCATACTAGGACTGTCATGGTTCAGCCTTTGGTCGGTTCGGTTCAGGAAAATGAACTGCAGTTCTCCTTTTTTTCGGTTTGGTTTGAGTTTGGGTTGTTTAATTCCATAAAAGAGTAAATTAATGCCAAGAATTACAAATCAACAAATAATTCTTTTTCATTTTTGTGCTTTGAAAGCATTTTTCAATAAAGTAACCAAACCATAGCATTTAGAAGACTTCTTAGACTCCACTTGTCAAACAAACAGGTGCAAGTTTACAATCAAAGAGTGAAACAACCCATTTCATTGGGTGAAATACGACAAAGTACCTTATCACAGTCTGTGTATCACACAAAATTGATAAACTACTGATTACCAAATATAACAAAAAAACCCCGAACTGAACCAAATCCATAAAGTACGATCCAAATCGAACCGACCAAGCTTGAACTGCGGTTAACCAATTTTTTGGTTAACTGTGACAGCCCTACTTCATACTAACAGATTTCTTTCACAAATTTTAGAAGAAAGATGAAATTAATAAGACATCAGACAATGAGCATATATCTCATCTAGAACTGTTTCCATGTTCAATCCCTATGAGGACAAGCTGTGCACTTGACAATGTACAAGATTCCTGTTGTCTGATAATTAATATATTAGATAAAGGGAAAACCTTCGATAAAAGAGAGGTTGAGCAAACCTAACTTGTACATGTACGAGACCTTGTACATGTATTTCATTGTATTTACACGTTAACTGTTTACACGTTGACATTATGCGGTTGAGCAGATATCACAACGCGTACTGGTACTCATAAATCGTATAAACGTTTTTGTGACGCAAGTTGTCCTTTGTTTATGACTACGTATTCCTCAAGATCTTTGCGTCTAGATTTTAAAGGTGAGTGGCATTTAGCAAAGTCGGTGAATTAATTTTCTATTCCAAGTAATCAGATATATTAACATCAAAATGAAACTTCATGGATAAAATTTTTGGTCAACTTTGCGGGTTCTCAATCTTTACAATGTGATACATTTTATTTGTAATTCCTTCAAATATTCAGAAAGTACATTCGTTCCTGAATAAATCCAATAGAGGTTATCATAGGTTATCTGCCATTCAGTTACTTATAAAATCTAAAAGTAATCATAAATGTGTACTTGCCACTTTACATGTTTTACCGAACGTGTAACGAGTAGCACAGGTGCATGGAACGCAAAATAAGATAACGTCATAAACAACTTTTTGACGTACACGTACATGTACAAGTTCCCTTTGCTCAACCTCTCTGTCTTATGGAGATATATGATAGCTAAAATATAAACAGTTACTATCAAAACAACAGCAAATACCCTCTTGGTGGACACTTTGCTGATAGCAATGGATTTTTAATGAAACATTCAATAAAATTTACTCTTTTTCTTTTTGCTTCAAAGACTTCTTAGGATAAAGTTTGTAATTTTTGGAGTGAGACACGGTCCAAAAGAAGGAAACTCTTACAGAGAAAGAGTTCACAGGCATAGAAGAAATTATGACAAGCAGTCTTATAAAGATTGATAGAAAATCGTAGAGCTATCATGTTCATTTTCTAATCAGCTTTTTAATTTGCAAAAGCATTGTATCTGTCAAAATATAAGCACACCTTTTTATACTCTCAAAAGATTTCTAGTTATATGGCATGGTATTGCTTTATTTCTACAAGAGCCCCAGGGGGCACAACGCTCACCTGATACCCATGCACGCTCTAATTGACATACTGACATTGAATACTGATAGTGCCAGTACCAGGATTTTAGCCCACAACCTTTCTAACAAGATTTTTGCCGGATGCAGACAAGTTTTTTTTTCAGACAACCTTTAAAAGTACAAACAAGAGAAAATAGTCACATTTCAAAACAACAACTTTTTTACTGATTTGAAAAGATGGATTATGTGATCCAAAGTCATATGCCCAGCTAGAATAGTTCGATTATGCAACAGCAAAAATAAAATCATTTTGTAAAATTCCACATTAATGTGCAACAGAAACAGAATAAAACAATGAAATGATTTCATAAATTAAGTTTATTTAAAATTGAACACCAAACCTTTCATTATTAATAGCTAGTATGCCAGAAAATAATAAAGCCTGTGTTTGTGAAACACGAATGCCCCGCGGTGGCATCTTTGTTGGTATAAACACCATTTTCTGTTAAGTATGTGAGAGGTCAGGGTCAGAGTAATGTTGGTATCAATGGAAAGATCTTGTCACAAAGAATACACATGTACAATATGAAAGCCCTATCACAAACCATTCAAAAGTTTTGCCCAATGTTGAAGATTTTGAAAAGTAGGTCAAAGGTCAAGGTCACGAGGTCAAAAATTTTGGTATCAATGGAAAGGTCTTGTCACAAGGAATACACATGTGAAATATGAAAGCCCTATCACTTCCCATTCAAAAGTTATGTCCAATGTTAAAGTTTTTCGGACAAACAGACAAACAGACAAACAGATAAACAGACAAACAGACGGACAGGCCAAAAACTATATGCCCCCGAATCTTTGATTCCGGGGGCATAAAAAAGCAATCCAAGGAATGCTTGTGTCGCCTGCATAGCGGATTTTTTTTTTATTGAAAGTAGGTCAAATATCTAGGTCAAGGTCATAAGGTTAAAAAATATAGTATGTGAAAAAAGGGCTTGTCACAAGAAATACACATGTGAAATATCAAAGCCCTATCACTTACCACTCAAAAGATATAGCAAATCATAGATTTGTTGAAAAGTAGGTCAAATATATAGGGCAAGTGCACGAGGTAAAAACATAGGTAATCACAGATTACGAAGCTCACCTCGTGACAGCAAAATTCAATTCAAACATATTTCTTAGTACATGTATATTGGCTTTTAAAGGCAAAACCACTCAAGCAGAAAAAGTAGGTCAAGGTCATTTTATGAAAGTTTGATCAAAGATACATCCAATATGCAAGTTTGGTACATGTAGCAGATATACTTTGCTCAATATTGGCTTTTAAAGGCAAAATCACTCAAGCGGAAAAAGTAGGTCAAGGTCATTTTATGAAAGTTTGATCAAAGATACATCTAATATGCAAGTTTGGAACATCTAGCACTTATATTTTGCTCAATATTGGCTTTTAAACGCAAAATCACTCAAGCGGAAAAAGTAGGTCAAGGTCATTTTATGAAAGTTTGATCAAAGATACATCCAATATGCAAGTTTGGTACATGTAGCACTTATACTCTGCTCAATATTGGCTTTTAAAAGCGAAATCACTCAAGTGGAAAAAGTAGGTCAGATGCTGCATCCGATGCATGGGTCCATCTCGGCATCCAAAGATGAATGACTTGTGCAAGTTTGGTTACTGTAGCATTAGTACTTTGTCAGATACTGAGCTACCCCAAACTTCTTATCCAAATCACTCAAGCGGAAAATGTAGGTCAGATGCTGCATCCGATGCATGGGTTCACCTCAGCATCCAAAGATGAATCACTTGTGCAAGTTTGGTTACTGTAGCATCAGTACTTTGTCAGATACTGAGCTACCCCAAACTTCTTAACCAAGTCACTCAAGCGGAAAATGTAGGTCAGATGCTGCATCCGATGCATGGGTTTACCTCAGCATCCAAAAATGAATCACTTGTGCCAGTTTGGTTACTGTAGTATCAGTACTTTGTCAGATACTGAGCTACCCAAAACTTCTTAACCAAGTCACTCAAGCGGAAAATGTAGGTCAGATGCTGCATACGATGAATGGGTTCACCTCAGCATCCAAAGATGAATCACTTGTGCCAGTTTGGTTACTGTAGCGTTAGTACTTTGTCAGATACTGAGCTACCCCAAACTTCTTAACCGGACGCGGACGCGGACACGGACGCGGACGCGTGGGGTTATAGCATGAGCTCACTCAACTTCGTCGAGGTGAGCTAAAAATGATGGTATGTGAAGAAAGGTCTTGTCACATGGAATGCACATGTGAAATATCAAAGCCTATCACTCAGCAATCAAAAGAAATAGCCAATCTAAGATTTTTTGAAAAGTAGGTCAAATATCTAGGTCTTGGTCATGAGGTCAAAAGTTATGATATGTGTAGAAAGGCCTTGTCACAAGAAGGAATACACATATGAAATATCAAAGCTCTATCACTTACCAATCAAAAGATATAGCAAATCTTAATTTTTTTGAAAAGTAGGTCAAATATCTAGGTCAAGGTCATGAGGTCAAAATTATGGTATGTGTAGAAAGGTATTGTCAAAAGGAATACACAAGAGAAATATCAAAGCCCTATCACTTGCCAATCAATAGATATAGTCAATCTTGGTTTTTTTTAAAAAGTAGGTCAAATATCTAGGTCAAGGTCATAAGGTAAAAAAATATAGTATGTGAAAAAAGGGCTTGTCACAAGAAATACACATGTGAAATATCAAAGCCCTATCACTTACCAATCAAAAGATATAGCCAATCTTAGATTTTTTGAAAAGTAGGTCAAATATCTAGGTCAAGGTCACAAGGTCAAAAAATATGGTTTGCGTAGACAGGTCTTGTCACAAAGATTACACATGTGAAATATCAAAGCCCTATCACTTGCCAATCAAGAGATATAGCCAATATTAGATTTTTAGAAAAGTAGGTCAAATATCTAGATCAAGGTCACAAGGTCAAACATTATATGTGTAGAAAGGTCTAATCACAAGGAATACACATGTGAAATATGAAAGCCCTATCACTAATCAATCAAGAGATATAGCCAATATTAGATTTTTAGAAAAGTAGGTCAAATATCTAGGTCAAGGTCAAAGGTCAAAAATTATGATATGTGTATAAAGGTCTTGTCACAAGGAATACACATGTGAAATATCAAAGCCCTATCACTTACCAATCAAAAGTTATGGGGTGTGACACCCAAGTGTGACAGACAGACGGACAGACGGATGGACGGACAGACGAACAACAGACAAAGTGATCCCTAAGTGTCGCTGTGCTTCGCAGGCGACACAAAAAGTCAACATCTTAAAAATAAATTCAGCGTATATTTGATAGCGTATGTGGCCAAGTTAATTCGAAGTATGAAAATAAGTACACAAAGCCAAACTAGCAACAGCTTGTCTTATTTAAAAAATCATTAAAAATCTAAAAGTTGATATTTTGACAAAATTCTTTCACAGTTTCATTTCTAGCGATAAATATAAAAATAAAAAGAGAAAAAAAAACTGAAAAAGGGAAAAAAAAAATTGTTGGGGTCCCGCCGGGGTTTGAAGCTACTCCCCATGGGTCCATTTGGCATGGAAAACATACATTATACCTATGTACAATCTTAAAAAATATTCCTTAAAAATCCAAAAGTGGATATCTTGACAAAATTCTTTCACTTGTAGGGTACCATGCATGAGTACCTCATACCTACAAATTGTCATGACAATCTGAAGAGTGGTTGTAGAAAAGAAGCAGAAAATGTATGAAAATCAATCCCCCCCCCTTCCTTTTTACATAAGAAAAAAATTCATAAAAAATAAAAAAAAATTAATTTTAAGCATAAAATACATATCAAAGCATTAAGTAAGTTAAATATGATAAATATGCAGTAAATGAGTGTGTAAAATCATACACTTATTGAGTTATTTAAAGAAATAGTGCAAAAATGTGCATTTCTGACAAAGTCCGAAAAGACGTCAAAAACGCGTCAAAAATTTGACTTCGAAGTGGAACCAAAAATAACAACACTTCTTAAGACATCTCTCTAGATCATCCTGATGCTTTCGGTTTGTCGATACATGCTTCGGTTCTGAAGAAGAAGTTTGTCAAAGGAGGGTACCCCCCGTGACCTACTTTTGGCTGTGGTGGCGCAACCTGTTGACAGATCCGGACGACGGCGACGACGGACGACGGACGCAACACTATGACAATAGCTCACTTGAGCCTATGGCTCAGGTGAGCTAACTAGACATAACCTAACCCGTAAGGACAGTCCAGTTGTAGGATTCCATTTTGGTACAGCACCATGAGCTATTGCTGAACACTTCAACCTTCCATTTCCACCACTTGTAAAAATGACATCTCCATATCCAAAGGTGAAGTTTTTCTCTTTCTTCTGCTGATCACATTCATCCTGGATAGTCTGACCTCCTCGTTTTAACAGAATCAGAGAGATCCCTCCTCGTCCAAGTTCCAATTTTTTATTGACTGTGTTTACCAGCAAGTCAACCTAATACATTTACACTTATAGCAATGTAGCATGTATAAATTTGTTCTGAATCAACATTTCATAAGCTATTAAATCTACTACAATACCTTGGACACGGTCTCATTACATCTTTACAAGATGCAAGAACTGAAGGTCCTTTAAAAAAATTGTTCTCGAAAACAAGATAATCACCCATTTCTTACAAGGAAACCCCTATTTTGAAACCAAGACAAAAAGGCTATGCTCTGTAAATGACTTTGACCTTTGATCCATCATCAAAGACCTAATGAAAATCAGTCATGTAAACTTTCACTTCATGACCTACAATTGTAAAGATAAATGAATCTGATTTGTAAAAAAGTATCCTCTAGATGCATAAACAAGGACTTTAATTTGGTGTCCTCTGTGAACATGACCTTTTTACCTATAATCTTGTACATAAATACAGTATATGTATATAAAGTATAGAGAAAAGAATGACAGAACTAACACTGATACCAAATAAATCTAATATATATATCCCTTTTGAACTTTTTTGCCAGGGGATAAAAATAACCCCAAATACTTATCTTTTATCCATGACCTTGTTTCAAGGTCAAATAGACATTCTCAGGGTCATAACACATATTTACTTGTAGATTAACGTTGTTGTCCTATACTTTTTATTCTTCACATATTTGAACTAAACACGGTAAAAGAAAGATAACACAGAATACAATAGAGTATATGTCGACCGAACCATTGGTCCCAGCAAGGCTCCAACCAGCAACCCTCCGGTCAATGACCTGACGCTACTAACACTAGACCTTGGTGCGGACCAAAGATTTAATGTAATTTATTCTAAAGAAAGCAGTAATAATGTATTAGATTGCATGCAATTTACCTTTTCATCTGCAAGGCTCCCTTCTTTAAATATGATCCTAATCTCTCCCTTTTTTCCTGTCAACGAAATAATGTTTTTTCATTATGTAAGGCTCCACCAAAATTTAGTATTTCATAATCTCAAATTGATTTCTGGGAGTAAGTATACAAAGATGTAAATTGAAATACAGTGAAACCTGTCTGAACCGAATCATCGACTCGGACCAAGAAAAAATATCGGTACAGACAGGTTATCGGATTACACAGGTTTACAAAATTAAAGCTTCCTGATAATATCTTGAAGTTTATATTTCTATGGAGATATTCATAGTATAACTGAAACAGTAAGTAACTTTCTTGTCTATCATAAGCTTAAACTTTTAGTCTTATCTCTCATAAAGATTTTCTTCTCTGTGAAAATGAATTGAATTTTGAAATATACAATATTCCATAAAAAAGATTTACATCAGCTATAATTGACTAAGGAATTTTGATGTTTTGAACCTGGTGATCTGTTTATATGCAAATTTAAAAAAACTTATTATGATACAAACAATTAAGACACTGTCCATGGATTGGGCAATTTACTATAAGCAGAGGTAAAGTCCAGTCATGTATAGCTTTAATTGATCAGCTTGGGGTGATAATTAATCAAAACAGTGCTTAGTGGTCCAGGAAGGTGTTCTTTTAAAACATATCGGTTTATACAGTGAAAAATACATGTATAAAATGCCATTGGGACCAAAAGTTTATATCGGTTTTCAGAATAGGCAGTGTTCGGTTTACACAGGTTATTTTTTACAGAAAAGAAAGAAAATTCTTTGGGACCAAAAAATGTTATCGGAATAGACAGGTTATCGGATTAGACAGGTATCGGTTTAGACAGGTTATAGGGTAATGTGGGGTAAATTTGGCCGCTTTCACAACAACCTTGTTCGATAATACATTATGAGGCAGATTCTGAACGCAGTGACTTTGATAGGATACATTTGTAATTTTTCTATTTTACACATATTTTCGTTGTCTGACGGAAAATTAACATGACAAATTGACAAAGATTGTAAATGGGTCAAATGGGGTAAATCCGGCACGTCATTGGGGAAATTCGGCCACCCTTATGGGGTAACTTCAGCCAGTAAGACATTACTGATTTTCCTCCATTCGTGGGAGTACTAACTCCTAAAAATTCCATTATCAGTGGATGGGTTTGATAGAGATGGAAGGGTAGTTGAGAACCAGTCTACTGGAAGAATAATGCTACTGGAGGTGCATAAAATATATGATTGAAGAGGAACAGTTTCTTCAGAGAATGAATACATAATATAAGATTTCTTTGCTATACATGAACGTATATATACTCTAATTGCTCATATAAATTTAGTTTGTTGAAACTATTCAAGATGCATCTAGATGCTAATTTGCATTATTTGTAAATGAATAATCAACATTTTTCCATGTATAAAGGTTTCACGTGTATTACAGTGTGTCTTTGAATAGATCTATAATAGAAAAATATGCCGGCCGAATTTACCCCATATACAAAAATAGTTGGGGTAAATTCGGCCATCTAGATAAAAGGTAGAAAACACAAAAAACCTCTTTGATTTTCCACTTGAAAACTGCCTCAAGACAAATTTCAGATGTAATTTTGATTCTAAATTATTTGTTTTACAAAATGAAGGTTGTATAAACACTGTATTTATTTCATTTTACAAGCAGGACAGTACTGTAGAATGTGACTTTCTGAAAATATTCCGCGCTACGTCATCGTTAGGCGAGATAACTCTTTCATTGTAGTTCATTTTTTTTTTTCGGAAGAACTTCTTCTTTTTGAAACTTTAGAAAAGAAGAGGATTAAACAAACCGACAAATGCTATATATACCCATCCAAGTTGGCAATGTACTAGTCATTGTGCAAATGAAAATAGTTAAAGAGCTACCGGACGAATTTATCCCTTGGCCGAATTTGCTCCACATTACCCTACTGTACAATTTTTATAGTAATAAAATCTGAAAATGATAAAAACATTGAGTGAGCAATTAAGTGAGCGGAGGCAATATTATTTACCTAGTCATCTGGTGGCCTGGTACGGGATGATACCAGCAGCCAATTTCACGAAAATTCTTACGAACGATTTTCATACGTAAGTATGAAAATTTTCCTAAACTCGATTTCACCAAAGTTCGTAAGTATAAAGATACGATTAAAATTGTTCGTAACTTTGCGACTGCCTCGGGGTTGTCGCAAGTCATTAAGAACCCTTCAAATACTTACGAATTTCGTAAGTTATTCTACGAAAATTCTTAAGTACAGCATAAAAAACAAAATGGCGTCGGTTTTCTTGTTGTCAATAATAGCTATAGTCAAAATATTTAGAGAGAATGACTTTTTATGTCTTGTTTGAAAATGACCCTATGAAACCAGTCAATTACATGTACGTCTCATTTTTTTATCAATGCTAAATGGTCGACACACATCAATAGATTACAAGAATTTAATTTTTAAATGAAATTCAAATGTACTTTTTCGAGAGATTGAAAAGTAAAATTTATTGCGGATGAAAATGCATGCATACAACATACATAGTATATACGCAACTGAATTTATTGGGAAATAAACATGTTTAAATTAAAGATTTCAAAGGTCCAGAAATCGCACATGCGCATAAGCACAGGAAGCTCCCGTTGCTATGCATTTAAATACTTACGAAAAATATTACGAAAATAATTTTAAGAATTTTCTTAGAGAGTTAAGAACACTTTCTTGAAATTGTCATAACTATTTTCGTAAGAAATACGTATGTACATTTACGTAAGAAAATACTTACGAATTTTTGTGAAATTGGCTGCAGGTCACTAGGTTTTTGACCAATCAAACCTAGTGACCTGGTATCATTCCGTACCAGGTCACCAGATGACTAGGTAACGAATTTACCCCACCGATTACCTATTTTGATACTTTTCATAGAGTGTTTGGACGTCATTGTCTGTTTACACTACGACGTCAGCATGAAGGATAACATTGTGATGTCACAAGCAGTCTTGTATAAAAGGCTAGGCATCTGGTATAAGATATCCATAGTCTTCACATTAACGTTATTAGCCAATCGCTACGAGGCATTATCTCACTGTGAGCTAAAAGCAGATGCGCGGGGGAGCCCTTTATGGTATTAACAATTAAAAAGCAGGTAAAAACCTGTGTTGCCGATGTCTATGGTGGTGGTATCAGTTCTTGGATTCCATTGATAGTAAAGCTGAACAAGGTAAAATATAATTGGCAATCGTCCAATTTTGCTTTATTAGAGTCAGGCATAGTCAGTAATCGCCTGGAAAACTTGCATAAAATTATGTTTTAGCAATATCTAGAATTTTAGGCCTGCTAAATAAGTACACAGAACTGCAGCCGACACACCAAATCCAGGCAAATAGCAAAGTGTCGCTGGCCCTTTCTCTTACTATATACCTGTATTCATGTTCATTTAGATCTTTGTGTATATCCAGATTTTCTAAAACAATTTCATTATTGGAAACTTATGTGTTCAAATGATTATAGATTACTAATATAAAATGTAACTAGAACTATATGTTTGCCTATTTTGATGTCATGCTCAGGTTTTAAAAGTAGGAAGAATCTACCAATGTTGATATACTTTTGACTCTGTTGCAAACAATGTTTATGCAAAATAAATTGTTTTTTATATTAAGTATGAATCACAGCGTAAGATCGAAACGTATGATGTTGTGATTCTTTACGGAGGTTTTTGATTGTAACTTCTGATCATTATGTAATACTGCATAAAACTGATGAAACATTGCAGTAGGGCAATGCCTAATAAGTAAGCCCATATTGTTTATATATCTGAGAAGTCTAATAGTTTTTGCAAAGACTTCAAGAGTTCTGCAATGTCAAGAACATTTCTGTCATCAACAAACTATATAATTGAAGTGTTTGCAAAAACTATGAACTTTTCATATACCTAGACGATATGGATTGATTAAATATTAGGCATGCCCTACTGCAACAGCTCATCAGTTTTGTAAATTCTTACTTCATAGATAATGTAAAAATACCAAAAAATTTGGTGATGAATGTAAATAAGAAATGACTGTCTAACATTTGGTGCTCATTGGTGAATAATCCTGGTTGTCCTTATGCAAATTTTTAAAGAATCGCTTTATGATTCACAGAATTTACATGAAACCAACAAGAAGTATACATCCATAAACATCAGAAGTAAGAAGTCATTTCTTAAGTAACAAAATGTTCTACTCACTATTAGGTAGCCTTGTCCATTTGCCCCGTGGAAGTAAACCTTTAAAATCAAACATCTTTATGGACGATGATTGAAAATACTTTGGCCACATAACTGCCTTCAGTGTGTCAACAATACGAATATCCTCTGCACAGACATATATTTCAGTCAGTTCCTTTGATTTTGTGTCAAAATTTACTTTTGACTTGGCATACTCATATCGTGTGAAATTCATGAAATGATCTAACACATCAGCAACTTCTTTTACTAAGTCAATTGATTTAGACCCACTGCACAGATGCAATGGCAAGGCCAGACTCTTCCAACCGCTCTTTCCAGCATCAGAGATGATCTGTTTCAAGGATTCTTTGAGCTTCGTAGATGACATCATCTTTCCCTGACTTGTTGATTTTACAACAAGGCAGTACATTTCTTCACAAGGAAGATTTTTTCTACGTAGGACAAAGAAGTCTCCAATTTGATAAGTTTTCTTTTGGAATTCTTGCATGAGATTCAAAATGATTCCTCTCCTTCCTGAAAGAGAAAAGAGAGCTAGAAAAATAGAACCTGTATATAATATCTGAATGTGACCAATATAGAGAAATTTCTATCAAAAAGATAGTTACTGCATATCACCATAGATTGAAATTCTTCTCAAGATTTTTGTGCATGTATAACACAATTTTTTTTGTTTCAACGCAAGACCCAGTGCATAATGTCAAGACTTGAATTAAATGTGTCATTGTGGCATCATAGAAGTGCCATACTGGCTATTTAAATTTATATAGGAGAAAACAAATCTGAACTTGAATGATTTTCAGACAAAAATCATATGATTTTATAGCCAAAATTTAAGTAAAATTTTCATGAAAATGTGACTATGAAATCATACAATTTTTGCCTGCAAATCATTCAAATTCAAATAATGTTATCCTCATTCTAATTCACTAATCTTAAATTTTTTAAAATGTATATTTCAAGGTGTCATTACCTTGTGCTGCTGAGATCTTCACTGATTTAAAGGTACAATTAGAAGAAACAGTGAACGACATCAATCAACGAAATTCATGCTACACATGATAAGAGTAAGAATAATACTTTCAAAACTATGATGTGAGAAAGGCCTTTCTCTCATATCCGTCATCTTCTCGAGACAAGTGTACATAATATTTTACTTCCCCCTGTCAAACGTGTTTCTCTCCACTATAAATTCACCAGTTTCATTGGCTCCAGTGTGAGGTACACTGGACCAATGAGAATCGACCTGAGGTGTCCTGTTTAACATACTAAGCGAAGGTTTGAAAACAATCTGGCGGTGCCTATGGAAATCTAACGAATGTACCGGTTCGAATTAATAAGAGGGGCATGCATATAATTTTCAGCAATATGTTTCTAATGTTTGATAGGATATGTTAGGTACTTGATTTTGTATCAAATCAAATGAAAACTATCGAAATATGTGTGCTTGTTGGCTGGTGATGATGAACTCTCAAGGTACATAAATTTTGAATGCTCACTAGGTGCTCTCTGAAAATCGTGGAAATACAAAATTTCTATTTTGCATTCGACAAGGGGGAGTAAGATATTACGTTCACTTGTCTCGAGAAGATGATATCCGTTCATGTGTTACAGAGTAGGCCCATGAAATACAGCTATGTGGGCTACATCTATATCACATACATGTATCACATGACAGCTGTATAACATATCACGTGACGCTACTGTTTCGATAG
Source organism: Pinctada imbricata (assembly GCA_033119305.1). Classification (NCBI taxonomy): domain Eukaryota; kingdom Metazoa; phylum Mollusca; class Bivalvia; order Pterioida; family Pteriidae; genus Pinctada; species Pinctada imbricata. The sequence goes on from VSWD01000004.1 coordinate 22,336,094, forward strand.
TTAACGTTATTGTGACGTTATAACAATTTCATTCCGCACAACAAACAAGCTAGCGGATTTTGAGATTATTTGTCAATGTATTCTTGTGTTATATTTTGAATGAAAGCCTAGTATTCATAGTTTAACCATTTTCGGGGGCACTGAATTCGAATATTGCAAAATTTTTACGATTAGATCGACTTGCTATTTTTCAAATTTCACCTCTTTTCTTTCAGTTTTTGGTCCAAAGTTTTCGATGAAAGATATATCAGTTAAACCCTCGGGGTCTCAAAATTTTGCAAAAGCCTCAGCATTTTTTGAGGTTATACATGATTTTGAGACCCCTCGGGTGAATCAATGTATTTTTCATAGAAGAACATGAAAGAGACTTATAATATTGCTTGTACACAAAAGACTTTAACTTTGTAGCATCACTGAAAGAAATTTCAGGTATACATGTATACAGTCATCTTCCATACAAGCTAGTAGAAAGTATGTATTCATAATGTGTACTGTGGATAATCTCTTCATCTGTCATCTTTAATGATGTTATCAGATATTGATTTAAAGCTGCGTATTGTTGCACATCACATATATTCCAAATAGAACTGCCCTAAAAAGGATGAATTATACCCCCGCGGGACATTTTTTTATATATTGGACCATTTGTGACGCAACGTGAAAAGCCTACCATTTATAGTATGCAAGAAATCTGCTTTCACATCTTCTTAGCCTAAATTGCAAGTCCAAAGTTAAGGTCAAAGCCACAAGGTCAAAGGTCATGATACAAAACTGTAGTACTCTTTGTGGTGAATGTTTGTTTGAAATATGAAAGGCCTACCATTTATAATATGAAAGAAATCTGCTTTCAAATTTTCTTAACCTCATTTCAACATAAGCCCAAAGTCAAGGTCACGAGGTCAAAAGTCATGATACCAAACTGTAGTACTCTTTGTGGTGAATGTGTGTATGAAATATGAAAGACCTACCATTCAAAGTATAAAAGAGATTTGGTTTCAAAACTTCTTAACCTAAAATGCAGTATAGGGTGAAGGACAAGTTCACAAGTTCAAAGGTCACAGGGTCAAAAGTCATGGTACAAAGATGTAGTACTCTTTATGGTGAATGTGTGTATGAAATATGAAACGCCTACCATCAATAGTATAAAAGAAATCTGCTTTCAAATTTCCTAACCAGACAGATGGACAGACAGGGTGATTCCTACATACCCCCCTTAAGGAAAAAAAAAGAATGACAAATTCTAACTTACCTTTCTTCAATACAATGTCTCTGTCAAGAACAGGATATCCACTTGTATTGACAGGAAGTATCATGACATCTACTTTCATATTCTCTGTGCTTCCCTTCATCAGCGATACATGAACTGCCTTCTCCTTGTTCAAGAAATCGTACACATGTAGCGGTTCCTCATGCCATTCATCACTGTTCACAGACACTACACATGACATTTTTTTCTCAAGGTCTTTACAATAGTCTTGTCCTTCTACACTGAGAATGAAATCTACCTCTATACAATGAGATAAAGCAAATTTGTTTCTTGAAAATATTTTCCAAAACTCTGTCAACATTTCATGACATTTCCCTGATTCTCCATGGACTAAATATCTTTCAGAACTCCAAAATCCTTCTACTTCAAACTTCAAAGCATACTGCTTCTCCATATCAGAAATGATTGCTGAAGCGCATGCAAACTCCCTTTTGGATACATCAAGGACCATTTGCTTTGCTGTAGACCTGTCATGACATTGTTGAAGAATTCCGTCCATCTCATTAACAAGATCTGATGTAATGAAAATAGCAATCTCAGTCTCTTTGTCACAGTCACCATCCACTAACATTTTCCCCTTGCATTTTTCTGCAAACTGCTTCCACTCTGTAGATGTCAACATCTTTTTCTCATCTTCTGTTACTGCTACTTCTCTCACTTGGATACACTTTTCTATGATACTCCTTACCTGACTCAGTTCCTGCTTGCTTCTACTAAATATGTGTACCTCTGACTTATCTCCATTTACATATAAGGATATGTAATATGGAGTGAGTACTGAAAGCTTTATGACACTCTGCGCATAGTCAAAGCATTCTTTCATGCCCATCAAGACGACTTGTCCATGTGCATTTTCAAGACAATCCTGATAAATTTGAGTTTTGAATTCATCCATGATTTGCAAAACTCTGTCAATATTCTCTTTAGCCCCTCTAAATTCTATTTGGCAATGACGAGGGTCCATTGTGCAAGTCAGGTTTGAATGTGTCGTATCAATTAAATACTGTGGAAAATTGAAGTGCTGAAGTACATTGTATTCCTCAAGGTTCAAGTTCTTTCTTCTCACATTTTGTTCATTTGACATCTGACCTGATGAAGCAAGATGCATTTGTTTGTTTTCTTCAAATTCTCTGGATGTGGCCCTGCTTTGTTGTTCCAGAAAATCATAGTACAATCTATGCAAGGTGTATACAGTTTGTTTTCCCTCTTCTTTACATACAAGTACAACCCCTTCATTCTTATTACAGAAATCTTGAAACAAATTACTTTTCGCTGTTTTCTGATCTATAGGAAGGCTTAGAATGCTGGATTCAATCACTTGAAATCCTTGTTTTGCTATTCGTTCCTCTGACGCATACACTTCAAGGCTTGAACCCTCAACTCTCCAAATTGCATCTATTTTGTTCTCATTAAGGAGCCCATAAATATGGTCTTGCACTGCGTTCCTGACTAGTAGTTTAGCTGTACCATCATAAATTTTTGAACTAAAAGTAAATGGTTGAAATTCTTTGCAACATTTCATATACTTGGACAGCTCACTTTTAGGTCCTTCTATCTTAACAGAACCCTGACTTTCAAGAACATGAAGTTTCTTAAATCTGTGTACAATCATAGGTTTCTCAAAGTGCTGAAACAATCCAAATCTGAAAGGGCAAAACCCTTTGAGTTCAACATGATCCCAACTTTTTCGTTCTTCCAATACCTCCTTTGCTCTTTTAGCATCTGAAGTTAAGCCACAAGCTATCAACAAAGAGATTAAAGGATCATATAAAATGATAGCATGCAAAGCCATTATTTCTTTTTTCTGCTGTTCAGAATCCATAGCTTGTTCTATCAGATCCTTTGACACTGGTAATGAAATACTGACAACTCCATCGGCTAGTTTCTTTAACTCATCTTCTGCAAACTTTATAGCTGCCTCGATATTCACTGTAGGGAGACACTGAATAGTAAGTACTTCTTCTTCTAGATGTACAGTCCCAACAGTCTGTAGAACTCTCTCAACATGCTCATGCATTTTATGAGCCAAAAATTGCATCTTTATTGGATCAACAGAGGATTTCCTTGTCTTTTTGTCTTCTTCCTCCTCAGTTACTTTGGTGACACAGATCTTAAATGAGGTCCATGCTGTTAATGGGTATTTTAATGCTGAATCTGAATGATAATATACATGTAGTGATGTACATGTAAATGTATGCATGAATATAGAAAAGTTCACTTTTTACAAATCTTCCTATTTTCCAAAAAAAGTATTAAAAGCTGTTAGCTTTAGGATTCACCATAACAAGAAAAATAAACAATAATCTATTCATTTCAAATATGATCTATTTAAAACTGAGTGTGTAGAATGTAAACCTATATTAAATTTTCCACTTTTCTTACATTATTTTGTAAAACTAATAGCAATATAACATTTGAGTTAAACAAGACAAAATGATTTGCAGTCGCCCCTCATGCAGCATACATGACTGTAAATATCAATACACCACATTCAACATCTTTCGACACTTAACAATATTCCTCAAAATTTAAAGTGTACAGCTTTTCTTTGACCTATGACCTGATAGTGTGGTCCTGAAAACCAAAGCAGTTCTTCTATGTAAAAAGTTAACATATAAATTAGGTCTAATATGTTATTTCCATCTCAAAGTCTATTGGGATTCTACCTGTGACTTTGACCTTTGAGTTAAAGTCTGCCCCTAACACATTTTAAGTGTACAGTTTTCAGTGCACTAAACTCGCACAAATTTAATATCTATACGTAAATATATTACAGACACAAAACTGAAAATTTATGGCCAAAAATGAATAAAATTGAAAGCATGTATTTGACCTATAATCTTTTTAAAGAATGGTTCGTTAAAAAAAAGACAAATTTAAATTTCTAGCATTTGCTTCCACAATGATTTAAAAAGATTTGTCACTTTTCATTTTACAATGTACATGTTTAAAATCAACCTAACTTAATTTTCAAGCATTTATGAAAATAATTTCATGAAAACACAAATGTCAAAGAAGTGGAAATATTTCATCAATATTTAGAGTAAATATGCGCAAGAAATACATGTATGACGTAAAATTTTTACATTATTTTTTCAAAATAGGAAGAAACTCCCTGATTTACACCTAATCTTTAAGGGAGCTGATAAGATAAGGCGTAAAATCTGCCCTGAAAAAGTGGAATTTTCAAAATGGGAACTTCAAAAAAATTCTTTCACTAAATTTATGCCAGTTCTTGGTTTCATCATAATCAGCAGTTGCACAAGATTCATAATGCATAGTTTTCCTAAATTTTGGGGCAAAATATGTCTATGTCTTTTTTCTATAGAAACCAATGGAAAATGGAAAAGTTTTTTAAAACATTGTTCCCCCCTCAGCTACAGAACACCACTTTTACAGAAGGTGTATATCACTAATACATATCTTTTGACAAACTGGGGTTCTGTAGCTAAGGGGGGAACAATGCCCCAGAGACAAAAAACTGAAAAGGGAGGGTGGGGGCTTTTAATAAATCTGTTTTTAGGCCATAATGTAAGCAAAATTTAATTTTTTCCCTTTTAAAGTCATTCATTTATTTATTCTAAACATGTTCACATGAAATGCACAAGATTTCGGAATGAAATAAACAGGAGTGTGCTGTTTATTTCTACACAATGTGTATTTCTTGGTAAAATGTCTACTTTGTAGCCAATGAATACAAAATACAACCATATTTCAGATTCAAAATTTTTTAATTTATGGAAAAAATTGAGACCAGTCTTTTGAATTTAATTTCTAGTTTCTTGTTTAGACTATAACTATGTTTTAACATTTATAGATATCCATATTAGCCAGATTGTTCTTAATTTTCAACGTTTTTTGATCAATATTAGATTCTTTTCAACATGGCTACCCCCTACTCTTTAGACTGTAATTTAAGTATCTTGAAATAAGCTTACCAAAATAAAAGTTGTATCAGGAATCTCCAAATACATTACATTTTAGTAATTATCAAGTTTTTCTTGCGTACAAATCATTGTGTAGAAGAAATACTTGATGAGAGTCAGGGCTAAATACAGCCCTTCATCTTATCAGCTCCTTTGAAATGGTCAACTTCCTTAACAATGCAGATTGAGAGATGAATAGAAACCCCTGAAACTACTTAGATTATTTCTGTTGAGGTCAAGCGGCACTATACTTAATTTGGTGGTATTGAATTTTTGCCCACTTTTATAATGTCATAAAACAAAGTCAAAGAAATGCATGTATGTTTCTAGGAGCCCACCAGATTTCATGCACTTGCTTTATTTTTTCTTTTGTCCTGTAAAATTTTCCTATTCCAAATTCCATTTACATGTATTTTGCTAGAAAGAACATTGGTTTTAATGACATTCTTAGCAAGATTTACCGGTTATTTCTTCACGTAAGAAATCATGAAAATTTCTTCTAAACAGTGTAAGAAATCACGAAATTTCCTTAAATATTGTAAGCAATATCTAACACTGTATTTCTGTTCATACTCCCTAATACATCTGCGTAATATCTAGCGGTGTATTTCTGGACACTGAATCACGCGCAATATTTGCGGTTTATTTCTAGTCATAATCCCTACAAGATATTGCGCAGAAGACTTTGGGAGTATGTCCAGAAATACTGTGCGAGATATTGCACAGAAGAATTAGGGAGTATGTCCAGAAATAAGCCGAAAGATATTGCACAGAAGAATTAGGGAGTATGTCCAGAAATACATCCATGGAAACTCTACGTAAGATCCTGAATTCATGCTTGTTTTTCCCCACTCTCCGTCTCAATCTATCTACTTTTGATTTCCCCACCCACACCTCCCTTTTCAGTTAGTCAGATATTTTCGTGATTTCTAACATGAAGTATGAACAGATTTACCAGCTTTTGCTCCTTTATTCAAGTCAGTATCTTCAGCCACAGGGGCCGCCATCAGACCAGTTGGTCTGCCAAATGCATCTACATCTTGAGAGACTGGTTGTTTTGTCACAGGTGGGAGTTCTTCACGTCTTGATTTTGAAAATTTACCATCATCCCAAGAGTCACCACCTAATGAAGGGAGTTTCATACATCAATTTGTTATATTTACACAGAAATATGCTAATAGGGTAACACTGGCAAAATTTTTAAATCTATTTAATTTTTACCTACACAGTTTAAGGTCAAGATTAAACTTGAGAGCGATACCAAATGAGCCTTTCAAATGTATGCTTTCAAACAATTTGAAAAAAAATATCCAATAGACCATTTTCCGATTTTGTTAGAAAGCACAAAATGTCCGAGTCAACATCTTTGGCGTTGTTTAACATCATGACATCACTGTTAAAAGACACAATTCCATCGAGACCTAACAATGAAAAAGAGCACAAAAATTGCCTACCTCGGACCTTTTTCGTCATTTTGACTGCCATTATGAATTTCGGCAAGTGGTCAATTAGAATAATTGTCCAATTATTGAATTGCCATCTTTATTTGATTGTCTATGATGAAAGTAATCTAATTAGGATGCTACATGTATATACATTTACATGTATCATTCATGTAATATGTTTTTTCGTTCAAAATCAGGAGTAGGAGTTTATGGTTGCCAATATACATGTATTGGGGTTCATAAAAGTTAAACGTTGTAAAACAGGCAAACTTGTGGAAATTATCATTGTCCCAATTGATGAGCCTTTGGCATGAGGTGAGTTTAAAATGATAAACATAGCGTCATCAGAGATGACAGAGCTCACCTCAACGGCATCATTGTTACATGACCAGCATCTGTACCTACATTGCACAATGTATTTCCAGATGCATTATCCAGACAAGTTTGGTTGATAAAGAATTTAAAGAAGGCTGGAAATGCAGATTCTAATTTTACCTTACCTGGTCAATCAAACATGAAATATGGGTCAGACACAGTACCTGTATAATGCAGTAAGCATCTGTACAGTGCAGTAAGCATCCTCAGATGCATCACCCACAAAGGGTTTTTTTTATTGATCTAATACTTAAAACAGGCCAAACATGGACCTGTCCCATTTTACTTAACCTTATTGCTCAAGCGCAAAATGTGGGTCAGATGCAGCATCTGTACCATGCAATGCATTAAGCATCCTCAGATACATCACCCACACAAGTTTGGATGACCTAGTATTTATAGTAAGGTGGAAATGGACCTGTCCCATTTTCCTTAACCTTGTCATTCAAGCATGTAATATGGGTCAGATGCAGCATCCATGCTATGCATTGCAGTAAGCATCCTCAGATGCATCATCCATGCAAGTTTGGTTGAAGTAGGACTTATAGTAAGGCGGAAATGGACCTGTCCTATTTTACCTTACCTGCTCACTCAAGCGTAAAATGTGGGTCAGATGCAGCATCCCTACCATGCACTGTAGTGAGCATCCTCTGATGCATTATCCATGCAAGTATGGTTGATGTAGGACTTATAGTGAAGTGGGAATGGACCTGTCCCGTTTAGCTTAACCTATAGTGCGGACACCGACGACGGGCGATTGCATAAGCCCCCCTCTACTTCGTCGAGGTGAGCTAAAAATTACCTGGACTACTTTCTTGAGAATATAGTGGTGGAGCTCCTTTCTGCCCATCCTGTGAATGCTGTGTACGATATGTTTTTCCTTTGGCCTGATCAACTTGAAACAAAAAAAAATAAAGTCAGTTAAAGTGATGGATGTAGCATATTACATGCATTCAGTGCTGCAAATGAATAATTCACTTAACCATGCTCATGTTTTACAAAAATTCACAGAAATTGAGTTTTACCATTATAGGCCTAATCTGAGCATAAAAACGTACATTTCTGACAGAGCTTTTGCTGATTGTGAGTAAGTTTTTGCAAAACATCAGGACAGTAAACTTATTCTGATACTACTGTCAGTAATGAACCCTGCATTTACTGTCGTCCCCATGGGAACATACATGTATATAAGCAACATGGCAAAAACTGCAATGAAACATAATTAAATCCATTTGAGTTTTTTTTTTTTTCGCTTGACCTATTGAATGCAGTCATTACAAACAGAGTGCATTAGGATATCTGATTATTTGTAATTCTTCAACGATACACCACAATTGACCATTGGAGGATGAAGCATCCTCATACAAGTACTTCACCAATCAAAATTTTAGGTAAATGCAATTTGATTGGTGAATGCCAGAATGTCAATCTGATGAAAAAACAAAACAGGCAGGATGTTGTTTGATACTAATTTGAATAGTGTTAAAGAATCGGAAATTATCAATGTTCAACTTGGTGTTCCTTAATAGATCCTCCTCTACATTCTACTCATTTCAACTTTATTTCTAGTTTTGTTTTTTTTTTTTTCATTCAAACATATTTTATTGCATAGTGAGCAAATCGTTTGAAAACAATTGTTCCAACTTACAAGTTCCTCTCCATTTCAAATACAACAATTATTCTACTTTAATATTTTGAACTGCCTGGGCTATTTTCGAAGCAATAGTTTGACTATTCAGAAACTGTTGAAAATTCCATAACTATGATGCAAAATAAAAGTATTCCAACCTCCATGTGATGACATAAAAAATTAAAGGCAAAGACATTTTCTATCAGCTACATGTATTCTTGCCATTACAAAATCTTTACCAGACTGTTGAGTAGAAGCAGTTACAAAGTCATTGTGCCTCAAATGAAATTCATGTGAAATTTACATGAATTTTACATAAAAGTTCACATGAAATTTATGTGAAATGAGCATGAACATGAAATTTACATAATTTGTTTCTGAAATGAATTTTCAATTTTGCATGAAGGTCACAAAGAAAATTTCATGTGTCTGAAATTCATGTTAAGTAAATTTATGTGAAATTTCATATGAGTTTCATGTGAGGCACAATTGGCTGTGATAATGGCTTATGTTTTAACTGTAGATCAAATGTCAGGGTTATAGGATCACAGGAGACGAGTTTCGACAAAATTCGTTCTTAATTAACTTGATATCCATTATACCAGATCCCATCAGTATCTGAAGTTATACTAGATCTCTTTTGCATAATATTGCTAATATTTGGTCAAAATACGCATTTTCCCACTGAAATATAAGAACAGAAAAGCTTCCTAGATTTCTAGACCATAATTTACCCCCCCCCATATAAGAAGTCTTCAAATGCATTTTTTTTTCTGCACACAAATCGTATGAAGAAGAAATGAGGCATGTGGTTCAGGGCTATTTACAGCCCTTATCTTATCAGTTTCTTCAGACTTTATTCTATACAAATAGGCATACCATCCATTGGAACATGTGTAGTAAGTTGTTGATAATTCTGTATTCCTTGTAAATCATCTTTGCTCTGTTGATTAAGATTCACTCCAGGTGTCCAACTTTCTGAACCTGAAAAATATCCAATGGCATGAGTAAATAAATAAATCCAAAGTATATCAAGACTTTCCGTACAAATTATATTTTACATTTAGCGCAAAATACTTTACCACTCATAAAACAATGCTGAACACGGCTTGAAAACTGAAAATGATCCTGCATAATATTCCATCCAAAAAATATGTCTCATATATGACTTACATGTATAGCTTTGTATTTCAACCACACATGATATCGATAACTTTGTATCAATCTCTAACATCAACCTTTGAGGTCCCTTTCAAATGACTTGTCATACCCTTTTTATCTTTGTCCAATGCTATCATATTTTATGAAAGACAAAATGTAATCAATTCAAGATATTATCCCGTATGACAAGGTTCCCTCAAAAACAGGGTTAAAGTACCATCAAAGATAATAAAGCTTGACCACCTCGTCCACAACATTATCTGACAACCTGCATAAATTCACTATTTCTAGTTACCCAACCTACGACAAGTTCAAAATAATTAATAGCAATTGGCTTATAATTGTCATGTGAAGATGATGCTAAATATAATATTGGGTGCCTGGAGTGTTAACAGCTGGCCTCTGTTGACATCACAATGTTATCTCTTTTGTTGATGTTGTAGAGTAGTCATTAATTGTGTACATCCACACATCACAAACATTATGAAAACAGGTCAACTGTGAAGTAAATTTACCTAGTCATCTACTGTCCTGTTCACTAAATCCAGAGCACCCTGTTTTGGCAATTTCTTCTGTCGTCTGAAGAATTTTCTTCATAACTATTGTTTCTGAGAATTTACCTCCTTTAGTTGTAACTGGAAATTAACTTCAACTTATCCTATCAACTGCCTTCAAGCTGCAATATGAAAAATAAAATGTCCACGGGGAATTCCCATGTTAATTTCAAGCCGCCGCCATCTTGCTCTCCGTGTCAACAATAGTAAACAGTGACGTCAGAGTGTCCGACGTCACACATTTCAGGTGATTTTACTATTAATAGAAAATCCCCATAGACTTTTTATTTTCCGTCCTATTTCTAAATGAATTGACGTACAGCCAAAACAAAGGTATTTTCTGTTACGACTAAAGGAGTACTATAAAATTGATATCTTTTTGGAAGATGACAATGTCATATTTTAGAGAAAACTGAGAAAACAGGGTGCTCCGGATTTAGTGAACAGGACAGTAGTGATCAAGTTCATGATAATACCAGGTCTATAAGTTTCATACAGGTACTTTATAGATATAAAACAAAGTAACCAGGTATCCGATGCTATACCAGGTACCTGTAGATGACTACTAGGTAACGAGTGATACATACATGTATAGAATAAGTGTCTTAATTTGTGTTTTGTTATGGGTATGAAACACACAGCAAGTGCATTTATTGTACATGTGATGTACATGTAGGTTAGCACATTCCATGTGATAAATGCACTTGCTATGTGTTGCATACCCATAACAAAATAAAAATAATAAACCATAATTGTCATTTTCATTCTTGTTTTCTGAAATCCAGATAAAACGGTGACGTTAAAATTTAGGTCACCAAGGGTTCAGTTTGCAGGTTAGATCAGCCGTCACGGCATGTTCTGTAGAGTTAAATTGTGTATTATAATGTAACGAGTATTACATGCAGAAATACAACATGTTCCTTTCAATAGTTTCATCTCAGGGAATTACATTGGTTGTGCATAAATATGACCATGATGACCCATACAAGTTTGGCCGAGACCAGACTTGTAGAAGATGGAAATAGAGGTTACCCATTATACATTCAATGGTCACTTAAAAACAAGAAATGTGGGTCAGTCTTCAGCTTTTCATGCATTCTAGTAAGCAATACCTGACCAGCATCCAAATAATTCATTGCATCAAATATCTTCAGACAAATTACTCGTATGAAATAGGTTGATGTAGGACTTATAGAAAGCCGGGAATGGAGGTGTCCATTTTACTTAACCTTGTCACTCAATCATGAAACATTATTCAGATCCAACATCTGTAACATGCAATATTTGGTAAGCATCCCCAGATGCATCGATGACACCAAAACAAGTTTAGTTGTTGAAGGACTAATAAGAAGCTGTTAATGGAGGTCTCTTTATTATTTTCTTTAACCAACTGAAAGTGAGATCTTCAACAGCAAAAGTATAAGCTCACCTCCATTTTGTCAAGGTGAGCAAAAAAAAAATGCCTAAAGACCAGATTAAAAAGTGAATTTTCTGGACTGTCGGTATTATGAACTGAATGCATGTAAATAATATATGTGTTTTAGCTGTACTTCAGGAGCAAAACCCAGATTCATAAACTAACAAGTACGTATAAAATACAAAAAAACATGTGTTTGTGAAACAGGCATGCCCCCGTTAGCATCTTTGTCAGTAAAACAGCTGAAAAGTAGTTCACATTTTGAGGTCAATGTCACAAGGTCAAATTTGGTATCCATAGAAAGGTCTTGCCACAAGAAAGTCATATGTGAAAAATGTTATGATCGCTGAGCGATATAGTCCCCTACCGGCGGCATATATTTATGTCCTGCAACTCTGGCTATGAATTACTCTTCAATTAAACATATACATGTATGAGTTTAAATTAAACTTACTGTCTGTGCAGCTCAGTTCTGAGGTTTTATCTGCTTTATCGATTCGAAAAAGAGGTCAAGTGTGACGAAAGTTGAACTTGTTCTGTAACTATCCAAGACTAAGCTGAGTATCAAATTTCACCTGAATATCTGTTTGTTGCAGTAAAAAGTCTGGAAAACTGACAAAAACTGAATTTTCCAAGTCATAAAGGGGCATAACTCCTCGAAAAATAGGTCAAGCATGACATAAGTCAAACTTGCTCTGTAAATATCCAAGACATAGCTGTGTATCAAATTTCATCTGAATATCTTCATCCGTTGCAGAAAAAAAGTACAGAAAACTGACAAAAACTTAATTTTCCAAGTTATAGAGGGGCATAACTCCTTGTAAAATAGATCAAGCCTGACAAAATTCAAACTTGCTCTGTAACTATCCAAGACCAAGCTGTGTATCAAATTTCATCTGAATATCTTCATTCGTTGCAGGAAAAAGTCCAGTAACAGACAAAAACGGAATTTTCCAAGTCATCAAGGGGCATAACTCCTCGAAAAATGGGTCAAGCGTGACGAAAGTCAAACTTGCTCTGTAACTATCCAAGACAAAGCTGTGTATCAATTTTCATCTGAATATCTCCATCCGTTGCAGAAAAAAGTCCGGAAAACTGACAAAAACTGAATTTTCCAAGTCATCAAGGGGCATAACTCCTTGAAAAATGGGTCAAACGTGATGAAGGTTAAACTTGCTCTGTAACTATCCAAGACAAAGCTGTGTATCAATTTTCATCTGAATATTTCCATTCGTTGCAAAAAAAAGTCCGGAAAACTGACAAAAACTGGATTTTCCATGTCATCAAGGGGCATAACTCCTCGAAAAATGGGTCAAGCGTGACAAAAGTCGAACTTGCTCTGTAACTATCCAAGACCAAGCTGTTTATCAAATTTCATCTGAATATCTCTATCCATTGCAGAAAAAAGTCCGGAAAACTGATATTCGGACAGGCGGACAGACGGAGGGACAGACGGACGGACAGACGGACGGACAGACAGACCGAGAGGAAACTAAGAGTCCCCTTCGGCGTTGCCGGTAGGGGACTAAATATGAAAGCCCTATCACTTACCATTCAAAAGTCATGGCTAAAGTTAGATTTTCAAAGGTAGGTCAAATCCCAAGGTCGAGGTCATAAGGTAAGAAATTTTGGTATCCATGGAAAGGTCTTGTCACAAGAAATACACGTGCAATATAAAAGTCCTATCATTTACCAATCAAAAGTTATGGTCAAGGTTAGAGTTTTTCAAAAGTAGGTCAAACTCCAAGGTCAAGGTCAAAAATTTTGGTATCCATTGAAAGGTCTTGTCACAAGGAATACACATATTAAATATAAAAGCCCTATCACTTACCATTCAAATGTTATGGCCAAGGTTAAAGTTTTTCAAAAGTAGGTCAAACTCCAAGGTCAAGGTCACAAGGTCAAAAATTTTGGTATCCATGGAAAGGTCTTGTCAGAAGGAATACACATGTGAAATATGAAAGCACTATCATTTACCATTCAAAAGTAATGGCCAAGGTTAAAGTTTTTGCGGACAAACAGACAATCAGACAGACAAATGGACGGACAGACCAAAAACTATATGCCCCTGAATCTTCGATTACAGGGGCATTATAAAATGTCACTCTAAAATATGTCATCGTAAAATTATTTACATGTATATGAATAAATGATTATATCATTCATATACAATTTATAGAAGAGTTATGGACAATTGAGTATGGAAGGTCAAACTTATTGATGTTATAAGTACATCACTCCAGAGTTCTTTAAAAAATTTTCAAAGATGCGTCAGATATTTGAGGATTTTTATTGGTCCAAAAAATAGATGTAAAGGGAGTTTTATTGGACCAGAATTTTTTTTATCAAAATATTCTATAAAACCCATACTTTGCTTTCAGGGACTCTGCATTGCTTTTGTCTTTTTATAGGGTATATTAACAAAATTTCAAAATTAATTTGTCCCAAGCAATCTTTGATATACATTAAGCTATGTATTTCAATTCTTACCACTAGAAGTTCTGTCTTTTGCTTCAGAAACTGATCTAGCAGAAGGAGAATTTGTATTTCCTGCAGAGGCACCTTAAAAAATTAAATATGTACATGATGTAATTGAAATTAAATGAATTTTTAAAAATATTTCAATACAAATCAGTTTGTTACTTCCCATTTGTGCAAGTATCTGATGTCATTTACTCTGTCATGTTACTTCCCATTTGTGCAAGTATCTGATGTCATTTACTCTGTCATTACACCCATGGCCAATGTTAAAGTTTTTGAAAAGTAGGTCAAAGGTCAAGGTCAAGGTCATGAGGTCAAAAATTTAGGTATCAATGGAAAGACCTTGTCACAAGGAATACACATGTGAAATATGAAAGCCCTGTCACTTACCATTCACTAGTTATGCCCAATCTCAAAGTTTATGAAAAGAAGGTCAAAGGTCAAGGTAAACAATTTTGGTATCAATGGAAAGACCTTGTAACAAGGAATACACATGTGAAATATGAAAGCCCTATCACTTACCATTCAAAAGTTATAACCAATGTTAACGTTTTTGAAAAGTAGGTCAAAGGTCAAGGCCATGAGGTCAAAAATTTTGGTATCAATAGAAAGGTCTTGTCACAAGGAATACACATGTGAAATATGAAAGCCCTGTCACTTACCATTCAAATGTTATGCCAAATGTTAAAGTTTTTGAAAAGAAAGTCAAAGGTCAAGGTCACAAGGTCAAACATTTTGGTATCAATAGAAAGGTCTTGTCACGAGGAATACCATCCTTGGTACTCCAGGCTATTTGCACTTTGGCTGAATACCCTGGGTCAGATCGTACTATTTCGGTGATTTCCATTTATATGCAAATGTTGCTGATTGGCTTCCTCACAAACTTTTTTATCCAATCACATAATTGTTTGCAAACATCTTTTGGATGGCGATAATAAATAGTGCATGTATGACTAGGTAAGATACTTCTTGATGCCCTGAGACAATAATCGAATTGTTAAGGTGGCTCCACACACCTACCCCCCAAAAAAGATCCTCTCGTTTAATTTTTCTGAAACTCTCAGAATTTGATAATTGGTAAACAAGTTTGCAAAGTTTGAACAAAATCTAACCTACGTAACTGTTTTCATGACGCTTTGAATTTTGGGGGTTTTGGGGTCTCTCTCTTATTTTTGCCAACTTTGCCAATTTGAAGAAATTATGCCGATTTTTAAAATATTTTGCTGAATTTATGAATGCTTTTATGATTTAATTTTATATTCAAACTATTTTTTCATCTTTAAACAATGAAATTGAAATAAACTAGGAAAATTGAGGAATAATTACAAGTTTAAGATCATCTTGGAGGTTAAAAACTCGTTTTTCGATCGTCATTTTTTGACGTTGTATGCCTATTGCATGAAATTCAATCATTTAATTTTCTTGAAACAAATATCAAATGATAAACTATTGTATAAAATCAAATTCAAGGAATTGTGGTCCCCCACTTTTGGGTGTTTGTCTTTAAAGAAATGCTTACAGACATCCCCCCATTCTTAAGTTTTAATAATATATCTCATATATTATCAACATTCTAAATATGAAAGATTAACTCCAAGAAAAGGTCAAAAGGTCCAAACTTTTGTTCTGTTTCCAAGGGACAGGGCTTATGAAAAGGTATGCACATGTGAAATATTTAAGACCTATGATTTAAATTACCATCAAAAACTTATGGTCAAGGTTGAAGTTTTTAAATGTGGGTCAACCTCCATGGACAAGGTCACAAGGTCAGAATGTTGTTACCAACAGAAAGGTCTCATCACAAGGAATACACATGTGAAATGTGAAAGCCCTATCATTTTCCATTCAAAAGTTATGGTCAAGGTTTAAGTTTTTAATAAGTAGGTCAAAGTTCAAGGTCAAGGTCACAAGGTCAAAAATTTTGGTATCCGTGGAAAGGTCTTGTCACAAGGAATACACATGTGAAATATCAAAGCCCTATCACTTTCCATTCAAAAGTTATGGTCAAGGTTAAAGTTTTTAATAAGTATGTCAAAGTCCGGGGTCATGGTCACAAGGTCAAAATTTTGGTATCCATGGAAAGGTCTTGTCACAAGGAATATACATGTGAAATATCAAAGCCCTATCACTTTCTATTCAAAAGTTATGGTCAAGGTTAAAGTTTTTAATAAGTAGGTCAAAGTCCAAGGTCAAAGTCCAAGGTCAAGGTCACAAGGTCAAAAATTTTGGTATCTATGGAAAAGTCTTGTCACAAGGAATACACATGTAAAAAATCAACGCCCTATCACTTTCTATTCAAAAGTTATGGTCAAGGTTAAAGTTTTTAATAAGTAGGTCAAAGTCCAAGGTAAAGGTCACAAGGTCAAAAATTTTGGTATCCATGGAAAAGTCTTGTCACAAGGAATATACATGTGAAATATCAAAGCCCTATCTCTTTCCATTCAAAAGTTATGGTCAAGGTTAAAGTTTTTAATAAGTGGGTCAAAGTCCAAGGTCAAGGTCACAAGGTCAAAAATTTTGGTATCCATGGAAAGGTCTTGTCACAAGGAATACACATGTGAAATATCAAAGCCCTATCACTTACCATTCAAAAGTTATGCACAAGGTTAAAGTTTTTGTGACTGACGGACAGACGGACGGACGGACAGACGGACGGACGAACCGGTTTTAATGTCCCCGCGCTTTCGCGAAAGCGGGGGACAATGAAGTATTTCTATGCAATATGAACAAAATCGAACCTAGCGAACGGATGTTATGATTATTTTTGTAACCCCACCCCCTTAATTTCTACGTTGCAATCCATATTCATTCGACCTTATATATAGTGACGTCAGAGGTAAGAGTTAATCAGCGTATGACTACAGGAATTTGTAAGAATTCTGGATCGAAACGGCCTTAACGGAAACCTTGCAAAGCTTTCATTGTGTGTGTCCTTACATACGAGATTCTTGATATGTCTAAACAACAGAGGCCTACCCCCCCCCCCCCCCCCTTTCATAGAAATTAAGGAAAAGAGAGAGTAAAAAGCACAAATCTAGAGGGAGAAAGACTCAGAATTATGTACATTTGTACTAATGCACTCTCATCCTGAGAATTTTTTTTTAAGGCTAGGGCAGAGTTCTCAATTATCTTAAAAGAAGGGGGCGATTCTGATTTTGCGATTAATCAGAGTGCCTTTGCTAAGGAAGTAGGCGTAAGTTTTTCTCAAAGTAGATCGTGACAAATAATCGGGTACCGACTTGTAAAGGGGGGGGGCTAAGCGCTGTAACACAGTTTCGTATACGTTTCAGGACACCGACAGGGAAGAAGTAATTTTCTGACTTTTATGAATAATAAATTTTAAAAGATCAGGCTATATGTTAAAGTCAGATTCAGGAGCGCATCCAGAAACTCAACTACATTGTGCACATATAACTTTTAATTGGATGACTTGCAATACTAGGAGGATTGAGGGCATTGAACATGTTGAAGGATATTTATATTATAAACATATGGCTCATATTACAATATCCAGAAATAACAGAAAGATAAATCAAAACAAACTTCGAGGACAATCTAATTTATTACGCAAAAAAGGGAAATGGGTCGCATAGTGCAATGATTGTGAACGTCAAAAATATTTCCTGAGAGGGGCTTCACATGAAGAGAGAGAGAGATCTCGAGAGAGAGACAGAGAGAGAGAGAGAGTTCTCTATCACATCAGACTTGGATTTGTTTTCTTTTATTTGCTCAAATTCAAAATAGGACGCCCTTATTCTTTTTCCGGTGGTTTTTTTTTTCAAACAAATTCGACGATATTTGGCCCCATTCCCCCTCCCTGGAATATAAATTTTTCCCCTCCTGTCAGAGAAATCCCCCCCCCCCTATATAAAAGGTTTTTTCTATTGCTAAAAATGTTTTAAAATAGTGTGTATAATTTAACAAAATCAGATATATACGGCAGTATGAATCTGAGAGAAAGGAAAAAGTAAACGAAAACTTATTTTTATGGACGTCATTCACCTCGCTCGTTCTCGATAATGCGTGTAGTTATCTGCATAATGGATACATCTTTGAACAAAGCAGGATTGATTCTAAAATTCTTTCACTTTAAGTTTCCAAATAAAGAAACTTAGTTCAATAGCATTTCGCTGCAAAGTAGGAAAGTTGACAAAATTGCAGAAAAATTCTTCTGATCATAGATAATCAGAGATACAATACTTTAAATATCTGATCGATTTTATCGCTAAAATCTCCCAAGAAATAGCCTTTTAGATAGTTAAACTAATATTTTTCTATTCGATTTTATTTCAAAGCAACAAGCTGTTGAATTTCCGATGATGACGTTATAAAATGGAAACTTTTACAGCGATAGCCAGGGGTCTCATTCATGGATATTTTAGTACGTATAGACCAAACGATAAATCTAGCTAAAATTAATTACTATCAGATTAAAGACGATAATTCTCTGGTTTCATTGATACCAAACTTGCTGAAATCCCTTCTGAAATAAGCGAGATAGAAGAGTTTGAACGCAGAAAATTCCGTGCGCTGTGGACACTATTCATCGGCGAGTTCACAATATTTATTTGGCGCGTTATCATGACGTCATAATCATAATGACGTCAATATCCCCGGTAAGAGAGCCTCCGAAAAGACTATATATTCGGATACTCTGCGGAGCTACCTTAATTAGAAGTTTTCGATACAAATATTCAGGTAAGCGACAAAAATTCTCTCTTGTGTACGATTCACATACTGTCCTCACTGGTCAGCTAGCAGCCATTACCGTCTGTTTTTAACTACACGAAGAAGAGCTATTTCTTTTTAAAATCCCCGAAATAGTACGATCTGACCAAGGGTATTCAGCCAAAGTGCAAATAGCCTGGGGTACCGAGGATGAAGGAATATACATGTGAAATATGAAAGCCTTATCACTTACCATTCAAAAGTTATGCCAAATGTTAAAGTTTTTTAAAAGTAGGTCAAAGGTAAAGGTCACAAGGTCAAACATTTTGGTATCAATGGAAAGGTCATGTCACATGTGAAATATGAAAGCTCTATCACCTTCCATTCAAAAGTTATGCCCAAAGTTAAAAGTTGTCAGGACAAACAGACAGACAAACAGTAGACAGACAAACAGACGGACAGGCCAAAAACTATATGCCCCCGAATCTTTTATTCCGGGGGCATAAAATTAAACAAAATGCATATTGTATTAAAAATATTGAGTATTTAAGCAAAAAGTATTGTATTGTATTGTATTGAAAAATTTATTTCAACATACAGCACTAATCCCTATAGTTTAGAACACACATACATGTACATATGTACCTTTGTATTGAAAATTTCCTGGTTGTATCACATTTTTCTTGTATCCCCCAGATGTGACACTTGATTGTGCTGTAAATTGTAACAAAGTTACACATATATATTCTACATAATTCTGAATAAACTAAGCTTAACAGAAACTACCTTCAACATATTGAAACTCTTTGAAATGAAAAATCATACTTCACGAAGTACCCATATAAATAGTTGTTACAATAGTTTAGTGCATCACATGAACACAATAATGAATTAAACGTGATGCTAAAGGGCTACAAATTTACCCCTCCCCTCCCCCCTAATAAAATATAAATTAATCAATAATTACATAAAAAATTATAAGTGTGAATAAATCATTACCTCCATTAAATCCAGTGCTGTCATCATCATCAACGGATGCACTTGATTTGTCATCTACATCCATATCATCCTCACCAACATTTGTATCTCTCCAGGCTTGAAATAAAACACATATGATCATAAATGTAGTAAAAACAAATATTATCATAAATGTAGTATGACAGACTCATATGGTTCTAATATAAACATGATAAATACAATAACATTTATATCAGTGAGTAAGACTCACAACCTAAACATTAATACATGCATGTTATTGGTACAGGTCAAATTATTGGCATTATACATTATAACATCTTCTCATTAGACAAGTGAACCTTACTCCCCCTTGTTGGATGTCAAACACAAAACTGCATCTCCGGTGGGTTTCCTTCAGAGACTTACCAAACCAAACTTTGAATCAATTACTGGCAAAAGTCCTTTTTTTAATGTTTTAATGATTCAAGGAATCATTGTAATATTTTTTTGGTTGATCAAGGTATCAACACTAACCAGAAGTCTCTGATGAGACTGAAGCTCTCCTGGTTGATTTGTACATATACACTCAAGAGAATGAATGCTGGACTTCACCTTGCCTAATACCACTTTTTTCATCGACCCAATATATTTCTGTATCCCCCCTGTAAAACACTCTATAACGAATTTATCCCGCTGAATCGGTTTTGGTTTGTGTATGTTACGTCAACATATTCTAAAGCATTTTGGTGACGTCAAAAGCATAAAGCATCTTAGTAGAAGCAGGATATCAAAATAATATTCTGTTAGTAAAATAATACAAAATAACATTTGGTTCTTCTCGACCAATCAGATTGCAAGAAATTTGCCAGAGGCGGGATAAATGTGTATCAAGTTTTTTTTTATTAGAACCAACAACCACATGCTAATGCATATCCATCAATTCCTAATTATTTTTTTTCATCAAAATTCAGAGCAAAATTATTTTTTTTGAAAAAAAAACGGAGTCCCCCCCCCAAGAATATCAAATGGACCATGCCTTAGATTTCTCTAGAATGTGAGAGAATTACTAAAAATGTGTATATACAACATGTATAACATACCATATGTATCAAAAGTAAAATAACAGATGTTTTTATTTTTCAAAAAATGTGGGTCAAAGGTCGGTGATGGGGTCAAAGGTTAAAAATTTGGCTCCAAAAGATGAGCCTTCTCAAGGTTCATAGACATGCAATATATGACAGCTCTATTATCTTATACCCTTTCATCAGAATTTAGTTGAATGGAATGATATACTGACAGTCGGATGGATAGACAAACAGATGAACAGACAGACCTACCACTATATGCCCTTTGATAAAATTAAGACTAAAGGCATAAATAACCTCTCATTTGAGCTGAAATAGTATTGCATAGGATACTCTATAGAGATATTTCCTTCTTTCTTATACTGATCAGTGTAAATACTTAGATCAAGTAATCAAGCAGTTTCAGATTGAAATTAAATATAATAGGACATGTGGCCTACCGATGGAAATTTTAAAAGTATCGGCCATTTTGTTCTAAAACCTAAAAAGGTTTTAGGCTATTTATTTAGTAAATGTAAAACAATGTAAATAGAATATTGAACGAAGAACATGAACTTTTAGGGCGAATGTGGTATTAATGTAGACAGAAGCTAATTATTAAAATATAATACAAAATATTTTTACATACCAGTATGAAATATTTAATCATTTCTACCATATATCCCAGTTCAGAAAAATATTTCAAAATCTGCATGAGGTTGAAATGATATTTTTGATTGGTCAAATTTTAAAAGGACAAAATGACTCGAGGTCCAATTGACAAAAAGGCCTGAAACATTAGTTTATTACCATTAATTTATGGCAGGAACAGGTATCGTACCCAGATAGCTCAGTTGGTAAGAGCGTCTGCCCAGATAGCAGAAGGTCTCGGGTTCAATTCACGGTTCGGTCACATCTTTTCCTCTCCTGTTACAGAATTGGCACCAAACTAAATGACTCAAGGTGAAGTGGAGTTTTGTGTGAGGTTTCCAGTGCATGGAAACCTGAAAAATTGGTAGAGAGGAGTGTGGCAGGAACAGGCATCGTGCCCAGATAGCTCAGTTGGTAAGAGCGTCTGCCTTGATAGCAGAAGATCTCGGGTTCGATTCCCGGTACAGTCACAATTCTCTCCCTCTCCTGTTACAAATTCAACTTCTATAACTTACACAAGCACCTTTCATTTGGCAATGTGAAGGATGCATTATTGCTATTTTATTAGATAAAATGATCAATCTTTGTGATTCTGGTGTTTCCATTTATCAGAAAGCACAGCTCAAGTCCGTGATCACTTAGGACATTCTACTCTTGCAACAAAAAGTCTCACTACTCTCTCTAAAAATCTTACACCTTAAACAATTAAAAAATAAGTAAGAAATACATGCATTTTGATTGTTTGTTATCTTTCTTGCACTGTATAAACATAATAGAAAAGATTTTGAAGTTGATTGATTGATCAGAGGAAATTCCGAAACTATCCCCTAGCGTTTCTATAGAATTGAAGATAAATCCTGGGTCAGGTCCCAAATAAAATATGAGAAAAACAAAATTTCAGACTCATCTATGATAATATTGTTAAATGGCAATAAAGGAAAATTTTGGTAGAAGTTTTCCTGGCTTGAAATATTTTTGTATGAGTCGGCTTTTACAAATGATTTTTTTTAGTATTTTATTTTATTTTTTTTTTAAATTTGATTAACACATAGTAGATATGCCAATAAGGCATCTCTTGTTATAATATGAATCAAGGCAAAGCCTTTTTGTGCGAGCGGAGAGAAAAAAGATATGATTATATAAAATAAAAAAAGATTTTTCTTTTTTATTTTGACTGTGACGGTTTATCTTAACAGACAAAACTTTCTGTTTGATGATTGTCAAAGAAGGTAGTATATAAGGCGAGTGGAAAAACGGAAGCATTTGTAAAATTGATCTAGACCTGCAGATGAACATTTTAATGGGTGGGGGGGGGGGGGGGCTTAAAATACGGTTCTTTAAAAATATGGTTCTTTATAATTCATTTTTATTTTGTAAGAATAATGTTTAAGCTAGATGAAAATAAGTTACTTAAGAACAAAAGAAAAAACAAACATATTCCGACTTCTGACAGTACGAAACCACCCGAGACGAGAAAAGCAATCAGAGCGAAATGTCTCGTACAAAACCGGAAATGTCGGATTTCCCGTGGTTACGCCGCCTTGTTGACGATTATCGTTACCTGATTTACGAAAAATATTTTCAATAAATTTAACTTATAAACAAAAATTGAGTATAACATATACGTCTACTTGGAGTCGAAAAAAAATTTAAATGGCAATATCCAGCATCTCCGCAGTAACTCTGTCTGCGAGGGGATGAAAAATTTTGAAAGCATAGTAGTACATTCTCATTCTTTGATTCAGCATATTTTCTCAATAAGATATGTGTATACGCGTTACCATAAGGGCGAGCTTCGCTCGCAAAGGCCCTTCGGGCCTTTGCAGCGAGCTCGGAGCTCGCTATTATCTTCTATTTAAACATGTGTCACTTGCTTTAATGTAAACATTATGAAAAATTTTATCAAACCACACAGTTTTACATCCCATTGGGGGTGGTACTCCAAGCAGTGGAGGAATTTATAAGAAAGAAAGATGTAAGAGTTACCTCCCCCCTCTCTCCCCCCCCCAAAAAAAAAGCTTACACAAGCACAATATTCCTTTCATTTGGCAATGTGAAGGATGCATTATTGCTATTTTATTTGATAAAATGATCAATCTTTGTGATTCTGGTGTTCCCATTTAACAGAAAGCACAGCTCAAGTCTGTGATCATTAGGACATTCTAGTTACCTCCCCCCTCTCCCCCCCCCCCCCCCCCCAAAAAAAAAAAGCTTACACAAGCACAATATTCCTTTCATTTGGCAATGTGAAGGATGCATTATTGCTATTTTATTTGATAAAATGATCAATCTTTGTGATTCTGGTGTTCCCATTTAACAGAAAGCACAGCTCAAGTCTGTGATCACTTAGGACATTCTAGTTACCTCCCCCCCCTCCCCCCCCCTCAAAAAAAACTTACACAAGCACAATTTTCCTTTCATTTGGCAATGTGAAGGATGCATTATTGCTATTTTATTTGAGAAAATTATCAATCTTTGTGATTCTGGTGTTCCCATTTAACAGAAAGCACAGCTCAAGTCTGTGATCACTTCGGACATTCTACTCTTGCAACAAAAATTCTCACTCCTCTCCCCAAAAATCTTACACCTTAAACATGTTAAACAAATAAAAAATAAGTGAGAAATACATGCATTTTGACTATTTGATATCTTTCTTGCACTGTATAAACACTATAGAAAAGATTTTCATGTTGATTGATTGATCAGAGGAAATTCCGAAACTATCCCCTAGCGTTTCTATAGAATTGAAAATAAAATCCTGGGTCAGGTCCCAAATAAAATATGAGAAAAACTAAATTACAGACTCATCTATGATAATATTGTAAAATTGCAATATCTTTGTTTATTTATAGTTTCTGTCATTTATGTACTCTAAATGCATGTAGATAGGGTAAGAGAAAATAGCCATGTACCCATTTTCCAGAATCCTAGGGAACAGGGACTGAAGTAAAATACTGTAATGACATCTAAACTGCAAACCGATAATATTTTGGAATAAATCAATTAACTATTATCCATAAATTCTGGGAAATTAGCTATCAAGAGATCACATGTAGAGAGAAAACAACCACACCCATTTTCTAAGACCCTTGGGGTCAGAGACTCAAACAAGATATGAGGTGGACAACGAGATTACAGACCCATCATATTGCATAAAGAATTTAGTCTCCATTATTTATAGTGTCAGCGCTGTAAGCATAAGATTATATGGAATAATATAAAAGAAAATGGCCACACCCTTTTCTAAGACTCTGGGGGTCATTGGCTCAAACAAAATATCAGGTGCACAACTAGACTACAGACCCATCATATTGCAAAAAGAATTATGTCTCTATCATTTATAGTAATAGAAGAGCTATCCGGACAAAATTACATAGAATTTAAAGACCACGCCCATTTTCTAAGACCCTGGGAGTCAGGGACTGAAACTGAATGTCAGGTGCACAACTAGACCATGGACCAAGTAAAATACAAAAAGAATTAAGTTTCTATCTCCAACAGTTTCAGAGGAGTTGTCCGGACAAGAATTGTTTACGGACAGACGGACAGACAGACAGACGGACAGACGGACAGACGGACAGACGGACAGACGGACGGACGCCGGACGAAGGGTGATCGCATAAGCTCGACTGGTCTGAGACCAGTAGAGCTAAAAATTGAGGGAAAACTGCATTATACGCGTAGCGCAAGATGCTTTTAAAAGTTTTCCCTCAATTTTGGTGTTGATACCTCATTAAACCAAAAACATATTACATTGATTACTTATCATTTCATTTTGTCAGCTTTGAAATCGTGTTGCTAACAACGTTGCTAAGCGCATACTTCCGTTTTGTGCTGATACAGGTATCAACAAATTTTCTCATCCAATCAGAATTGTCGTTTCTTAATTACAATGGAAATTAAATGATTTTAATATCATTGAATTGCTTGATTAAATATAGATTCTAGCTTATAGGACATCTGAAAAAGGGGAGGGGGGGAGGAGAAAGGTATTACACACACCTGTCTCGGGAAGTTGACATCACAAGGACTCAATCAAATATAACCTAACCAAAGTAAACAGTGAAATCTGTGTAAACCTGTACTTTTAGTTGTTAAATTGGTTGTTCTACTCAAGATCTGGTGTATAAAATACTCTATATTACATGTAAGTAGAATCTTTTGCTGGTCATGATACTTCCTTTTGCAGTTTTATAAAAGTAAACCCTTTCAATTCAGTACAATGATTTGCTGATCCGCTCCTGATGCTATTGAATTACATATTTGGTATTTTTATTCACTGACAGAGGCAAACTTTTGCAAAATGAGACTGACCGCGAAAGTAGCGAAAGTTAATTAATACATAGCGATTCGAATTATTCTACGTATACAGTATTGATATGTCTATTCCAACATTACAATTAAGAAATTAAGGGTTCACCTTTCTATAATATTTTTCCTGAAGTTAATTAAGCAATTAATTATGGAGCAGATTCTTAATTTTATACCCAAAACAGCCAGATATCAGCTTTGGAAAGGGGGGGGGGGGTCTAAATGGCACAAAATACACTTTATTATAAATACATGTACTATGCTTTATGAATTCTAAAATACCTTCACTGCTGTTGTACGAGTTGGTATTACCATCTTTTTGGTGACTTCCTGACGCCATGCCAATTAAGGAATAAGGAATGAATCTGAAAAATAATTGAGGTGAAAATTTACTTTGTAAAATATTCCTATATTTCAGATAGAAGAAAATTTGAAAGGGCCAGGAAATCGGGGGAGGGGATGTTGAGCAACAATCTTTTGCATTTTTCAGGATATACATGTAGGTCTGATCCACTTTTGTTAAGAGATAAACAAAATATCTAATAGCAGAATGCTTACCTGAAAATTGTGTCAGATAGTCACATTAAGGTTTCAAAGAATTAACACATTTTTGGACACATACTCTTTATAGCAGAGGAATCGGAGAGAGCACTTTTAAAATGAGTAAGATTTTTTTATGATATTGGGTATTTGCTATTAGGAAACTTTCATAACATTTAATAGCAATAGCTTTCAACTGCTTTAAGGCCAGATGGGGACTATATAAAGTAACTACAAAAGTTGTCATTTCCTCACTGACTGCTGTAGGGCTAATCACTACCTGATTGGTCTGCTTTATTCCTTATGCCCCTATCAAATTTTGATTGACAGCTTAAAACAGATGATGTTGGGGTATCACATCAGCATAATCAAGTTTACCTGTCGGTAAGTCTTTGATCATTTGATGTAACACACCTACTCTAGGAACATGATCACCTGCATTGCATGATGCTGCTATCATCAAAGCAGGTATAAAAAAGATTCACGCCTACCAAAGCTACGTCACTCAGGTTTGCATATTAATGACCACTCGGTTGAAAAACCCAAGGTCCGAGATCCTGGATTTCATGCAATTAAAAAGTATCATCAGGAAGCAACACAAGTTTCTTAAACAGCTATAATAAGTTGAGCCATTAGATGAAAAATCAAAGAGTTGAGTCTACCCTGGCTTGTTTAACATATATACAATACTGTAAAACGAGAATATTTAGCGCAAACATATTTTAGCGCAATGAGGGATGAGAACCTTTTGGCGCAAACTTAATTTAGCGCATTGACACCATCTGGTCAATAAAATTAGCGCACAGTGACTTTAGCACTTTGTTTCTCAGACATTGCCAGTAGCAAATTGCCGTCGATGAATCGTAATTTTTTTGTAACGTCAGACAAAAAATATCCGACATGTCTCATTTTTGGATGATCGTTGGTAATACGAACTAATTATCAATTCAATTTAAAGTGATAAAAGAAAATAACGCTGTTCTGTATGTAACATGGATGCATGAATATCTATCGTCCCAATTTTTCAACTTGGCGTAACGAGTCATTTTACGGCAACGGCGCTAACATCCCGATTTTATTCACGTTGTGTAAATAAATGCTTTTAAAGACTGCATGCGCATCTAATGTACATGTTCACAGCAATATACATAGAGGTATTGACTACATGCCGGCCCGTGTGTTGGACAATTGAATTGCCTATTCGTATGCTTGTATTTTTCTTTATAGATCTCCTTTTTTACCGTATATGTACCTTGTGTTATAAAGTACTGTGTTTTCACACAAATGTTACGCCATCTAAATATAAGCGAGAGAGAAGTCTTCTCGTTAGAAATGATACATACGAACGTCTATTCCTGCATTTAGGTACGACTACAATTTTTTTTATCTTATTAGGTTGGAAAGAAAATTTGTTCCGATTAAAGACAACTTCAGTTTTTGTTTTTGTTAAAGAATAATCTCGTCCGACTCTTATTTATAATTCATGACTGGTTATTACGACACGTAGACAATCATGATCTACCCAGTACAAATGTACATGTAAATCACGGCGCGTGTACTATCATTATCTACCCAAGCACTAACGTTAATCCAATTATCTAATTAGCTATAAAAACAACAAGCGTTGCCGGATAGACCATGCCGTGGACCCGGTGTAATGCACTTTGAATAAAATGTCGAATAATTTCCTGTTGAAATTTGGTGTTGCATCTGAAAATTTTAGCGCACTACTTAATTTAGCGTAACTATGCCTTTGCGCTAATGGCGCTAAAATAAATCGAGCGCTAAATATTCTCGTTTTACAGTATGTACTTATGAAAGCTAGTAATTGTTTTGTCTAGTCTCAAACTTCAAACATTGGAAAAACTTTTGATTGGTATAAAATGATAAGCTTTGTACCTCTTGTGCCAGACCTTTTCATTGGTACCATAAAAGCTGTTATATATAATGAAAATATATTAATTTATATAGTTGCCTGACAAATAATCAGATTCCAGATCTTCTGCAATTATATATTTAATTGATAGATGTTCTGAAGGTCAGGGTAGAGTCTTGAAGTAGATTATGAGGTAGAAGTAAGATAGATGTGTTCACATACATGTATACTGTACTGGTAGAGGACCATCTCCTAGCTATAAACTATTCTGGGCTAGGGCTGAGTGGTTTTATTGCGGTACCGGCATATCGCGATACCAGGCTTCGCAATACGTACCACAGTATTTGTTTTCAAAAACCGGTTTTTGACAATATTATTTATCTTCATATTTTTATGTTGTTTCTTTGAAACTTATGGGCAAAAGCGATCATTTCTGCAATTTTCTGACTAGCCACTTTTAAACATGACGAGGTCTCCGTTCTATGCTACACAGCAAAACATATTTCAAGAAATAGGTAAAATAACGTTTCTTCGACCTTTAGAAATGTTCTGCAACACACTGCACATTGGTTTACTAATTTGCAAGAAAGACTTTATCATGTTAGCTTGATTCTTATATTTTGTTTATAATACATGTATATATTTAGTTATGATTGTTTAAACATACAATGTAGTGGTGTCATTTTAAGTTTCCTAGCGACTTTTTGCACTGTCTGTCCACGAGTGTCCGCCGATGTCTCAGCAGAATTATCACATTAATAGCTTTAAAATAACTGGATAGATATTATTTTTTTCAACAGGATATTAATGCATGTACATATATTTGGTCAAATTTGTCTGCACGTGTGCATCCGTAATTATATCATGATGAAGACATTTTCAGATTTTAAAATAAAATTTTGAAAGGAAAATTGAGGTAGGAAAAAAAAAACATAAGGACTCTTGATGTTACCGTTTAAAAATATTGCGATATATATCGCAATATTTTTCCAAATATCGCTATATATCGCAATACACATTTTACCCGCGATACTCAGCCCTATTCTGGGCAAAACTACTTGATTAAAATTAGACGTAAAAGTGGTAGTCCAAGTCGGGAAAAGCCGAGTTGAGATTTTTAATTCAAATTTCTCGGCAACGGATAGATTTTGATGAAATTTTCAGGAAATGTTTCCATTTTAAACATACAAATCAATGCATTTTATCTGATTGTAAAATAAATGATTTTATAATATTATTATGTAAGTAATCAGCAATATACTGATTTTTAGCAAACTAAAAGTGGTAGTCCGAGTCTGAGTTGAAAAATAAAAAAACACAGATGATTCATGAATGGGTGGATGGATTTTGTTCAAATTTTAAGAATTCATTAGAAATGGATATTGGAATGCTCGGAACTCTTCTTTTTCCAAATTCATAGGTTTATTTCGTGTTTTTAAGTATAATAAGTAGAAGCCAAGTCCGAGTCAAAAACGAAAAGCCGAGTTGAGACTTTAAATGCAGATTTCTCAGCAACGAATGCATTAAATTTGATAAAATGTTCAGGAAATATGTATTTTATGAATACAATGGATTGTATACATAGCTGTTCGTTTAATTTAATAATTAAAGCTTTTATCAATATTGCTAAATTTTTCATGACAATTTGATTTTGATCGTGATATGGTATGTATAACAGACTGATAGATAACAAATTACCTAGAAACTACTTATGTATATGTGTCATACCAGTGGGGAAAACCAGAGCAAAATCGAAAACGAAAGTAGGTCGTTTTATCAAAATGTTCCATTTCTAATTATCCTTTTTATTAAAATATGAATATCATAAGTAGATACAGCAGTCAACGGATAATGAAACAGGTAGCAACACTTTTTTTTCTGATTTCCCGAAGCAGCTAGCAGGAAAACAAACCGAAAGTAGAATTTTTGCAACAATAATTTAACATATTTCCTGATTTTTCTCGACTGTCTGTGCATGTTTTCAATCTCATATTTAAAAACATACCTCAGTGCATTCAAGCCTTTAGATTGAGCAAAGTTTTAAACAGCTTCTTTTTCATTTTGCTTATTTTTTGGCCTTGTCCAAAGTTATCAATCGAGTGTGACCGTGTAACATAGAGAACCTGATGCGAACATACCGAAATCCGGCAATACTGTAAAATGCGAAACGAAAAGAAACAAAACGAAACACAACGAAATGGATATGAAACGAAATGAAAACGAAACGAAATATAAAACAAAACGAAACGCGATTAAGCGAAATGAAATGAAACGAAATGGGAATAAAATGAAACGAAATAAAAATGAATAAATGAATAAAAAAACTTTAAAATGTACTTGTTAACCGGCCCGCAGACAGTGGAAAATCGCTAATTTTTCTTCATTGCCTGGTATTCTAGACACTTTTTAAAAAAATATTTTTGATAGAGTTTGGTCGCTCTTGATTTTGACAAGTAAATTCTGTGTTATTCTGTGTTATTATTTGTCAGAATATATTCTAAGCCGAGAGGAGAGATAGGGAGGACCCGCTGTGTTAGAAATTGCTTATCCTGAGATAACCCATTTCTTATTTTACCTTTTTTACATAAAATTGCAAATTTACCTTACCTTTCACTTGTATAAATTCAAAGATGCTACTATGTGTGATGTATGTTTTGTAAAAGGGGTATCAGGCAAATCCGAATAAATTGACATCGATTTCGGCCTTGAATATTGTTTTCTAAACACATATGCATGAGAGAAGTTAAACAAGCTGTCTCATGATCACTTTGTGAACACGGTCACTCAGGTATCAAGAAAACTATAACAGCTGGAGTAAGGACTGTCTTTTCACTCAAATCATGTAACTATGAAATTTTCGTGAAAACTTTTAATATAAAAACCACACACAAAAGGGAATATTTTGATTTAAAAAACGGTTTAACATCATATTTGAAAAAGAATACACAATGTACATTATCAATATGCACTCTCGATTCGAACCCGACACCTAAAGAAAAGGATATATATATATCAATTGCGACACTACACATTGAGAAAGCGGCGGAAAATAAAAGATACTCGATTTTCTACTGTGAATGGGGTCCCCTTGAGTTTGCGCTCTCATTTTATTACAATTATATCGTTTTAGCGATGACAGATATAGATGCTGTCAAATAAGCTGAAGTCCACCATTATTGTTCGGCTGCTTGAAGCCGGACATACTATGAATGTTGCAACTTCCTCAATGGGCAATCAGTCAGTTGCAATGATAGCAATCTAAGTATATTTTCAAATATATAACTATCTGTCTTCATGTGGTTTTAGGAATTAGCCATAAAAACAAGCACCCATGTCAATAATTTTGAAGAAATATGTCATACCTACCAGGTTTATTTGTGCATAGTTGAACCAAAGCTCACGAAGGGTTGGTGCATTTTAATTGGTTCATTTTGTCAACGTTTAGGGTCATCTTAAGAGAAAAGAGTCAGACATTTCTGGTTTAGACATAGTTCAAATAAGTTATCAGGTTATTTCAATATAATTGTGATATTTCTGAAAACCGATTCTATAGACTTTCCTTAAGGTCCGGGATCCTTTTCTACGGAAGCCCATTGGCTTCACAGAAAAAAATAAATTTATTGCGTATATTCGCAATAGTATTGCGTATATTCGCAATAGTATTGCGAATATACGCAATAATATTGCGAATATTCGCAAAACGATTGCGTATATACGCAATAGTATTGCGAATATCCGCAATAGTATTGCGAATATTCGCAATTATTATTGCGTATATACGCAACAGTATTGCGAATATTCGCAATAATTATTGCGTATATACGCAATGATTGTAAATTATACAAAAAAATGTAGTTATTGGGGACATTCTTGGGGTCACATGGGTGATTCTAGAATTTTTTTAGGGTAATCCAAGCAAGCGGATGGGGGGGGATAGGGGTTTCAGTCTATGATTTTGAAAGCAATGGAAACAATGCATGTATAACGAATATCAATATATTTACAAAATCATTCGTAAAAACGGAGAAAATAAGTATTTCTGGCAAATTGGAAAGGGGCGGATGAGAGGGGGCTCCGGATTTTACATTTATTTTACATATTCTTTGTCACATTAAGTAAATTGTGACCAAAATAGCTGTACATGACCTTCGTTTTCTCTGCTTGTTAACCCTCTCCCCCTCTACATTCGCTCAAACTTTAAAATGTGATTTGTTCGTACATGTGGGTTTTTTTTTATATTTTGAAACTGGTTGATAAGCATTTTTTATTAGTAGAAATGACAGCCACCTATCATGTTTTACGTTCTTCGTTTACTTTCTCTGTCCGTCCATCATTACTAAATCTTTCGTTCAAACTCAAACGAAGTTTTCAATGTACAGCGGATCTAGCACCCCAGCCCCCCCCCCCCTTCCTTTTTTTTGGGGGGGGGGGGGGGGGGGGGGGGGGTTCGAACCAAAATCCTCTGAATGATGTTCGACTTGATGACGGGAATGATTGGTAGAGAAAATAAAAGGTATCAGGACAAACCTTATTTTATTTGCAGAAATTAATTTTCCGGTGTAATAGTCGAGGACATTGATTTATATTTATAGAACCCCCTCCCCCGCAAACGAAGTTTAGGGGTATATAGGAAACATCCTCTTCGTCCGTCCGTCCGTCCGTTCGTCCGGTTAAGAAGTTCTTATAGCAGATAACTCTTCAAGTGCAAGTAATAGGGCTTTCATATTTTCTACCTGCATTCACATGTAATAAGTTCTAAATTTTAATACAAAAACATTTGAATTTGTTGACCTTGACCTTGAACTTTTACCTTATAGTTATATTTTGGTTATGAAGTTCTAAAAGCATATATTTTTTCATATATAAGTGACAGGGCTTTAATATTTCATACATACATTAACCATAGTAAGTACCACATTTTGATACCAAGACATTTGACCTAGTGACCTTTACTTTGACCTTGTTGTAATATTTTGGTTAACAAGTTCTTAAAGAGAATATTTCTTCAAGTGTAATTAAGTGATAGGGCTTTCATATTTTATACATACATTCAACATAACAAGTATTAATCCAAGACACTTGACCTTGTGACTTTGATCATGACCTTTGACCTACCTTTGAACTATAAGGATAGGGCTTTTATATTTCCATATAGATTTCTTATTACCAGAGCTTTCTGTGATAAATCATA
Source organism: Pinctada imbricata (assembly GCA_033119305.1). Lineage (NCBI taxonomy): Eukaryota > Metazoa > Mollusca > Bivalvia > Pterioida > Pteriidae > Pinctada > Pinctada imbricata. The sequence continues at coordinate 22,369,608 of VSWD01000004.1, forward strand.
AATGAGTCAGTTTACAGAAAAACGTCCAAAGGGGGTATAATTCGTCACTTTAAGGGCAGTTATAGTATTCCTTGCAAAAAGGAATTATAAATACATTAGAGAAGTTCCGGCTTGCTTTGCTCGCCTCCATTTAAAATCAGAACTCTGACTGCTTTTTATAATAAAGTATCGTTGGTTTCTTAGATTAACAGAATTAAGAAATGATGTATATATTTCATTTCTTAAGAATGCTACTTATAGTTTCAAAATAGAATAAAACCAAAACAAAACAAAACAAGAGGCCCAATGGAGTTACATCGCTCAACTGAGGTCGCTAGGGGGAAAAAGATAACTTTTGTAAAGGACGTCAAGTCATTTACTTCCTGTGAGGTTTGATGAAATTCTGTACAGCGGTTGGAGTGGGAAGGTGAAATGGTGTCTGTCAAATAGATCCCAAGGTTTCGATCGGGCCGAAATCATGAACTTAACAGAGAACATTGAGTACGTGCCTCCTGTAAGGTTTGGTGGAATACTAATAAGCAGTTGTTGAGGTTTTAGTCGAGAACATAAATATACCCTACAACGGACGGATTACAAACAACGGGCAAAGGACGGTGACCAATAACTTACATGTGTACCTTCTTGTGAGCTAATAAGAATAATTATCACCATTTTTGGCATTATCTACATTAAGCTAGTTATAGCTGCAATTAACGGAGGATTAACGTTTTGCTTTGTCTCCATCGTAACAGCTAATTTATGCATATTTCTAGTATGAAAATCAATTATTTTTCAGTTTTAACTTTCATATCTGGAAACAACAATCACGCCAGACCGAGATGGGTTTCACTTTATGCCCCGCCGTCTTATAGCGGGACACAATGACAAGAGGGTAGAGTGGACATACCGTTCACCTGAAAACTAACCGTTAATGTGATTTAAATAATCCTAGTCATAAGCTTATGAAATAATAAATCAAAGAAATGATTTGAGAAATATTGCAAATACAATTAAGTGCGTTGTTAAACAAGAGACTTATTAGAAAACCCAATTATAATCTATTGTATTCAATCAAACCTAAATCAATTTCTGTGTACTGATTCTAGAAAAGATGTCGAAATCATGTAAAAAAGGAATTATTAATTATAATAGATTAAGAAAAAAATCCATTAATCATGCAAGGTTGTTCAAAGTGAACAACACGAACGGATCTAGAGGGGAAGGGGTGGAAGTCCGTGGGTTCGGACCCCCCCCCCCGAAATTTCAAGTCGGGGTACAATATTTGCATATTTTAACGTAAGGATTGGATATTTAACTTTTTTTTCTAGAATTTGGATTGCTATGCTGGTCAATATTATAAGATACCTCATACCTGTGGTTCAAACGAGGTTTTATCTTCAATTTTGAATCATTATTTGGCTTAAAGTACCTCCAATCTGAAACATGCTACTCCCTTGCAGCAGAGTTCGAAACTTCGTTTTTCTTCACAACATCGTCGCAGTTTAGTGTTGTACCCCTATACAGAAACATCTCCTGTGAAGTGAAGAAGTTCAAAAGCTTCGTTCCCTGGACCCCAAATAAGGCATCAAAACAGAATTATCACCATTATTACTGATTATATAATATAATAGATTTTAGAATATGGAAGTATAAGATGGGACCTCTGTTTGTAGAAAAGGTTCCAATGCCCCTTTTCTATTCAATTATCCTGCGAAAGGTATAGGTCTTCAAAAAAAAGTTTTCTGTCTTCGAGTTTTATTAGTTAAAAACATTCAGAAAATGAAACATTCTGCAATACTTGCACGAGGGCTGATTGATATGTTGTGAGCCTCGTATTGATGGATTTGAATTTTATCAGACATTTTGCATTATTTTTCTACATAATCTCCTTCAGTATTTATACACTTTTGCCACCGGTGTTTAAGGGCCTCAATACCACTTTTAAAGAATTCCTTATCTTGACTGGTCAGAAAGCCATCCACTCCAAGTATGACGGCATCATCGGACTAAAAGTGGGTGCAAGGAATAGCTGCTTCCAGTTTACGGAATAGATGGAAGTCTGATGGAGCAAGATCAGGTGAATAAGGCGGATTCTCAATCAAATTAAAGCCACTATCATGAATGGCAGCAATGGCAGTGACAGTCATTGTCCTGATGGAGAAGCACACCTTTAACTTGTGAGCTTTCCGTGGCGCTTTTTGTAACTGTTCCAGAAGTGAAACATAGTATGTGTCATTGATTGTTTGTCCTTTTTGGAGATAATCTATCAGCAGAATACCTTCTGCATCCCAGAAAACCGAGACTCACAACATATATCAATCAGCCCTCGTATATTGCCCTCTTTAACAAAGCTTTCATTAAAAAAAAATCCGGCTGGCCGATAGGAATCATAACCAGTAAAGTTTCCCTCACATCCTACCAAACCTGTCTGAACAAACGAAATCATACAAAGGCACTAGAAATGTCAAAATCACTGTAAATGGTGGATATGAAAGTCGGGAAAGGGGAGACGAGGTCATACGTTTTATACCGATAAAAATCAAAATGAGCTGCTTAAGTTTCATGACTTTAGTTTGGACCCCTCTGAGATAAAATGCTAGATCCGCGCCTGAAATACATTGGGGTATTGATTTAACTAAAAAGAAAGAGAATAGGAGAAATATTTGGGGTGCATTTAAAAGGCGTACAAACTCACCAAAAAAAAAAAACCCAAAATAAACCAACATCAATCAAACATCATTCCGATCACTCGGATATAATTAGTTTTCCAATCAATGCAGATTTTTCAAAGATAGGTAGCCTGTGATGCCTATATTTGTCCCGCCCAGGATCCACCCCTGAATGAAATTCAAGTAATCGGGTTGAAATAAGTAGAGAGCCATAATATCTTTTTCCATATATATTTTTATATTATGAAAATTTTACGGATAGATGGAAGATAATTAATACGATATGATGTACATAGAAATGCTTATTATGACCTTGATACATCTTTTTGTATCAAACAACATTGTACTTTCAGTTGACGATAATATGAGATTTTTAAAAACAGAGATCTTAATACACAAGTTGATCAGGAAGAATTAATGCTCTATATTACCCCCTCCCCCTAGATCGCACTTTTCCCCCAAAACTTTAGAGCTGCGAAGAACATTCAATTTATTGCGTATACATACGCAATAATTATTGCGAATATACGCAATAATTATATCGAATATACGCAATAATTATTGCGAATATACACAATAATTATTGCGAATATTCGCAATACTATTACGAATATATGCAATACTATTGCGAATATTCGCAATACTATTGCGTATATACGCAATACTATTGCGAATATACGCAAAACTATTGCGAATATACGCAATACTATTGCGAATATACGCAACACTATTGCGAATATACGCAATACTATTGCGAATATACGCAATGTTATTGCGTATATACGCAATAAATTTATTTTTTCTCTGAAGCCAATGGGCTTCCGTACTTTTCTGATACTGTTTTTAATAAATTCTGAAACTAAGGAGATCTTTCCTCAGCTGACTCTTTGACATACTATTTACTGTCCGCACGGCTCACTTCGGAAACTAGATAAACGTGATTTTGACTACTTTATCATTCAGAAATTTTAATGAAATCGATACCATTCATTTGATCTCACTTTAATAGTCGTAAATTTTCTTATAAGTTATACGATGGTCCGTATTTAGGCCTCAGTCATAACTGATGATACATTATTTTTTAATTGCGCATATGTTGCACTTAATTATTACGATAGAGCATTTTATATTGTAATGTGATAATTTAAACCTCTAGGTTAGTACATATTACTCTGCTGTTGGACTGTAAGTCCCTGAGGATATGATAAGTCTAGCTTAAAAACTGTGCCGACTTCAATTTAGTTCATGTTTAGAATATTGCTATTTGGATTTTCTCTTTCGACATCGAGCATCACTGATGGTACATTGTTCGCTGAAATGCGCATATTGTGCACTAAATTGTTACGATAGAACATATATTTCAATATGATCATCTTTTCCAGCAGATAATGAAGCAGGGATTCTATGACTGGCGCTGTCCATATCTAGTCAAGAAGACTAGGTCCTAACTCCTCACTCCAAGTCCTATTTGAAAGCTTATTAGAATTCTTGGTTGATTCCAAAAGCGTTTGATATTGATATACATAATAGATTTTTGTGTCAACGAGGTTCCGGTATTTTTACTTGTCTTTGAGAAGTCATATTGCCATGATTTTTGACAAGGCTTTATGTTGATACAGCAAGTGAGCTCTGTGTATCCGGCTATTTGGGAGGGTTATGAGCACGTGGTCCGGATATCTACACCATACGCTGCCGTATTGAGGATGGTAGTCTATACATGTAGGTCGGTGCCATTGCACGTTTATCCCCCTTATTTTATGTATTATAAGTCACGTTTCTTTTTCTAATGAATCTGTTTTGATAGGATTTTGGTCACTCTGGTGTGGTTGTTGCGTGGAGCCTGTAAAAGAATTTATACTACTGTTTGGTTGATTGATTTGTTGAAGATGTAAAATAGATTATTATATACAGATATACATGAAATATAATCTCATATGTTGAATAATGCCTGTACGTCCCCTGTTAACATACTTTGAGGTCTTTACTCGATTCAAGGCCAATTATTCAGTTTCAAAGTCCAGAAGGCAATGCAAAATCATCAGAAGTTCTATTGGAACAGCAATACGCCGTTCATCATTTAAGCAATACGCCGTTCATTATTAAAACAATACGCCGTTCATCATTTAAGCAATACGCAGTTCATTATTAAAACAATACGCCGTTCATCATTTAAGCAATACGCAGATCATTATTTAAGCAATACGCCGTTCATTATTTAAGCAATACGCCGTTCATTATTAAAACAATACGCCGTTCATCATTTAAGCAATACGCCGTTCATCATTTAAGCAATACGCCGTTCATTATTTAAGCAATACGCCGTTCATCATTTAAGCAATACGCCGTTCATCATTTAAGCAATACGCCGTTCATTATTTAAGCAATACGCCGTTCATCATTTAAGCAATACGTCGTTCATCATTTAAGCAATACGTCGTTCATCATTTAAGCAATACGTCGTTCATCATTTAAGCAATATGCCGTTCATCATTTAAGCAATACGCCGTTCATTATTAAAACAATACGCCGTTCATCATTTAAGCATTACGCAGTTCATCATTTAAGCAATACGCCGTTCATCATTTAAGCAATACGTCGTTCATCCTTTAAGCAATACGCCGTTCATCATTTATGCAATACGCCGTTCATCATTTAAGCAATACGCCGTTCATCATTTAAGCAATACGCCGTTCATCATTTAAGCAATACGCCGTTCATTATTATAACAATACGCCGTTCATCATTTAAGCAATACGCAGTTCATCATTTAAGCAATACGCCGTTCATCATTTAAGCAATACGTCGTTCATCATTTAAGCAATACGCCGTTCATCATTTAAGCGATACACCGTTCATTATTAAACTCATTCAGAAAATCGCTGCTTGCAGAAATTTGTTTTAGTCAGTAAATCATCATATTTAACAGGACATTTGCATGTTTAGAAGAAAATTGATTGAAAGGAAAGAAAGAATGGGATCTCCAACAAGACTCGCTGATGCAGCACCCATAGAAAAACACTGAGACACCCTAATTGAAAAAAAAAAGAGTAGACGTATACAACAAGAGACATGAAGAAGACGAGGAAGACCAAATACGATATCAAAACAAAATTTTTGACCTTGTGACCTTGACCTTGGAGTTTGACCTTCTTTTGAAAAACTTTAGCCTTGGCCATAACTTTTGAATGGTTAGTGATAGGGCTTTCATTTCTTTAAAACATGTGGAAATACACATGTTTTAAAGATATGAAAGCCCTATAATTCCATGTGGCAAGACCTTTCCATGAATATAAATTTGACCTTATCGTCAGGATCTTCTTAAACTCATTTGTGTCACACTTATGTCCTTTGGCGTGTGGAGCTCGTAAAAAAGTTCCCCGCGAGGGGTTTGTCAGTAAGTATTTTGAATATTTGTCCCTGACATGGTCGCCATAGCACTTTCTATATAGACATAACCTCAGACAGTGCATGTATTATTTATATTGTTTTAATATTCGTGCGTGAACATCGACGGCGGATGCGGCTAGCCAAACAGGGGATGCTTACTCGTCCCGGGCACCTGGTCCCACCTCTAGCTTGCTAGGGGTCCATCGATGCTCAATTTTGTGCTCTATTTTGAGTGCTGTTGAGATTATCGCCATGATCTTCTTTAACTCATTTGTGACTCTTGACATTTCAGCTGTTTTACTGACAAAGATGCCAACAGGGGCATTCGTGTTTCACAAACACGTTTTTTTTTCTATTTTACTATTTCCCAGGTTTTTTTTTTTTATTTCTTTTCTTCTTTTTCCCTTTCGTTCTCGAAAAAAGAAAAGAATTATTATTCTTAGTTTCATTTCCCACGAAAATCTACATTGACGTGACCTTGATCGTCCTATATACATGCTCTTTTTATACATTACATAATTTATACAAGTTTCGCAATCACAACGTGTATCGCTTGCATTACATTCTGTAATCGTTTTCAAAATTTTTTTCAATGGACTAGATCTATACCTTTTAAAGATACTATCTGAATTAATCAAATTTTCAAAAGGATTAAATATGCGTCCTTACCGGTGATCAGTGGCATATTGAATTTACCCCACGTGATTGTCCGTATTTATGGTTTTTGTATGTTCGTTTGTTTGCTTGCTTGCATTTTATTAGGGTTTTCCGAGATTTTACCCTTAATTAGTACATGTATATCCCCTGCTACAAGACTCGACTTTCAGGTGCCATCGTGTAATCTTATGACAACGAGCTTGATCGTGCTTGGACTTAGTCTACACATAATTGTGTTTCCCAAATGTACTAGTATCCCTTTTCAAATGGGAAATCGTCAAACGAGCTGACTGCTGTAAGAATTTCAACATAACACCTGCATCTCGTTTTTGCATTTGACTCTTTTGTCTCTGTATGCGTGTCCACTGTTGTTTCTGTTAGAGATACCCTCCTAATTTCTGTTCCTCCCAAGCAGGAGATGCTTACTCTTACTGGGCACCTGGTCACACTCCCATATCGGGATTTCGCTTCTTTTCATATGGTGGAGGTCTTTGTTTTTTTTTTTTTTGCTTTGGTTCCTGTTTTATCCTGATTTTGTATGCCTTCGGTTTCTGATTTTCTGAATTATCGATTTTGTGCTGTATACAGGGATATGGGCATCATCCATATCTTTCATTGTTTTGTATTCTTAATAAAGGTTTTGTATGTTTATCAATTGTGATTTTCTATTTGAGCCTAAGTCACTAAATTAGGGAAATTAGGAACTCGACCCAAAGTATCCTATTCATTTCGATCAGTCAATTACTATTCGACCGACTCTCAGTGATATGTACAAGTAAAGAAACTGCATGGATATGCTTTCTGAAATGGCTTAATCCCCAGGGGAATGACAAACATATATGCCCAAGAAGACATCTAATTTATCTTGCTATCTTGTGAAAACAATATTAATGATATGACATTAGTAGACCCAGACACATTAAACATAACAGTACATTAGCAAAGAATTAATGCTGTTGACCCGGACACAAGATATACTTAATTTACTGATAACGACTTATGCCAAGATATGATTGAGATGATTATATGTCTAGAAAATATTTGTACTTAAATCATCTATCTTCCTCAGATAAAATGTTGAATCACCAATATTGATATAACCATCCTTTTATATCCAGAGGAGAATCCATGAATTTTACGAGTATTCTGAGGGTGGGACCAACAATGGGGGTTAACATTCTTATCTTAAACATGTGATTTATTTGAGTAGTTACATGTATGTACTGAATGAAAATATTTTCCAAGCCTAGGGTATTCTGGTCTATAAGTTTTAGAACATTATTAGCAATCATTAAAGAAGAATTATATTTTTATACCATGTTAAATCAAAAAAAAGTATTTCTGCTGGTGGATTGTATAGTCCCCGAGGGTATCGTTCGCCTGGGTTGGTAACTCTGCTGGTGGATTGTTTAGTCCCCGAGGGTATCGTTCGCCAGGGTTGGTATCTCTGCTGGTGGATTGTTTAGTCCCCGAGGATATCGTTCGTCTGGGTTGGTATGTCTGCTGGTTTATTGTTTAGTCCCCGAGGGTATCGTTCGCCTGGGTTGGTATCTTTGCTGGTGGATTGTTAAGTCCCCGGGGGTATCGCTCGCCTGGGTTGGTATCTCTGCTGGTGGATTGCTTTGTCCCTGAGGATATCGTTTCACAGTGTTTCGCTTCTTGACTTGAAATATATTTGTAAATTCTCTATCACAAATGGCAAATATGGATAATGATCATATCCTAATACATAGTACAAAGTCGATATTTCAGAAAATCATAAACCGAAGGCATACGAAATCAGGATAAAACAGGAACCAAAGCAAACAAACAAACAAAAAAAAAACCCCTCCACAGCATGAAAAGAAACGAACTCCCAATAAGGGAATGAGACCAGGTGCCCCAAAAGAGTAAGCATCTCCTGCTTGCGTGCAACACCCGTCGCCACAATTCGGCAAAAAATGTCACATCCGGTTACTTCCATTTATGTTCTGTGGTTGGATGATTCAAATGGTTTACGACAGAATATCGTCCACCATTCTGGAGAGTGGGACATCATAATGTATGACGAGTTCCCCGTATCGACTGTAGAACTTCCTCAGTGATGATGTTTGTCGGTCACAAACGTATCCCTGACCGATAAGCTTAAGGATATTTGTGCGGCGCAAGTATGACCTCCCTTTGTAATCCGCAGTCCCGTGTTTACTTTGGGGATGGGTCCGTTATAGTTCTAATTTTAATCGTCAATATATGGAACTATATATATATATCAATATCAGTACCATTCAGTTTGAACACATGAAATCATCAAATATTTCTTCATTGTATATATTGTTTCAGAAGAATGTTATTTCTAAAATGATTTTGACCAAAATTGCTGCATCTGGATTGAACATTAGCCACCTACAGATTGCTCACAGGCGTGATCCTGAAAATGGCTTCAGGAACTTATTGTCAGGAAAAGTTTCTTCTACTGGTCAACCACGAGTTACAGCAAATTCTAGAATTATTTCTAGCATTAGTTATCATTTTCAGCTTTCATGTTCATGATTTTGCAATAGTAAAGAAAGATAACTCTTAATTTGAAATTTTGCAGTTTATTCAAACTTTTTTTGATCGTTGATATTTCTGAAAGACACATGGTACGTGTAGATGTTATTGGTCTCAGCATGTGTATAATGACTTCAAGGACTTAGATACAAAGTTTTAGGTAAAACAGTCCGGAGATGGCAAAAATATTTGCGAATATGTGACGGTGTCCATTACGAACAATACCGACTTTCCCAAGTCTGGTATGAAGAGGAAGTTGAAATTGTTCACAACATTGGCAGGTTGTGATACTATTGGGTAAAATGAATTTATATCATTTATAAACATATTTTGCCTTCCCAAATTTCTGGGAAATCTATCCCGAAACCAGAAACGTGTCGTATCGCCTTAAGCCATCCGAACAAAATCTGCATATTTGGTTCTTGCTCTGGCATAACGTATTAAGGTATGCGATGTACAATAGGGCATTTTTCGATGCCTGGCAAGGTACTATAAACTATATATTTTCTAAAAGGTTATAATGCCCACTGCTCAAAAATGATATTTTGGGGGCAGAAAAATAAAGGGGAATAACTGGTGAAGCATTTAAATTGTCTATTTTCTCTATATAACAAATGCGAAATGACAAAGTTGTACAAGAGTTTTTCCCCTTTGATTTTTAAGACCCGGGAGTCTTATATCTGTACTCAGGGCATCATTACCTTTCAGAAAATATATAGTTTATAGTACCTTACCAGGCATAAATTTTACCATACTTTACAATGGAGATGATTAAAACGCTATGTAAAATGACTCTATTGTACAACGGATACCTTAATTGAGATATGAACACGCCATAAGCATGCGATGAAGGGATTTTGCTACTCAGAAAAGGAAAGTTCGTGATGCTGAAAACGAAATCGTCACGTTTGTCATAAAGTGAGGTGTTCAAGTGACCATCAGTGTCGTAGGACAGCATGGTGTCGAAATAGGATGCTGAGTTATTTGTCTCTGCAGTTCTTTAACTTCAAGCCCCGAAGGATAGATTCTGCTAAGTAGTCCGCGAATTTTGGATAATTGATGGACAGCACAGCGTCTATATATCTGTAAGTGAACTTAAAGACAGAGACCAAAGATTGAATGAATTCAGCGATTGCCGATCTTGATTGTAAACGTAACTTATAATCTGTGCGAGTCTTTCTTTCAATTCAGAATGTGGGATTGTTGTGTCGGAAAATCAAAGGCTTTGATCGAATCAACTCTATTGAAATGAGTTGATTTCAGATGTTCTCAAAGTTCCTTCGAATTCTTTAAAATCCACATCTGGTTTATACCGCTTCGAGAATATACTGTCGAACAATTTGGTGAGTAAGATTGATACAGATTTGGTAGAACATTTTGAGGAACCAGCGATGAAACATTATTTGTACGGATTCTTATGTAGTATAAGTATGGTAAATCTAAATCTTAATTGTTAATGTCAAAGCCAAAGCAAGCAAGAGCTGATTTGTGATTATTTATTATTTTAGAGGCAGAGAGGTTTATTGGGGGTGTAAGTGGGATTTCCAGGTGTCGAATTTATACCCAACTCTACTGTCGAAAAAGTACTTTTTGCAAGTAAATGTGTAATTATTTGAGGCTTTGTCTGCTGGTGTGATGACATAATGTTCTTCGAGGTAGGTAAGCTCTGTGATAACATCAGGGTCTTTAAAGATAGACTCGAATCTGGTGTTGACAGTTGATTTTAATAGGTAAATTCGAGATAAAAGTAACCCTCTGATGGATTTTATCCATTCGGAAAGGGTGGCGAGCTTTACATCCTCTTTACTTGCCAAACGTCTTGTATATTCCTCACAAGAGTCCATGATAATTTTGACATTTTGGATTCATGTAAAGGACATACTTTCTCTGATTTTGGAACCCTTTCTTAACATTTTTCTCAACTTGTCGTTCTTGACTATACTAAGGTCACAAGTAATAACGTGTCCACAAGGAGAGTGGTTGAAATCCGATGAAGAACATTCGCAAGGAAGTGGGTGTTGTGAGGGATTACTTAAATCAAGTCTGCAAGAATCGCTTGTAATTGAAAATTTTAGATGCAATTTTGGTGTGTAGCTATAGGAAATACAGTACAAGGAGTTTCTTTTCTTTTGAAATATGGTGGGATTTCTTCTGTGACAGTTTTGTGATTCAAAATTTGACCACGAAGGGAGGAGATCTCCAACAAGACCCCGTTGCAGCATCAACAGCAAAACACCCGATGCACAAACACAAAAGACGAGTACAGCACGAGACGGAAAAGAGACACACGACATGTAAACATCAAACACAAAAGACTACACATAAACCGACGAGACAAATGGGCAACCGGTGCCACCTTTGGACGGCCATTTGTCACGCAAGTAGCAAATGGTGTGGTTATCCTGGATTACGTGCGCACAACCCTCTCACTTCTCCAATTACCCATAGTTCTCGAAGAACGTACAATTGTGGAGTAAAACAGCCTCCTCACTGTAAGATGACATCACACAAACAAGACCGCGAAATGTAGAGGCCCCAGAGACACAGATGAATATGTAAATGGATATAAAAAGAGGGCATGCGTAATACAGTCCGTGCTCTGCCGGCTGTAGCGAGCTCATGTATGTAATCACCCGAGGAGTCCGACTGACATTCAGAGAGGACAGGTGGTCGGGGCCCTGTTTTCTCTAAAGAGGTTTGGACAGGGCCCGTCATGGAGTCCCGTCGTCACATTCAGTCAGAGTGCAGATTTATCTTACTTTAATGAAAGGACGGCTTGTTTTCTCCTCTGAATTATCTGATCTAACTGCTTGAAATAAACGAAAAGTAGAAATGTCCATGATGACTCCTTGTAGTCTGTATTCTGGGGAACGTGTATCGGTAAATGTGAGGTCCTTCGTACATTCGTAGATTTCGTGTAACTTCCGTAAAGGAACAGAGTATAATTTATTGAATTTAAAGACGTTTAACATTGATATAATGCTGGCCTAGAGGCTCATTCAAAAATGGAACCAAGCCATCGAAGGAGAAACTATGTATCTCAGGCCTATTTTATTTACGAATGCCATGACTTCGAGGTCTTCTTTGTGGTCTGTTGAATAAGCTAGTCACATTTACCGATTGACAACCGGGACTTGTTAAGATTCATATGCTGCTGATATTATCGTTGCACCCATAGGGCGCTGCAGTGTTAAGATTTTTTATCCAGAACTCTTCTCTGTTGCGACGGAAATTTGTCGGGTGATATATTTTCTCCAGGATTCGAATCTGGTGTTCACAGTCGCATTTCAAATATATGTCATACATGTAAGACACTAGTCTCGTCTCCCACACGTAAGAAAATTTAGGTCTTGTCAAGATCATTACATAATTCTTATTTATAATAAATGACATTTAAATCTCCTTTTAAAAGAGTCTGTTTGAAATGAAACGCACCTCTAATAAGAAATTTTGTATGTCATGTGGAATAATGATTGAAGCCAGTTTTCAAAAGAAATTCAAGGACATACATGTACCTTTACATAAACATCACAAAAATCTCCGTGAAAAGAGAATATTTCAAAACAAATTTCTGTTATTCAAGTACCTGTTTTTCCCTTTCTGTCTGTCAAGGAGAATGTACTAAATAAAAACAAGATATTTATAGACGAATTTCTTTGATTCTTGAAAGCACCCTAAGCGTATGGTTTCAAAATGTTAATTTTGGCAAGTAAAGTAAGTCGCGAATTGTGTGGCAATCCGTATCATGACCCTCTGGTTGTAAACCCTATATTTACCAGTGGCCAGATAACTTTTAAGGATTTTTAAAATGTTATATAATATACTTAGGAAGGAGACAACCATTTACCATGTCCAGCTTCAATTTAATGTCTGTTTGTATATCCTATTACATGTAACAAACATAGTGTAATCAAAGATTACGAAGCTCACCTCGCGGCAGCAAAGTTCAATTTAAACATATCTCTAAGTACATGTGTAGTAAGAAAATCACTCAAGTGAAAAAAAGTAGGTCAAGGTCATTTCATGAAAGTATGATCAAAGATACATCCAATATGCAAGTTTGGTACATGTAGCACTTATACTTTGCTCAATATTGGCCTTTAAAGGCAAAATCACTCAAGCAGAAAAAGTAGGTCAAGGTCATTTTATGAAAGTTTGATCAAAGATACATCCAATATGCAAATTTGGTACATATAGCACTTATACTTTGCTCAATATTGACCTTTAAAGGCAAAATCACTTAAGTGGAAAAAGTAGGTCAAGGTCATTTTATGAAAATTTGATCAAAGACATATCCAATATGCAAGTTTGGTACATGTAGCACTTGTACTTTGCTCAATATTGGCCTTTAAAGGCAAAATCACTCAAGTGGAAAAAGTAGGTCAAGGTCATTTTATGAAAGTTTGATCAAAGATACATCCAATATGCAAGTTTGGTACATGTAGCACTTATACTTTGCTCAATATTAGCCTTTAAAGGCAAAATCACTCAAGCGAAAAAAGTAGGTCAAGGTCATTTTATGAAAGTTTGATCAAAGATACTTCCAATATGCAAGTTTGGTACATGTAGCACTTATACTTTGCTCAATATTAGCCTTTAAAGGCAAAATCACTCAAGTGGAAAAAGTAGGTCAAGGTCATATTATGAAAGTTTGATCAAAGATACATCCAATATGCAAGTTTGGTACATGTAGCACTTATACTTTGCTCAATATTGGCCTTATAAGGCAAAATCACTCAAGTGGAAAAAGTAGGTCAGATGCTGCATCCGATGCATGGGTTCACCTCAGCATCCCAAGATGAATCACTTGTGCAAGTTTGGTTACTGTAGCATCACTACTTTGTCAGATACTGAACTACCCCAAAAACTTTAACCAGACATTGACAAAGTCATTCAACTGGAAAATGTAGGTCAGATGCTGCATCCAATGCATTGGTTCATCTCAGCATCCCAAGATGAATCACTTGTGCAAGTTTGGTTACTGTAGCATCAGTACTTTGTCAGATACTGAACTACCCAAAAACTTTAACAAAACATTGACAAAGTCATTCAACCGGAAAATGTACATCAGATGCTGCATCCGATGCATGGGTTCATCTCAGCATCCCAAGATGGATCACTTGTGCAAGTTTGGTTACTGTAACATCAGTACTTTGTCAGATACTGAGTTAACCCAAAAACTTTAACCAGACATTGACAAAGTCATTCAACCGGAAAATGTAGGTCAGATGCTGCATCCGATGCATGGGTTCACCTCAGCATCCCAAGATGAATCACTTGTGCAAGTTTGGTTACTGTAACATCAGTACTTTGTCAGATACTGAGTTACCCCAAAAACTTTAACCGGACGCGGACGCGGACGGGGACGCGGACGCGGACGCGGACGGGGACGCGGACGTCGGGGTTATAGCATAAGCTCATCTCAACTTCGTCGAGGTGAGCTAAAAATCCCTTAAAAATTGGCCACTTGTCCATGTTGTTATTTTAGAGATTAAAGGCGTTATCCCTACATGTAAAAGGCATCTTTTCGACACTACAGGAAATTTCGGAGCCGCGCACTCTCTGTAAAGCAAATGTACAAATTTAAATTGAAAAAAAAATCAGCAAGAGGGCGCTACTAAAATGAATTATGGTGGCTCCGCTGGAAGCATCACTGATGAGAATTGATTATTCGAAACACGTGTCTGGTGCAGGAAAAATTGGTTTGGAATTTTCTTCAAGAAGGTATAGAGTTGGAACACTTCCATATTATTGTTATCTCGTGAATATTTGGTGACGGAAAGGGTTTCCAATCCGAATGGGACGAGCCAAGGATATTAGTAAGACATTAGTCCTGTAAATTAATGTTTCTAAAATGTAAACACCACCATGGATTACAGCCAGTAACTATTCTTTTATGATTTAAATGTTGTATGTGTCAACGAATGAAAAACACAAATTCAGCCCCGAAATCAGATTCCAAAATCACAAGTTGTTGAAAAAAATAAAACAGAATTTTCTTACTAGAAAAGAAATTACGTACTAGGATAAACTGACGGTGACAATAGTAACACCGCTTCATAGAAACATGAAGAACAATTAACTTTAATAAACAATCTCAGTAAGGAATGTTTTGTATGTGACCCTTTAAAAGTGGTACCATGTCAATGAGTACAGCTTAAACATATCCAAATATCAAATGAATTATGTTACATAAATTGAGGCAAGTTATAGTATCTAAGAAAGAAGGACCAAAAATGTAGTTTAAAGCTTATATTTCTCTCTACGTATTATTTATTATCTAAAATTCGCTCAATGGCCGCGGTATTATTAAATGACCAAAAATAATTGTAAGCAGCGTCACTCTGAATAAATTAGATGACTGAATTTTTTTCTTTACTGAAAAATGTACCTACAATACATTCCGTACTTACACTGGACTCTGGATTGTTCATTGGATTAAGTAGTCCTTCCTGTTTCTATGAAGCTGTTGTAAACGTTGTTGTATCCGTCTGTTTGTCCTATTTTCTTTTCTCCTTAGAAAGTTCTGTTTTATATTTAAGAATTTGTAAGCCTTTTGATTGTCAATTTTGGAATCTGATTTCGGGTTTTGTGGATGACTTTCATTTACTGATTACTTTGATCCAAAAGCTTTCGAAACATAATAATTTCTTGTGGAGTCTGCTACTAATATCATGAATATACGGAATATTATTAAGAAAATATTTCCTCAACAACATGAACAAAGAATACCATCAACTTAAACATACTGTTTGTTTATTTAAAACTAAATACAATATTTCCGAGGAAGAAGTCAGATCTATAGTGCTCAACGTCACACAAATTGATTTAAGGTATCCGATGTACAATAGGGCATTTTTCCATGCCTGGTAAGGTACTATAAACTATATATTTTCTGAAAGGTTATAATGCCCTCTGATCAGAAACAATAATTTTGGGACCAGAAAAACAAAGGGGAATAACTGATGAAGCATTAAATTTTAAATTGTCTATTTTCTCTATATAACTTATGCAAAATAACAAAGTTGAACAAGAGTTTTTCCCCTTTGATTTTTAAGACCTGGGAGTCTTGTATCTGTACTCAGGGCATCATTACCTTTCAGAAAATATATAGTTTATAGTACCTTACCAGGCATACAATTTACCATACTTTACAATGGAGATGATTTAGCCGCTATTAAAAATGACTCTATTGTACAACGGATACCTTAACAGCGCCACCATATAAATTTCCATTTTACGAAAACTTCTAAGAGGATTCAAATGATACAATGAACTTAAACATTCTGCATAGAATGATAGAAGCAATCAGGTGCCCGGGGAGAGTAAGACGTAGCAAGTCCTTAAGACGTTTTTCGTCTTGGCAACGCAGCACTGACAATGTAAATTTCGTGTCTGGGTCAACTATAATTAAAGATTTCATATTTTAAATGAGGTACGTACGGCCCATTATGTCTCATATGAAATTCATGATTCATGTGAA
Organism: Pinctada imbricata; assembly: GCA_033119305.1. Classification (NCBI taxonomy): domain Eukaryota; kingdom Metazoa; phylum Mollusca; class Bivalvia; order Pterioida; family Pteriidae; genus Pinctada; species Pinctada imbricata. The sequence continues at coordinate 22,386,312 of VSWD01000004.1, forward strand.
ATTAACATGAACTTGACATATAAGTTCACATGAAATTTGTGTGAAACGAGCACGACGCGTTTCTGACACGAATTTAATATGAACTCAATTTTGCATGAAGGTCACACAGAAAAATTCATGTAAAATTCAAGTGAAGTAATTTATGTAAAATTCATATGACATGTTGGTCATATGAAGCTTATTTCAAGTGAAATTTACATGATGCTCATTTCATATGAATTCCATGTGAGGCACAATTGGCTGTGTATAGATCTTATGTCTGGGTCAGCTAAGGTCGCATCATAAACATTGTTGATCCCCTTCTGTTACCTTATGGAAAGTTTAATCGTCAATATTAGGTTTCCACTGACTTACAATGAGATGATCCACTTTTAATTTTCAAGTTGTTTCATTTCGGAATTTAGAGAATGGTTCTGGGTTTTGATTTTTGAAAAACCCGCTAAGAAGGATTTAAAGAACAGATATCTTTTTATAATAGTTTCTATATTTTTTAAATTTAATTTTTCCTGGCTTGATTGGAACTATGTACAAATACTATTGTTCGTGGATTTCCATAGAAGAAAATTATAAAAAATTACCACGAATCTTATAGGTCAAGGATTCCATTTTTATAACTAGAAATGCGGCGCTCATAAGAGAGCGGTATTGGGCATATCTCGACTTGTAAGGGAGGTACTGATGTAAAATTTCGTATGAAGATTCAGTATGAATTAATCTATCGAAATATACCACAGAAAATAGGTTTTGACATTGATTAGCCTTTTTCTGAAGACTTAACGATGGCTTGTCGACTTTTCGTTAAACGCCAAGTTAGATCCCTTTAACACATGTATATATAGTAAATAGAGCAACTGGTATATTAGCGTGATAAATCCCTGTGATCTATACCTGCAGCAGAGTATATCAGTTTGAGAATTTCGTAACCTGCTTTTTATTGTGCCTTAATTTGTCATCAGTTGTACCGTGGATATTATCCGTCTGTCACCAGAAGGACACCATGCATGGTAGTTGCAGGGCACGGACTGTACCGTATTTCTTACGCTTTCTATTTTATGTCCATTTACATATCCATCTGTATGTTTCTCGGGCCCCTGCATCATGCTGTTTGTCTGTTTGTATGGTCATCTTACAATGAGGAGGTTATTTTACACCAATATTGTGCGTTTTTCGAGACCTCCGGGTAATCGGAAAAGTGGGCGGGTAGTGTGCACGTAATCTGGATAACTACACCGTCTGTTACTGACGTGGCAGAGTCGGCACGATTGCCCATTGGTCTCGTTGGTTTATGTGTAGTTATTTGTGTTTGATGTGTCTATATGATTTGGTGTATCTTGTACCTATTGCTTCTCTTTCTGTGCGTGTCCACTGCTCTGTTTTTCTGGGGTTTTTTTTTGTTTTTTTTTTTGTTGTTGTTGTTGATGTTTTTTTTTCTTTATTTTTGCATTGGGTGTTTTGGGGTTTTGCTGTGGGTGCTGCAACTGAGTGTAGTTGGAGATTCCCTCCTTTCTTGAACGTTCTACAGTCTTCTTCCAGCGCATTCTAAGAGTTTCACACTGACTGTGACAACTGACATCGGGACTCCCTCCATTACGTGTAAAGTAAGATAGTTTTGCTTATATAATCCGGGTAACTACAAAATTTTCTTCTCACATGGCATATGACCGTCCGAATAAAGCACCGACTGACTATTGGTTTATACGTCTTCTTTTGTGTTTCCCGTTGTTTTGTTTGTTTGTTTTTTTTTTTTTTTGTCAACTCTGTTTTTTCTCTCATTTTGGATATTTCAGGGCTTTTTGTTTGTTTGTTTGTTTTGTTTTTGTTTTTGCTTTGTTGTTGTTGTTTTTTGCTGTTTGTGCTGCCAACGAGTCCTGTCGGATATCCCTTTCGTTCTTTTATGAATAAAATTCTGAAAAGGTTTGTGATGGGAGTAAAACTGACAACGGTGAGGATGGGACACCATGACGGGAGCAGTCGAAATCTTGTCAGGAAAAAGGTCTCTGATCTCTTGTCCTATCTGGAAGTCGGTCTCGTTTAGAAAACGCAATCACATCACATCAAGAAAAAACATGCCAAGAAATTCTGTTTTATATCTGCCGGTCATCCTGATACGGTAACTTATTATTTATGTAGCAGCTGGTATCGTAATATATATATAGATGATTATTTGTAACGGTTTAGTCTCTAGAAACTAATTAAACCGCGTTGGATTTCTTGGCATGTCAGAAGCTCTAAAAATATAATCATCTTCATTAAATCTGTACGTATATATATGATCAAACATTCAACGAAAAAAAAAAAGATTTATACATCTGGGGGAAATCCCCTCCCCCCCCCCGGAAATTCAAATCCCCTGCCTGGTACTTCTAAAGGATTTCTTGGCTTGTCAGAAGTTCTAAAAATATAATCATCTTCATTAAATCTGTACGTATATATGATCAAACATTCAACGAAAAAAAAAAGATTCATTATACATCTGGGGGAAATCCCCCCCCCCCCCCGGAAATTCAAATCCCCTGCCTGGTACTTCCAAAACTTACCTTCTTGAATATAACGATTATCATAAAAGTATTTGTTTTTCTTTGTTATTGTGCTTTTCCGACTTTAGATCCATTTACAAGTACACGTATTACTTAGTTTTTAATTTATTTAGATACGTATTTCAAATTTGTCCATCTTTCTTTTTTTTGAATTTGTTTTTTAATTGTTTTATGGATTCCTTCTGGGGATTTTTTGTTTTTGTTTTTGTTTTTTCTTTGTTTGGGGGAGGGGGTATTTGTTTGTTATTTTGATTTCTCTCTTTGCCCTAATCAAATCATGTGTTCACGAAAGACCCAAACCGTTATTAACAAGATTAATTTTAAAGAGATTCACATCTTCCTAGTAATTATCTTGACCTTGATTATACGAAGCGATGAATATAGTTCCAAGGGCAGCTTAACCGGGTCATGTCATTGTGATGGCAGACTCCGGACACTGCGCATGCTTGCATCACAACGAGGCTAATCAAAGGGAATATTAAAAAAACTGCATGATTAACAAAGATGGATCTTTAAATAATTGTATATACGTCAGTTCCTGATTTGTTCAGAGTTAAGACCACAACAAAGCTTAAGATTCTATTTATAAACTACATATCAAGGTTATTTTCCTATCACTCGGAGCTCTCATGCTGTACTTAGTGAACGGAGCGGCAGATTAAAAAAAATCATCCCTATTACACATAAATGGGGGCAGAAGATTCATGAATAAGATTATGTAACCAAATTCAAATCATGTCCATACTGCTATCTTTCTACAAAAAAATAGAGCGATGAAGTCAATGTTATGGAAAATTTCCTTAATTTTCCGTTCATTTATTCGACCTTGTCTTCATTGATTATTTTTTACTTTCCCCTTCGTGGGCCCCGGCAAATCTCGCGTGCGATAGCATGCATTGACGATACATGTAGCTTTTCTTTGCAGACTGCGAACGGAGTCCAGTGAGAGAGGTTAGTTCATTTTTACTGACCTTGATTATTTATCTTACGTAAATTTTTTTTTTCATTTTTATTTGTTTCCTTCCTACTATTTTTTTTAAATGTTTTGTTTGTTTTTCAGTGTTCATTAATTATTTTATTCAATCGGATTTTCCTTCGTTATCATACTCTAATATACTAAACCGGTGACAATAATTTGTTTGTTTTGTTTTTGTTCGTTTGTTTGTTGTTGTTTTTTTGTATTTTTTTTTTTTTTTTGTGTTTGTTTTCTTTGTTTTTACATTTCTAATTAAATGTATGGATAGTTGTCGGATTACAATGAATTTACTTAAATTTTGATTTTTGTGTTTTATTTGTATTGGTTTGTTTGGTTTTTTGTTTGGTTTTTTTTGGGGGGTTTGTTTTGTATGTTTGTGTTTGTTCAGTTCTTTTTTTTTTTTTTTTTTTTTTCGTTTTAGCATTTTCAATTAAATTTATGGATAGTTGTCGGAATACAATGAGTTTACATAAATTTTGATTTCTTGGAGGAAAAAGCTCTTTTCTAATATATCTGACGAATTAAATCGAATAAAAGTGTTTTGATTATGAACTATTTGAATTACGATTCATTAGATTTACGCTGCATTGATGTATGCATGATTTATGTATATAAATCAAACGGTTTTTAATGAAACTTGATAAAATCGCGAAGAGTATGACGCCATTAATAAGCTCAGATATTTCCTACGGGGGATTTTTTTCTCTTGGAATCGATCGCAGAGCTGTGGAATCAATACCTAGAATACACAGCGTAAATGTTGCAGAAGATGCTCTCCAAACTTGCTGACTCAGTACTAGTAGACATGGTAGTGGGAAATCGATGTACATCTCATAACTAATGAATACCAGACCAACCATACCATAGCATACTAATAATGCTTACAAAACCTCACTATGGCTTATATATCAACACCCAGAGAGGAATTTTACTTATGCTTAGTTCATCCGTTTTATTGATTGTTTAGCGTTCAGCCTCTCGTGTACTTGTCTAGCAACATCCGTAAAAGTTTTATCAAAATGACTTCCCTGTGTGATCAGCTAAAAAGGAAGGTCGGAATCAAATAAAAATCTATGGAAACCAGTTATTGTCATAACAGAGTACGTCAATGCATCATGATGCATAGCGAATTTGACGGACAACTTGAGAGCCAGGGTTAGATCAACACGACCAAGAACGTTCCGATACAAAAGACGCCATTTTGTGGATATATAAAAATTATATCAATGATGATATTGCGGAATATCTTAGGAAAAGATGTACCGATGCATCTTGCGTACTTCATTTCTCATATCACGTGTAAATTAAATTATATATATACATAACATATTTGCTAAAACCTGAAAACGTGGGAGTATTTTGGTGGGTTTTTGTTGTTCCTAAATGTTCATTATTCACAAAAAAAGTTGATGAGTCCTTGGGAAGAAATGGATAGAAGTTTTAAAAGCAATACAAATAAAATTATTACGTTAAAATATCCCCCCCCCCCCAATATGAGATTTTAAACAACTGTCCCACATTCTGGACAAATATAAGAGAAACTTATTACGTTAAAGAGCCAAAATGAATTATGAAAAAAATTGTCCCCCTTTCCGGACATATGTCAATATTTAAATGGCTCTTCCCACAACTACAAAGCAGCTTATCTGTCAATCTTTTACTTTATTTTCTGTAACATTGAAAGCAGAATAGCAAATATTGTACTTTTTAGTGTATTTCAACATGTTCAAATGTTGAATTGTCAATTTTTGCGCCATCTGCAAAGTGGCGTCTGAATATTAAATCATTCTCGGATATTGATCATGTAGATTTTCATCCAAGTGAAATGAGAGTAAAATTAATTTTTCGGCAAATTCTTAAAAAAGGATGGGGGCTCCATTATCTATCCTATAGATCCATGTTATAAATTATTTTTCTCTTTATTTGGTTTTTTTTTTTTTTTTTTTTTTTTATTGATTCCTTCTTCCATGTATTTTTTGCTTTAATTTGTCACTCTCGTCCGAATAAATGTTTGAATGTTTAATTTACATGTAGTTTTGCCCTCGACGACCCGTCCTTTACAATGTGAAAGCTTTTGGTTCACAAAGGAGGACTGAAGGTGCAATACAATTGAGATAATAGAAACCTTTTAGGTGAGAGTAAAGGACACTGTCATTTATCAATAAGGCCCCATGCTGCTATACTTATACAACCAAGTACGGATCCAGGGGGGAGTTAGGAGGGACCCAACCCCTTTGATTCTGAATTTTCCCCAGTTTTACGTACAATATTTATTACAACCGTATGTTGAACACCCCAAGAACGACTCGTATCCCCCCGGAAATCAATGTTCAATATCCGCACCTGTACCACCTAGTTGGGACTGCAAGGTCGATCTTTTGGCCAGATCATGCATTGTACTCCTGAATGGGGGTGTGTAATTTCTGATGTAACTTGCTAAAGGACGTTTTGTTTAAAAATAAAATGCATTGTGCTTACATTAATTGCAATTTAACATTAAAATAATGTATACAGATTTATTTTCATTTTTGTTAAAATACGAACCTAAGCATTATTGTTGTCGTAAAGCAAATTGAAATTGCGTGTGTCGTATTCTGAAAAGGGGAATGTGAAATAAGTTGAATATGAGGAAAGAAATTATTTCGCTTCATACTGGACCTGAATGTGGGTCTCTCTCATATGAAAATTCTATTTTTGTACCCTTTTGTTCTCAATGACAAGGAAGTGACCACAATCTGACCGTTCAAGGTCGGATCATGTCTATTTTGTCTGACCGGCTGACCGCACATGACCCCTTTCTACCTTGTCTTTGTTGTGAGTGCTTATGAAATTACGCCAATTACATGGGAGGATCTAGAATTTTTTCCATGGATGGGGCCAAATTTCTGATTTTGAAAGAGAGTTTATGTTAAAATTCAGCATTACTGTGATTTTTTTTTTGGGGGGGGGGGGTCTCAACTCCCCCCTTCTAGACCCTCACTTGAATATTCTTGGAGCTCAAATTTATTTTTGGCTAAATCTAGTGAAAATAAGCAAAAAATAGCATGTTACATGTATATAAATATTTTGTGAGAAAAAATGTTTTTCCAAGTATATCTATTTACCACGTCAACATATGGCCAATACATGTATCTATTTACCTATTAATGCCCGTTTGTGCGGGTACTATTTTTTTCTTAGTGTTGCTTTTGGAAGGAATAGTGTCCGAACGTCAGCGGGCATTATTATAATAGGTTTAGTGCATCACATGACCTACATGTAGATAGCAATTTTAAAAGGACCAACCTAGCTATTCAGTTTTTACACTGTTCACTGTTTAATAAGGAAGTGGCGACACCTACTGTTTTTTGTATAGCGCGTAACTCTCCAAGCGACGTAACTCTGTAAAGCAAAAAGCAATTTAGTGCCATGTCGCCGGGCACTATTCTCTCTTACAAACCTTCAAATGTGATTCTTCTGTTATGCATCGGTCATTTTATTTCATAAAGACCGCGGACGATTCTAAATATACAAGGTTTTATGAACGTTCAATGAAGTGTGGAGGTCAAGAAAAACAATGAGGGGCGGAGAAATGAAAATTATTTCAGTCGCGGGTGTGAATTGTTTTGATTATAATGAGCATTCGGCCATAGTATACAAAATATTGTGTTTCAAGTCCGCCTAAGACATCCTTTTATAAGAAATGTTAACAGAAGAAGAATAGACTCTTCTATCCCGAAAACCCCAAAATGCCATTTCAAATAAATCTAGATCCCTATAGCGATTCTCGAAGAACAATTATTCTAAATGCTTTTCAAATACATGTATATTGAGGAATGTGATGGTCAAAATAAAGAAATATTATTCTCACTTGATTAGAAAATCTTTCCTTATCTCTATTTGCAATAATGTTATCACATATTTAAAAACTTTAATGGAAATAAAACTCATTGTTACACCGTACACTGCTATTTTTCTTCTTTGACCGATCACAGGGTACCTTTCAGAAATTCATCGGGATGTATAACAAATTATTTTACTTCTATATGGCCTAATAATCGTTACCGTTGCATATTTCCACCCGATAATTTGCATGGTCAATTTCATTTTGAAACGCAGGGGTGTACTAAATATTTAGATTTTTATTTTTCGAAAAATTGAAGAAAATCTGCGGTTTGTAAGTCGGATAAAGACCTCGTTGAGGTCTGTATGAAGGTTAGATGCCCTCGGAGAGAACAGGGTGGTGTTTAAAGACCTCGGCCTTCGGCCTCGGTCTTTAAACACCACCCTGTTCTCCCCTTGGGCATCAAACCTTCATACAGACCTCAACTCGGTCTTTATCCTATACATAGTCCCCGCGTGCTCAACCAATGGAATTCCAAGGATTTATCATGTGATGCACTAATATGACCTATACATGTACCATGGACGAATATGGCATCACTTAAAAATAGATAAAGTGTAGTACGAGTTTATAGCTAACTGTAATATAATAGAAAGATGCTGTACATACATGACGTACTCTTGTTTTAAAAAGCAAAAATAAATGTGCATATTGGAAATTAATATTGAAGTTCTATGGTTGATACAGAAAATATGTATTGTGTGTTTGTATCAATAATACAGAAGTGTTCCAACTCTTTACCCTCTTGAAGAAAATTTCAAACCAATTTATTATGTACCAGATACGTGTTTCGGATATTAAATCCTCATCAGTGATGCTTCCAGCCAAAGTGATTTTCAGAAGCCGCCAAAATTCATATCAGTAGTGCCCTCTGGTTTATTTTTTTGAATTAAAATTTGTCCATTTACTTCACAAAGAGTGCGCGGCTCTAAATGTCCTGTAGGGCCGATTCAGTAGCATATCCGAATAAGAATTAAACATTGGGTCCTTTATGAGAAATTTTATTTAATTTCTTACATTAGAGAAAATTCATTTTATTCGCTCCTTTTATCATGTCTGACTTGTCTGTCTCCATTTATTTATTTTGCTTTCTAGGTCGTCTTTTTTCCGAGCCAGTGAGTGACAACAAGTAAACTGAACATGATTTGAACTGAAAATTGTCATGGTAAAAAGTTATTATACCAACGGCCCCTTCTCTGTTGCGCTTCGTTATCGCAGCGCAATTAATAGACCGTGGGTTTCCGACGATTATTGCCACATAATGTGCAAATATAAAATTATCCATTACAGAAGGCACGCCGACCCCCTTTCTAGATATAATCTAGGTTAACACATGGTTATTTCTACATGAAAGAAAGAGATTGAGTAATAAAATCCATTAATATTCTATAAATATTCCACTAACAATTATACTATTATTTCAGAACAGTCAATTTGTTTGAAGTTGAGACAGAAATCACCATGGCAACACAGAAGAAGCAGCGTGTGTGTGTGATTGGCTGTGGACCAGCGGGTCTCTGCTCACTCAAACACCTTTCTCTACAGTCTGACAAATTTGAAATCGTGGCTTTGGAACGGAACTTGTGGCCCGGGGGATTATGGAATTACACCGACATGACGGGCAAGGACGAGTATGGCATTCCCGTGCACTCGGCCATGTACAAACGTCTGAAGTAAGTATGTTTTGGGGTTTTTTTTCGGGGTGGGGATGGTATTTTTTAATGCTCTTTAGCTTTTACATGTAAGATTTATAATAATACAATCAACACGAAAACCCCAAAATCAGCATTCGAAAATCATCATCAATGCCATTATAAACAAAAACGCAAACACTCAGATACACAAATATCGGCCATTTGGCCTTTATCATGTGTAAAAACGACAATGCATAAAAAGACTAGGTAAAATCCGTCTTTGCTTCTCTGGCTTTCATTGCCATTAAAGGCATATCATGAAAATAAATAGGACAAAACAGTCTGCAAAGAAGAAATATTGGAGATTGGATCAGTTTCCGGGGAGAGAAAGCATCTCCTGCTTGCCTGCACCATCCATTACGTTAGTAGTACAGGAAACATTAAAAACCCGGTGAATGCGTGAAAGTCCTTGTTTGGATGTTCAAACCCAAAATATCTTTCACATTTTGGACAACGAGATATTTATACTTTAATTGTATAGTGAACATTACCATTTTTGGACGTGTTTAGACATCGCTTGAAACCCTCGCCATTCTCTACGTCAAGCTACGTATTCGATGCCGTGGGAATAACTCATATTAGTTATCTTTCAAATTCCTATACGATCTAAGCATGTAACTTCTACCTTTCACGAGATCCTGCAATACGAAAAAGATGAGTTGAAAGCATTCGGTTTGTTTCAATGAAGTGCCGTATGATTTGACGTTTATCTTTCAACATTTTATTAAGATATTCTATATGCAGCTTTCCTTTATCGGTTTGTCAGATTTTATAGAAATAAGAATTTTGTAGAATATTATCAAGATATGACAGTAATATGTACCGTAAAGAGTTAACAGTAAAAGAAAGAAAATGATTGTTAAATTCAGTGGTGGTAAAAATATCTTACTCATTTATATAATAGTATTATATCATTTTTTTTCTAAAGATATTTATAATGTATAATTTTTTATCACTTTGTTTAAACCTGTCAGGCTCTTATTACATTTATAAATACATGTACATCATGAGGTATTTTTTTTTAATTATGAAGATACGATCTTGATCAACATAAACTCTTATAGATTCTGTATATTCAGTCCAAATCCTCTCAAAGTTAAATTGAACAAGCGCGGATCCAGAAGGGGGATGGAAAGGGGGGGGGGGGGTTGTACCCTTAAATGAAAAACAAAGTAAAATTACTTAATTCCTGCACCATTGGCATAGCAAAATATAAGTAGACCTGACCTCTTGACAAAATGCCGACATTGCACAAATGGATAACTTTTAAATCTTAAAGCAAATGATCCATTATTTAAAATGTTTACTTTTTCCAGAAACGCTTCAAAAAATTGCTATGTAAAATAACTGTGGGTAGGTGGGTCGGTGGGATGGATGGGTGGTTTGTATGCTTAGATCTATCTCAGTTTTTGCGATTTATCCAAGAGAAGGAGTTGTCCGACTTTGAGGTCAACATAATTAAGCCTTTAAATCGCTATATGAATGAATGCCAACAAGTCCCCTTATCTGTAATTATTCATGTTACGAAAGAGTAGAATGTTTTAACAACCTTGGAGATGTGAAGGGAGGGGGGGGGGGGGCGTGGGGGTTGGAATAATGAATTCTTCATGTGGGGGTTTCTGGACCATTGACATTCTTAGATACTTAACATCCATCATTATGATCATACACTAATAAAATATAGGTTGTGAGGCGAAAACCCCTTAATTTTAGAGTGATACGAAATCAAAGGAAAACGAAGGGAAAAAAAAAACAGAGAAAGGTAAGAAAGGTAACAAAGTAATGGTAAGCCTAGAGTGACCAACTTTAGTCAATTTTTGCTGAAATTGAACTTTCAAATGTATTTGAAAATTTTGTTAAGACTTTTTTACCTTCATACATATGTCGTTTCTATTCAGAAATAAGTCAGGTGTCAGTAAAGTGTTTGAATGTAGAGAAACTTATAATATAGTTACTCATATGGTACATCTAATATCATTACACATGTGCACATACTGTCGTGTTATCTCACAAAATCTGTATTCGGCTCTATTTATTTACATATTGACATCTTTGTGAGTGAAGGAACACTGCTGTGATGTTTCAAAAAGATGATTATATAAATTCGGATGCTTCTGTCTTTGGTCACATAGTAAAGAAAGATAACTCGAATTGCACTTTTAATTTTTTACATGATAATTTACACATTCAGTCAGATTTTGCAACATATGACGTGGTCATTGACTGATTTCTTTCTATAAGAATTTGCACAATATGTTGAGGGAATCATATGTAAAGTTTCATTTGAAAATCTTGGGCTGAAAAAATAATATAGCCAAAAAATGAGCATTTCCATTACAATCAATGGATGGCTAAAAAGTCTGATTAATTTTAAAATCTCAAAATTTTAGATGGTGACCTCCTAATATTGTCCCTTACATCTTAATTAAATTAGGAAATCAGAATTATGCTTTTTTTCTGAAAATAAATGTTGTATAACACGAAACGTGTGATATCACCTTAAGTCGCGACAGGCTCGGGTCACCCTAAAGTCGACTCGAGCTAGTACAGTGACACTGATAGATGAAGCAGATAAAAACCACAAGGGGTAGAAAACTAGGTCCCTGCCGATTGTGTGCATGAAAAGAATATATTTAAATTGATTATAAGAAAAAAGAATTACTTATCTCAGATTACAGTGCAGATTGGTTATAATTAGGTTTTAGGTGCATGGTGAATCATGCACGCATTAGCTGTTATTATCGTTATATTTTTTATCAAATGAAACACACAATTTTTTTTTGTTTGTTCTCAAATGTTAAACGTCTTCAAATTTACTTAAAGTGCAATTTCTATCGTTATTTTTCAGACGGATGTTTCTTTTGAGACTATTTGCACTCTTTGCTTCTTGGTGTATTTATTTTTCTTGATTTTATATCTGAAATAATGCAATGTATGGACAGATAATTACAAAATCTTTCATGTCATGTCTTGTCATACAGCGCATTCACCATTTGCCAATATTGTGTAAAACCACTTTTTCTTTATACTTGATTCTTATATACTTGATTCTTTTAAACATGTTAAATGCTGTTTATTTGAGGTCTGTCCTACTTAAAAAATATCGTATACATAATATAAATGAAAAGGCGCCCTACATCTTAACTTCATAAATCACGGTCACAGCTATGATCCTAAATTCATTGTACAGCATGTCCCACTGACCCCGACACGCATTAAAATGTCTTGTAATGGCATGAATATGTCAGAAATGTCGGAGATCTTTTGTACCTTACGGATCCGTTAAGCGATTTTAAACTTATAGAATTTCAGTTTAATGACGCATACAAAAAAGTCCAATTACATTACATTTTACATTTTTGCGTTACATTTGAAATCATCCTATGTGCATTATTTGAAGGCGCAGACCGAGAAAAATTGTCAATCCAAAAAAATGCTGTCATAGTTTCATGTATACACGATTGAAAAGAATGGGGGGGGGATGGGGAGGGAATGAGAGGATAGATTGAGGTCCTACGAGGTCAATTTTAGAATCAAACAACTACACAAAAATACGGATTCACCCCTGAACGCCAACGCCGACTTCCTTACCCCAGACTGGATCCGAAACTGATGTTTTACTTTATAATACAGTTGTTTTAGACGCATCATTAGTAACTTCAGACAGTTTCTTCTCATAAAATGCAAAATAAGACATGTATTTATTATAACCCTGACCTTTTTATGATGGTGACATGTATATATGACATCAATTTTACCTAGAATTTTTTTTCATAAAAATTGAAACGACAAAGATAGATGTGCATGTACATGGTGTAAGAATTCCAATAAATTACCATCATTACCAGGTGTTTTTACATTTTGAACTTTATGCTATGGAAAGTTTGTTGCAGTTTCTTGAAAGAAAAAACATCAGCAACTAAAATTAATAGATAGGAAAGCCTTACTTCAAATTTTATACCCCGCAATAAAATGGTGGGGTATATGATGTTGCACATGTCCGACCGTGCCTGCGTCCGTCCCGCCTGTGGTTTTCGGTGTACACCGGACATTTAAAGGAAAACTGTTACAGATAATCAATTCATTTCTTGAATATAGCTTTTACACCAAGAAATACGTACAGGTCAAGTTTGAATATGGGTCATATCGCTCAATATTGTGCATATTTATGCCCCTTTAAACTTAAAACAATTCAATATTTTGTGGTTTCCTGACATTTGAAGGAGAACCTTTACAGATAATCAATTCATTTTCTGAATGTAGCTATAATACCAAAAAATATAGGTCAAGTTCGTGTATGGATCATGCTGCTAAATTTTGTGCAGAGTTTTGCCCCTTCAAACTTAGAAAAATTCAATATTATGTGGTTTCCATGTAAAGGAAAATCGTTGCAGTTATTCATTCCGTGGATATTGCTCTACAGTACTGTAGCATCAAGTAGCATCAAGAAATACAGGTCATGTTTGAATATGGGTCATGTAGTTCAATTTTATGTAGAGTTATGTCCCTTGTCCCTTAAGGGGTTTGACAGTAAGTGTTTTGAATATATTCCTTGACATTGTCGCCGTAGCACTTTCTATATAGACATAACCTCAGTCAGTACATTTTTTTTCGTGCGTGAACATCGACGGCGGGTGCGGCTAGCCAACAGGTTATGCTTACTCCTCCTGGACACCTGGTCCCACCTCTAGCTTGCTAGGGGTCCGTCCATGCTCAAGTTTGTGCTCTATTGTCGATGCTGTTGAGATTATCGTCAGGATCTTCTTTATCTCATTTGGGAAAATAACCACTGTTTTGTGGTTCCCTGACATTTAAATGAAAACCGACACATGAAATATATTCATTTTTTAGATATAGCTTCATACATTAAGAAATACAGGTCAAGTTCAAATAAGGGCCATATTGCTCAATTTTGAGTGGAGTTGTACCCCCTTCAAACTTTTTATACATTACTTATATGTGAAATATGCCGGGCGGGGGGCGGGGTGTCATTGACCCCTTGATCAATATTTTTTTTTATTTTCTTTGTTCTCCGGATTGCAATACGATTACGGTCTGTCCACATTTCGATAGGAGTTTCCAATTAATTTTAGGAAAATCACAGTAACTATACTTGCTAGAGGTAGATATTAATTAACTCGAAGGTTGCTCGTTTCAAGAACTTTCATTCTATACCTTTTTTTCAGAATAAATCTGCCGAAGGAGCTACAGGAGTTTCCGGGATTCCCGTACCCAAGTGATTGGGTCTCATACATAACACGTGACCAGTGCTTAGAGTATCTCAACGATTTTATGGACTTCTTCGACTTGAGGAAATATATTAAGGTATATCACCCCTAAAGTCACGTGGGCTGGCTTCATATAATCACCTTTCTACTATAGTAGTTCATTCTCTGATATGGAGAAATATTCACTTAAAAAAAATACAAATGCAGAAATTTCTTTAAATTTTAGTATGAATTACCCATTTTCTTCATCTCATGCTTTGTATTCCACTCTGTTAATTTATCTAATTTTATATCAAATAATAAAAACTTAAGATTTTGCGATTTTTTTCTTCAATTTTGAGATATATTTTTCATTTTTTTAAGGTTTTGATAATATTAAGTGTATAGGTAATCATTAATTTAGTTTATTGACAAATTTAAACCTTCGGATATTTTCTTTCAATTTCAAAAGTATTCGCGGAATTATAAAAAGAATGTGTTGATAAACCTGATTGAATGATGAATGATAATGAATTTATTTCTTGATTTTGTATATGTAGACCTTTTCCGATCCCACAGGAATTTGAAAAGGCAGTATGTCTTTGACCAGAACTTTCTTCTTCCTATTGAATACCCTGATGTGTATAAATAGTTCATACTATTTTATTCACATCGCCCAATTAGTATTTAGTTTCAGAAGGAATGATATTTAGGATGGAGGTCTTATGCACTCTTATTGGTTAACTCCCATTTCGCCAACCTTTCGCCAAACTTTCGCCAACCTTTCGCCAACTTTTCGCCAATGGTCCGCTTTAGCATGTTTTATATATTTTGTTTTTTTTTTCAAACACAGAAAATAAAGCTTAGGGTATGGTGGGAAATAAGAAAGCAAAGGGGAGATGAATGATGAATGAATTGTTTTGAGAAATTCCCCCTCGGCCAGGTCCGCCTCCTACCGTCTCCGGAAAGGTCTAGATCACCCCACCTTAGTGTGGGGTTTTAATTTTTCATGAGAGAGATTCTTAAACTTCAGACGAACACGCTCGTTCGAGAGGTCAGACCGATCACGGCAACTGACAAAACTCAATGGAGCGTGACATACTCTGATATACGTAAGCTAGGGGAGACCACCGAGGAAGTTTTCGATGCTGTGTTGATTTGTAATGGGTATGTATCTGGGTGAGGTCACACAAAATACAAAAACACAAAAACCTTGAAGGAGTACAACAAGGAAAATAATCAGGATGAGGGCGTATGGCCATTTCAAGTAGACGTTTGAAACTCGCGCGCAAAGACGTCATCAAATGTTTTAACCAATGAGGTGGCGTGATTTAAAAGTTATGCTCGAAAATAAATGCAGATATCTCATTGGTGGAAATAATGATGATATCGGAGTTTTGTAACGTCTGTTTGATATGTGTATATATGTATTTTAAACTCACAATAGTCAACATTAAAATTCTAACCAGATGTAACGTGATTTGATATGAAAACACATTGCTGTACAGATTTTAAATAGCTTCTGAAACCTATCAGTAAATTGATTTGGCTCATCTTCAAGATGGAAATAGAGTGGGAATTTATCGACTGTGGAATCGTCTAGTCAGGTTTTACCATTGCAAAAAAGGACACTGAATGAGTCATTGATGTGGACGAAGATTTGAGGATGTGGTGTATCGGTGGCAATTAGACAGTATTAGATCTTTCTGTCTTTTTTTAACGATTCAAAAGTTATTCAGATGTATCACAAATTGTCATCGAGGAAATGTTTGAAACAGACTGTTTTATTAACATTATCTTGAAAATGACTTCTTTCGAATTTTGGATTATCAATTTGAAATTAACACCAGACTGTAATTTCAGTGAATCGAATCTCAGTTTTATGTTAAAAATAAGCTTGTTTCAGCAACACATGCTATTTTTTGGAACATTCTTGTATTAAGAGCTTTGAATAGGATCTTTCCCTTTTCTTTTTCAGACATTTTGACATAATTATTTTTCTTACAGTCAGTTGTTCACTCACAGATTATCCTTATTTCTAAAATCATAGATACGTCTTTATGAATTTCAATATGTCAGTTTTACCTTACATTGATTGCGCATGCGCTTTTCAAAGGATCAGAGTGCACCCCGTTCAAGTTTACAGTGTTCTCAAAAGTCTTTCTTTAAAGCTATTGTTTTTTAAAAAGGAGAAAATCGTAAATTGTTTGAGGGAGTATTCCAGTAGAAAAAAAATTATCTGTCATGTTTATGTCGCTTAGTTTATCATGATTGTATTATTGGACAAAGTTTCCAGAACGTTTGCATGAAACATGAATATGAGTGTAATTATTGTGTATCATTAGATAAATGACATGGTCAAGATTCAGTAATATTGGAAGGTACTCTTCAGAAAAAATGTTTATAACACTGAGTTGAGTTGCTTGTTTGCAAGATGAAAGGAAGGGCATCACCAATGTTGTATATGCATCAATACAATGATTTGGCTAAATTCAGCATTGCTAGTTGTTGGTTGAGATTACCAAAGCATATTGGTATTACATTGTATTATTATTTTTTTATTACTATGTGTTCATAAATTGATGTTAGCTCGAAAAATTGCAAAAACACCCAACTATGTCATTTAGGGACATGGTATAAGAAAATATCTGGTTATTGAAGAAAATTTGTACTGGTCTGGTGTGTTATACAGTCTTGTATAAATCAGCATGTGACCAGTGTTTTTTGTCTACCATCACCTTAAATGATGGACAGACAATGCCTCACCTATGACATTTTTTTAAACGAACCGGAACGATTTTTAAAATTCCCGCGTACTTCATGCTATTTATAGTATCTAATCAAAATCAACGATTCTCATTTGAGTCAGTCAGAGGTGGGGCTTCGCCGAAATGGCAACCATTTAAATACTGGTAATGAATTACCACCATATTTACAGTATCCCACGCTTTGCTTCTTTATCGTTATGAATTGACTGAAGCTCGAACTAGCGACTGTAACTGTAACTATACTATTTGTCGCCAGTGAGATCCATGAAGTAAAATCACTTCTTCTTGAAGAGCTTTCGATAAGAAAACTAATCATAGAGAAGTAAAACTTAATTAAGTCATTATATGGGAGGGGGGCTAGATTTTGTAAATGAAATCTCCTTATTCAAGAAGCAATGAATTTCGTATCAAAGACAGTCGCTAGTACGAGCCCCATCTGGAGATTGCTGTAACAGCTAGAATATTGAGATATCTCCATTGTTCCATGCATTCCTAATAACTTAATTCCGATTTCCTGTTAATTATTAACATACTTAGTGTACAAAAATACATCATTTTCTCTATTGCTTTAGACATGACAGTTCGCCAAACATGCCTGACATTGCGGACATGGAGAAGTTTGAAGGCAAGATCATTCACAGCAGGGATTATCGCCACATAGAATCATTTGCTGGCCAGAAGGTGGCGGTACTGGGCATGCATTACTCAGGGGAGGACATCGCAATACAGATCATGGAAAAAGCAAAAAGGGTAAGATTAAAGATCATACTGTCAAAATCCTTATCTGTTACAGAATACTCAATCGTTCTACGTCATCGTCAAGAAGGAACAAATTTGGTGACGGACATAGTATTTTGGAAACTTGAGAAGGTTTAAATTTTTTTTTTTAAAAGTGTTAAGGTATCCATTGTACAATAGAGTCATTTTACATAGCGTTTCAGCATGCAATCATCTCCATTCTTCATAAAGTATGGTAAAATTTATGCCTGGTAAAGTACTTTAAACTATATATTTTCTGAAAGGTAATGATGCCCTGAGTACAAATATAAGACTCCCAGGTCTTAAAAATCAAAGGGGAAAAACTCTGTACAACTTTGTTATTTTGCATAAGTTATATAGAGGAAATATACAGTTTAAATGCTTCATTAGTTATTCCCCTTTGTTTTTCTGGTCCCAGAATTATTATTTCTTAGCAGTGGGCATTATACCCTTTCAGAAAATATATAGTTCATAGTACTTTACCAGGCATGAAAAAATGCCTTATTGTACATCGGATACCTTAAACAACATATGGCAAAATAGCGCTCAATTTCCTAATTTGCATAGCGGCCATATTGGATTCCGTAGGCTTCATATTCTTACTATAGGAGTCTATGGGGAGCAAATAATAAATTGAGAATACTCACGATTTCATGACACCAATCAAATTTGTCCACATATAGGAAGAAACTCTACAACAATCTGAATTTATAAATCCACATCTTTGATAAATTAACGAATTTTTACTTCTGTCATTTTTTAGGTGAAAATTCGAGGCGATACTGCCCATACCCCCAATGTTAAGAAAGTCCAAAACTTGTCACTAGCCGCACTTTAACTTTGTTTATCAGTAGGAAATCTTAGGAGCTGTGTATTTGTCCACATGGTTTCGGATAGATCGCGATATCAAATTCCGGATTTTGTCAACTTGAGAATCATAAAATGAAATTAAGTTCTGTCACTTTTGGGTTGAAAAATCGATATTTTGAGAAATAGGCCTGTCATATTGATGGATTCACTTTATCGGCTTTGACAGGATAAAGATAATCTTGTGTTCATACTTAGAGTGGGTAAATTTTTTGGTAATAAATAAGCTTAAATAGATTAGAAACAGTTGTATTTTGCCACGGGCGCATTATGCTTTTTGCATTTATTTGATCTGATGCATTTAAAATGTATTGCTTTTCCTGGCATGTCGGGTCATTCTTGTTTGAGATTTGGCGCGTTTCAAACATAGATATATGACGTAATATAATCGTCATATGAATACATTTGCATATATGAATAAATTGAGCGCTATTTTGCCATATGATCAGCCTTGTTGCTGACGGTAATGTATATAGCAACGTTACAAAGTTGATAAAAATCGAATGTTTATTTCTTTACGAGCACGACCCTATTTGCCTTTTGTTTCAGGTCTACGCTTGCCATCGAAGACAAACCATGTCGCCATCTTTCCCAGAATCAATCATTCAGAAACCAACAATAGTACGCATGACAGAAAGAAATGCAGTTTTTGCCGACGGAACGGAAGCGGAAATCGATGCCCTTATATGTTGTACCGGATTTAAGTACAAGTTTCCTTTCCTTCAAGAAGGACTAATTGATATAGAAAACGAGAGGGTTACGCCCCTTTATAAGCACATGGTTCATATAGACTACCCAAGCTTAGTTTTCGTTGGCATTCCCAAGCAGTGGAATCATTTCCCACATATTCACGAACAATCACGAGTAGCAGTTGCCGTTCTTGACGGCACGGCGCCACTTCCGTCAAAAGAGGAAATGAGAAAAGAGAGCGACGATGAGTACCTTCGTTTATTAGAGGAGGGGAAACCGCTACGATACGCCCATTTCTTTGGGGATGGGGATAGACAATGGCGATTCAACAAAGAACTAGCGGCATGGGCAGGAATTGAACCCCTTCCACCCGTGATGGAGAAACTGAATGACTTCGTCATGCTTGAGAGATTTAACAACCTCCTCGGTTTCAATCAGATGTGTTACAAAATCACTGGACCAGATTCATTTGAAATCATAGAGAAGTAGAGAACAATGGGATTACAAACTTGAATTCCCATTTAAGTGCTATTTGCTTTGTATCAAAAACATTTTTACCTATTAAATAGGTTAATTTTAATTCACATTAGTGAAAAAATCAACTCATCACATTTTTCTCGCGACATTTCTTATCTGAAATACATCCATTTATCTAGAAATCATTGTTTTGATGTCTAGAGAGTTTTCTTAAATCGCAGAACAATTTAGAATAAAAAGTGTTGTACATATAAATGCAGACGTGCTTGTACCTTTTTACATTCTGTCAGTTATGGAAGAAAAATTATATTTCAAACGTCGGCCAGCACTAGAAACAGGGAGTAATTTAATAAGATTAGAAGAGAAAAACAACACAAAAACAAAGGAAAAAACCCAAAGCATTACAAGTATAGGAGTAAACTTCCAAATATGAATTGAGAACCTTTCATTTTGAGTCTCCATGTGTCATGTATAGCTATATAGTGTCATATATGACTATATATGAGCATATTTCATAACCAATGTCAAACTTGATCTTTGTTTTACAAACAGCATTAAAACAGGAGTTGAAAGTTTACGGGAAAGTGTCACAACTTCACGTGCACGACCCATACTTAGAATTCCTGATTAAACACAAAGGATGTGAATTGGCGAATCCTGTTACTAAATAAATTGTTTGGATGGGAAATTCCTAAAACGAGAAAAAAAAAACAAAGGTATTCACAAATCCGATATTACACTTCCCATTTTGATTTATTTCTTCTCTGGTATACCCTTATTTAGCGAAGAATAAAAATGTAGCATTTGATAAAAGACACAAAGTAAAACTATGTCTAACCGAATTCCCTCCAACCCAACAACTTCATTCTACAACTTTTATGATCGTAAAGTACTCCGACATTTACTAAGGGATAACTTCGAACAATGTGCAAAGATGCAGCACTGCAAAAATAAATGTCCCTCCATTTTGATAACATTTCAAATGAATATTCTTTTGGACGAATGTTAAACGTCTGCAAATTCATTAGCATCATTTAAAACCAGATAAATTTACAGCATGGACCAGACATGCACGTTTCGGGTATTTATTTAACCCTCGTCAGTGATCCTTAATCTAAACAATGAAATATTGCCAAAATATGGCGAAATTAAGTCCCAAAATATATCGAAAGACGTAGCAAGATGGCTAGGATATGATGCTACAGGACCCAGGTTTAACAAATTTGAGAAAATTTTGTAAACAGAAACCTTTCATGAACTTTATAGCTGTTGCACCGTTTTTAGACAGTTCATCAGAGGTTTGCTTCAAAATCTGACTCTCTAAGGTCGAAGTTAGTCTATTATTTAATAATTTTATGAAAACAAAATCTTTGATAAACTTGAATGAATGAAAATAGTACCCGAAGAATAAAATCGTTGTGGAGTGTACCTCCAACACGATGACGTTGTTACAGTAGTGTTCAAAGCAGAACACGCGTATGAGACTAGAAAAAACAAACGAAGACAATATTAATGAGGGAGTTGAATCATTCGTATAAGAGTATGTCGACATGCCCATAGAGAAACACGCTCACAGAAGAAATTACACAAGATAACGACACATTCAAAGAGTCCACATTGAAACATTATGACCATATACGCACGACAGCGATGCTATATTCGCTCCGCAAAAGAGTTGCGAGGGAATAATTCTAGTATATTTATTTATCATTTTGACGAAAAAGCGGCATTTTGACTGACATCGAAGGAGGAGAAGGAAGGGAGGGGTAGAGTTCTCATGATGGATTTTCTTTACCATCATGCAAGTGCCAAACAAGAATACAGTAGAGTAATACAAAACCACAAAGGCGGTTTTAATCCGTCTGTTCGGTTTTATAACGACTCCATGCAGTATATGAAGTTGATCAGAATATTTATGTCGCGACAGTTTCAGGTCAATACAATGTAGATAATGACATTGACACAGATAAAAAAAAAACTACCCCACAAACTAGCTAAAAACAAGTCGAAACTTGGATCGGAAAAATAAGACAGACATTCTTGTTTTGAAAAAATCTGAAATGAGTTAAAGACGATTCTGACGATTATCTCAACAACACTCACAATAGAACACAAGATTGAGCATCGACATACCCCTAGCAAGCTAAAGATGGGACCAGGTGCCCAGGAGGAGTAAGCATCCTCTGTTGGCTAGCCACACCCGCAGTCGATGTTCATGCACGAAAGTGAATACAATATATAAAATAATGTACTGTCTGAGGTTATGTCTATATATAAAGTGCTATGGCGATCATGCGATGAATGTAAGTTAGGTTCATGGTGAATGGCGAATCTATATATCTAAAAGTATCAGGAGTGAATTGGTTAGGTGCATGGTGTTATCTGAAAGTATCGGGAGCGAATTGGTTAGGTGCATGGTGTTATCTGAAAGTATCGGGAGCGAATTGGTTAGGTGCATGGTGTTATCTGAAAGTATCAGGAGTGAATTTGTTATCTGAAAGTATCGGGAGCGAATTGGTTAGGTTCATGGTGTACGGTGAAAAGAACCGAAACTCCATGTGCATAGAATAAAAAATATTTTGTTTTTGTCTTTATTCTTAACCATATTTGTATATAATGGGGCATTTTTTGTTTTAATTTTTTCCTACGATAAAATTCCTGTTTTTTTCTCATTTTTTCTTTAAAGTCACAAATCTATACATATCTACGTACGAGAAAAATAAAACGACTGTACTCCTTACATTAGAAAGAGTATTATAAGAATAAGGCGCCTATTAGTAAGTATTGTAATTTTGATTGATTCGCACGTCCCACTAGCCCCGACACTTATTTAAAATGGCTTATCAAAGCTTCAATATGCATGACATTTTTGTACAACATAAAATATATTGATTATGCTTTTAGATTAGAAAGGGTGAGAATCAGGTCAAATTATAAATTAATGAATAAATACTGTTTAAACCAATCAGATCGCTTTATTTTCAAGTTCATGACGCACACAAAATGCGCCCATCCATTGCCATTGAACTTGATCCTATTTGTGTATTATAATAAAATTGATGTGTCCCAATTCTTCGTGATTATACATTTATATATATTGAATGATATTCAGGCACAGAGCCAGGAAAATTGTCAATCCATCATTTAGCTCAAATAATCGCTCTCTTTCTTAAGCAAAATAGGAAATGGGTACTAGGTGTCTAACAAAGTCGAATTCAGATTAAAACTTCTACACAAAAGCCGTGGATTTACCATATTAACCAGAATTCTTACTTTCTCTCCCCAATCTGGATCCGAAACTGATATTGGACTGATATTTTACTCTTTGCTTCCCGCTTTCATAACGACTGTACATAGTGCATGAAGTTAATTGGAATATATGTCGCGACCTGGTCGGGTTATTCTATTCATAATGACATTGACACAGATACGAAAAAACACCCCAAACAAAAACGAGTCGAAAACTGGGATCCGAAATATGAGGTAGATATATAAGAGTGCATGGGTTGAAAATTTAAAATGAGATTAACTGAAAGTACGGAGCAAATTAGTTAGGTCCATGGCGATAGGTGAATGTCACACTAGCTGTTATTTGCGTTAAATACCGGTAATAATGATAATAAAAAATGGAATTTTTGTGGTTATTCTTAATCATAAAAGGGGTTCACTTTTTGTTTTTCCTTTTTAAAGTTTCCTGTATTTCTGAAGGGGGGGGGGGGCGGTGCGTTTCCATATATTTCAAAACTCATTTATGTACCTACACACAGGATTAATATATGCCCCCCCCCCCCCTCGTGAACGACGTATTAGAAGAGTATGGCATGGTTCAATAATGGAGTCTTCACGGGGTGAATATGGTGATACCATAAACGCGGTTATTTTCGCTGGGGAAAAATTTCGCGAAACTGCCATTGCAGCAGTACGCTTGCGGGTACTTTGGCGAAATGTGGATTATTACCTTAAGTCTTTTACACTGCCTGTAATTTTCAAGCGAGGGTTATTTTTGCGATAATAATACAATCGCGAATAGCGCTAAAATTAGTCCCACGTGATACTTTCCATGTTTACAGTATTTAAAATTGACCGAAGCGATAGCGGAATTACACGGACTTTATCTTCAGCAAGGTATTTCACGGCCATATAGTATTTATTTAGTTTAGTTAAGGTGAACCTTTCGTGCTTGCACTCCATGTGTCATCTAGTAGCTGAATATAAATATGTCATAATAATGTCAAACTTCATCATTAATTTAAAATTACCGTAAAGCTCACGGGAAAGTGTCGCAAGACCTGATTACAGTTCCAGCATAACAAAGAGTACGTAAAGGAAGCAAAACATAGAATCCCTTTGATAATAAATGGATTGGAATTCAAATTCTTTGAAACAAAATTTATACGGATTCAAAGGATACAAAAAATTCAATGTAATCGTTCAAAGATTAATTTGGCTGAAAATCGCAACATAAAGACGCCACATTATAGCCATATTTCATCCCGACGTGTTTTTATTCCCGACCTACATACGTCATCTTGGTTTTGAACACGATGAATTAGAATGCTGCATGCACAGCGTGCAGATTAAAAATTAAAATTATATTCTTTGTACAAAAGAATTATTTTGGGAATCAAGGTTTCACCTATAAACCGTGGAATCCGACTTAGACTTTGGATAGATAAAAGGTATTGCTGCCAAATTTGTTTATACAGACAGTTAGTAGGATGCATTTCGCAATTTTAACGCCACCACTAAACTTATACTAATGTTAAACGTCTTCAATTTCTATAGCATCATTTAAGAACAGATAAATTTTCAGCATGGACCAGACATGCACGTTTCGGGTACTTAACCCTCGTCAGTGATCCTCAACCTAAACAATGTAATATAGCAAAAATGTTTGAAAGTTATTATGTCCAAACATGTACCGAAAGACGTGGCAGGATTGGTGGGATATGATGCTTAAGGACCCACGTTATAGGAATGTCAAGAAATTTTGAAAACAGAAATTTTCGAAGGCGTTGAAGAAACGGTCGACCGAAGTTGATCGAACTTGGCTACATGTGCCCTCGGGGATTCATGGTCCAACAGCAGTGACACTCACCAAATGGTACAAATCAAATTCATTAAAAGTATCCGTTGTACAATTGAGTCATTTTACATAGAGTTTTATTTATCTCCATTGTAAAGTATGGCAATTTTTATACCTAATAAGGTACTATAAACTATTAATTTCTGACAGGTAATGATGCCCTGAGTACAGATATAATACTCCCAAGTCTTAAAAAAATCAAAAAATCAAAGGGGAAAAACTCCTGTAGAACTTTGTTATTTTGCATGTTATATAGAGAAAATAGACAATTTAAATTCTTCATCAGTTATTCCCCTTTGTTTTTCTGGCCCCGAAATCATTATTTCTGAGCAGTGGGACCTATAACCTTACAGAAAATATATAGTTTATAGTGCCTTACCAGGCATGAAAAAATGCCCTATTGTACATCGGATACCTTAAGAACAGATAAATTTTCAGCATGGGCCAGCCATACACGTTTCGGATACTTAACCCTCGTCAGTGATCCTCAATCTTAACAATTTTGGACATATATTTTAATTGATTATGCTACTGAATCGACCCTACAGGAAATTTTAGGCAGTGCACTGTTTGCAAAACGAACAAATTGAAATTCAGAAAATAGAATTAGAGAGTGCTACTAAAATACATTTAATTGTGACCCAAAATCACTTCGACTTTTAACCAAAAGAAAGGAGGGTATCTCAAACAACAATCGTTTAAGGCACCCACAGCAAACCCCCAAAACACCCAATAACAACACAGAGCAAACATGCACAGAAAGAGACGCAAAAGGGACAAGGGAAACCAAATCACGTCATAGAAACATCAAACACAAATGTCTACACATCAACCAACGAGAGCAATGAGCAACCGGTGCCGACTTAGGACGGTCATCTGCAACACCAGTAACAGACGGTGTTGTTATCCGGATTACTTGCACACAACCCTCCCACTTTTCCGATCACCCAGAGGTCTCGAAGATTTGTTGTGTAGAATAACCTCACTGAAAGATGACCATACAAACATACATATAAAAACAGAAGGCATACAAAATACAGCCCGTGCGCTACTGATTGTAGCGATATTATGTATGTTATCACCCGAGGAGTCTGACTTACATTCAGAGAGGACAGGTGGTCGGGGCCCTGTATTCACTAAAAAGGTTTGGGCAGGGTCCGTCATGGAGTCCTGTCATCACAGTCAGTCAGGGTGCAATTCATTAGAGTGCGCTGGCACACGGCTGTAGATTGGTCAAGTACCAAGCCAGGTGTCCGTCTGGTGATAGCAGGATCATACATGTATCTATGGTATAAAAGGCGTTTGATAATTCTGAGATAATTTTGATGGTAATTCTGTCTACCTTTTTTATTTTGTTTATTAATATGTCACCACGAAAGGCGGATTGTGAAATCCCCAAAGTAATATACTCTGTTGCTTGTATGGGGTCCGACTTTCAAACGATAATGTTCGTAGTTACATTTCCAGAAAGTCTTTACTAGTTTATGACAGCGAAAAACCTTGACCTAAAAGATTCTTAATTGGTAAATTAAATCCAAAACATCGGTCAAGTTCTAGCGTACCGGATGATCAGTGAAATGTAAAGAAAAGAGAAGGATCTTCAGCATGACCACCCTGCACTTACTCAGCAAAACAAACCCACAAGAAAGCGACACATAAATGACATGAAGACAAAATTTAAAAAAAATTCAGAGAAAAAACAACAACAGATGTCTCCCCCTCCCTCTAAGTTACTTTGACCTTAGGCCAAGATGATGTGAAACCTTTGAGTCACGGGCAATATCATACTAAACATGAAAGTGATTCATTGCATTGTTTGAGGTAAAGCCCAAACATGATTAGCATATACAATTTCATTATAAGCATATTTAGTGAAAATGACTTTGGTCACATGACCTTGGATATAGGTGATCTGAAACCTACATTGTATGGATCATGAGCAACAAAAATTGAATTAGTGATTGGATACACGGTTAAAAACATATAGCCTGAATATAATAAGCAAAGACAAAATCAGCGTGGACATGATATTAAGCATATACAATTTCATTACTAAAGTAAGAAGTGACCTTAATCATGTGACCTTGTGACAATGTGATAAAAACATTTAGTCCTGAGAAACAACATACTAAAATATGAAAACAATTGTAAGAAGGGTTCAGGAGATATAGCCCAGACAAGATTAGTACGTACAATTTCATTACAAAGAACTAAATGATCTTGACCTTGGGCACATGACCTTGGGTCAAGATGATAATATACCCTCCAATCCTGAGCAACAGCATACTAAAGTATCAGAGTGATTCAGTATACGATTCCAGAGATATAGCCCAGACTCAATAGCATGTACTATTTCATTAAAAGATATAATACATTGGTCACATTACCTTGGGTCAAAGTGAAGTAAAACCTTCGGGTCATAAGCCACAACATATTAAAATATGAAAGGGGACGGGCAAAAGGTTCAAGAGATATAGCCCGGACAGGAATCTATGTACAATTTTATTAAAAATGTACTACGTGACCTTGACCTTGGGTCAAAGTGATGTGAAACCTTCGGGTCATAAGCAACAACATACTAAAATATGAATGTGATCCGGCAAACAGTTCAGGAGATATATACCGGATCGACAGACAGACGGACGACGAAGGCGAAACCAATATGTCTCCTCCCCGTTTGGGGGGACATAAATACAAACCGCAAAAAGATACAATATTCACTAGAACACGCGTCGCGAAGAGACAGGTGACTACCGCCATTCTGGAGAGGCTTTTTCCACTCCAGCGTGTGCTATTTATATCGTCCGGCAATAGGGGCAGATAACACTCTGAGTGTATACATATTTCGTCTGCTGCAGACGCAGCGTTGGTTTAATACTAATAGTATCTGATATAATTTATGGAGAGGTGCATGATTTTTAGCCCCGTGGACATAATTAATCTGCCAATATTTGTTGATAATGAGCGAAACAAAATGATAAAGCATACAATGGAATGCATGCTGTTCACCATCCTGGAAATTCCAGTAATCTTAGAAGTAGATTCATGTACATTGAAAATTATAGCATTAAAAGAAATCGTTAGGCCTACAATGTTACGAAAAGAAATTATATTACAAGAAAAACAAAGAGAAATTTGTATTGTTTGTACAAAAGAAGCAAAGGAGCATAGAAAAATAGAATCACAAAGGATTAAGAATGTTAATCTCTCTGAACTTTTGCAGAAATATGGAGGTATAAGTGTAGTCCGTGGAACATTATGTCGATATTGCTATGACAAATTGATTTTGCTTGATCGGAAGTGTCGCGACTTTTATGAACAATGTCAAAAGAATTTTCAAACTCATGACAAAATGGATCGCAAACGGGCTGCATCATCACCCGCTGCTTCTGAATTCATGAAAAAGAGAGACGTGAAAAACACCCCTTCAAAGATTAAAACAAGACTTTTTACTCTATCTACGCCCGATGAAGACGATATTCGTGGTAAGAATATTCAATTTGATTAATAAAAAAGTAGAAATTTAAATAAAATAAATATATGATATATATAAAAGATAAGGCAATATTTATATCCTATATATGATATATATAAAAGATAAGGCCATACCAAATTAATTAAATGTTCTTTGGATTTTCTTGTGGAAAAAAGGGTGCGAGCGAGCGAAAATATAATTATTTTATTTTTTTTAAGAATTGCAGCGTTTAAGGTGCGAGCGAGTGATATAATACATTTCTTATGTTTCCGTACTCACGAAGGAATCCCCATAGGGATCTGGTGACTAGGAAGCCTGGCACATAGCAGTACGGAAAAGATTTTCGAACATTCCCCCTCCTTGACTTTCAGTGCCATATATATTGGGCAACAAATTTGCTCCCAAAGAAATGTTTCAAACACAAAAAGTATCATTTTCATCGAAATTTGCACAATCTGAGACTTCTAGAAGCTTTAGAATTTGCAGAAATCAGAACCGACCCTAAAAAATTCTTGAGCCAGAAATTTATTGGTGCGGGCGAGCATTTTATTTTTATAATATTATTTTTTGAATTTTGAAAAATATGGTGCGGGAAATCCAAAGAACATTTAATTAATTTGGTATGGCCTAAAGCAATATTTATATCCTAACACGGCAAAATATATCATACAACTATCATGGGGTCAGCATATTTTATCTACATAGACATGCATCGGAAATGGGGTATGCTCAACTGATCAAATAAGATGTGTATATGTATTTCCCTTCAAAGTCACTGAAATATATTTTGAACAATTTGTTTCTATTTACCCGCAAAATAGGAGATCATACGCAGAATGTAAAAAATATTTATGTATCTACACATATCATATCAGTGTATGGGGCTCCACCCTACCCCCACGTGAAATGTACACTGTATACGCATGTATTGATTGTATTTATTGTAGAACTCAACGACACTATTGGCAGTGACAGGAGTATATCACCTGATATCGTTTCATCATCTGTATCACAGCAAAGCACACGTTCAGCGCCTAATGATCATTCTTATGGGCTTTTGAAATCTCCATCGCGAATTCCACTTCGGGTTCATTTTTCCGATGAACATTCTTATTCTAGGTCAAACACCAATGTAAGAAAACAAAAAGCAGACAAAAATGAACACAAGAAAAGGGACTTCCAAAATTCACAGAGATTCACCGAAAAATATGCAAAATTTTCAAAGTTGTGCTTGTCATACAGAGGACAGGAAAACCAATGCCTACCCAACGATGATGTAATTTCTCTACAGAAATCATGCCAACAGAATGACGTAAACGCAATTGTGTCATCCATATTTTCCAGTTCCACTTTGCGTCAAGCACTTGTCAATAGGCAAAAGCTAGACATTCAAAAATCAGCGGCAAAATTAAACAGAAGGAAACATTTTTACGTTAGCGAGTTGATGAAAAAATCTTTTCAAGATCTAAAACAACTGGACTGGAACAGAATTGTGGGTGAAATGCAGGAAATGTTCCCCGACCTATTTGTCCAGCTATTGGGAATGATGTTGGATGACCATGACATCTCATCCTATCTTTCCATCCAAAAAGTTATTCCAAGACTAGGACTCGTCTACGGGATTCTGATGCAAGGTCGGAATAAGGAGCTAAGCATTGTTCAGAGGACCATATCGATGCTTCTGTTTGACCACATATGTGACCAAAAGGTAATGAAACTTCAGTGTGTTCTAAATGAAATTGTATGGTGACTATATATAGAAAAAAAATTAACATGTAGGCACACCTGATATTTAAACCTATCACTTTTTTAACCTATGGTGTCTACAAAATGTATTACTTTATAAAAATTGTATTTCAATTTCTTATTCTTTAATTGCATAGGTATTTGACAGACTGCAACCTGTAGGCGTATGCCTAGGATATGAGCGAAGCCTTAGAGTAATGGAACAGATGGGAGGGAAATATAAAGATGAACTAGTAGCAACCACTGAAGAAGGTAAAAAGTTCAGACTTGTCGGTGACAACATCAACTGGACAGTGGGAGTTCACGACGAACGACAGGACAACCGTGGACATATGCAACATGCCTTTGGTTCTGCAGCTATTGTCCAAAATCTTAAGTTCGACCATCTTAGCAATGAATACCCACAAAAAAATTACTTTGAGACACCAGTCCCAAGCTTTATTCCATCTGACGCTGACTTACAACATCTAAGGAGGGAGTATATAATTCTAATGTCAAGGGTGGCCTTCAAGCACATTCCTTTCTTCCAACAATTCAAGGACATTGTGCCCCTTTACATTAGCAAACCAGTCAGCCCAAGTCAGAAAGAAACATCGAAAGTAATACCTTTGCCCGTTTTGTACAAAAAATTTTTTTTTTTAAAAGTGTTAAACAATCAGCCTTGTTGCTGACGGTAATGTATATAGCAACGTTACAAAGTTGATAAAAATCGAATGTTTATTTCTTTACGAGCACGACCCTATTTGCTTTTTGTTTCAGGTCTCACTTGCCATCGAAGACAAACCATGTCGCCATCTTTCCCAGAATCAATCATTCAGAAACCCACAATAGTACGCATGACAGAAAGAAATGCAGTTTTTGCCGACGGAACGGAAGCGGAAATCGATGCCCTTATATGTTGTACCGGATTTAAATACAAGTTTCCTTTCCTTCAAGAAGGACTAATTGATATAGAAAACGAGAGGGTTACGCCCCTTTATAAGCACATGGTTCATATAGACTACCCAAGCTTAGTTTTCGTTGGCATTCCCAAGCAGTGGAATCATTTCCCACATATTCACGAACAATCACGAGTAGCAGTTGCCGTTCTTGACGGCACGGCGCCACTTCCGTCAAAAGAGGAAATGAGAAAAGAGAGCGACGATGAGTACCTTCGTTTATTAGAGGAGGGGAAACCACTACGATACGCCCATTTCTTTGGGGATGGGGATAGACAATGGCGATTCAACAAAGAACTAGCGGCATGGGCAGGAATTGAACCCCTTCCACCCGTGATGGAGAAACTGAATGACTTCGTCATGCTTGAGAGATTTAACAACCTCCTCGGTTTCAATCAGATGTGTTACAAAATCACTGGACCAGATTCATTTGAAATCATAGAGAAGTAGAGAACAATGGGATTACAAACTTGAATTCCCATTTAAGTGCTATTTGCTTTGTATCAAAAACATTGTTACCTATTAAATAGGTTAATTTTAATTCACATTAGTGAAAAAATCAACTCATCACATTTTTCTCGCGACATTTCCTATCTGAAGTACATCCATTTATCTAGAAATCATTGTTTTGAAGTCTTAAGAGAGTTTTCTTAATTCGCAGAACAATTTAGAATAAAACGTGTTGTACATATGAATGAAGACGTGTTTGTACCTTTTTACATTCTGTCAGTTATGGAAGAAAAATTTTATATCAAACTTTCAAACGTCGGCCAGCACTAGAAAAAAGGAGTAATTTAATAAGATTAGAAGAGAAAAAACTACACAAAAACAAAGGAAAAAACACAAAGCATTACAAGTATAGGAGTAAACTTCCAAATATGAATTGAGAACCTTTCATGTTTAGTTTCCATGTGTCATGTATAGCTATATAGTGTCATATATGGCTATATATGAGCATATTTCATAACAATGTCAAACTTGATCTTTGCTTTACAAACAGCATTAAAACAGGAGTTGATAGTCTACGGGAAAGTGTCACAACTTCACGTGCACGACCCATACTTAGAATTCCTGATTAAACACAAAGGATGTGAAATGGCGAATCCTGTTACTAAATAAATCGTTTGGATGGGAAATTCCGAAAACGAGAAAGAACGGGGGTATTCACAAATCCGATATAATAACACTTCCCATTTTGATTTATTTCTTCTCTGGTATACCATTAATTAGCGAAGAATTAAAATGTAACATTTGATAAAAAGACACATAGTCACACTATGTCTAACCGAATTCCCTCCAACCCAACAACTTCATTCTACAACTTTTATGATCGTAAAGTACTCCGACATTTACTAAGGGATAACTTCGAACAATGTGCAAAGATGCAGCACTGCAAAAATAAATGTCCCTCCATTTTGATAACATTTCAAATGAATATTCTTTTGGACAAATGTTAAACGTCTCCAAATTCATTAGCATCATTAAAAACCAGATAAATTTACATCATGGACCAGACATGCACGTTTCGGGTATTTATTTAACCCTCGTCAGTGATCCTTAATCTAAACAATGAAATATTGCCAAAATATGGTGAAATTAAGTCCAAAAATAGCAAGATGACTAGGATATGATGCTACAGGACCCAGGTTTAAATAATTTGAGAAAATTTTGTAAACAGAAACCTTTCTTGAACTTT
The DNA here is from genome assembly GCA_033119305.1 of Pinctada imbricata. Taxonomy (NCBI): domain Eukaryota; kingdom Metazoa; phylum Mollusca; class Bivalvia; order Pterioida; family Pteriidae; genus Pinctada; species Pinctada imbricata. The sequence goes on from VSWD01000004.1 coordinate 22,419,111, forward strand.
ATAGCTGTTGCACCGTTTTTAGACAATTCATCAGAGGTTTGCTCCAAAATCTGACTCTCTAAGGTCCAAATAAGTCTATTATTTAATAATTTTATAAAAACAAAATCTTTGATAAACTTGAATGAATGAAAATGGTACCCGAAGAATAAAATCGTTGTGGAGTGTACCTCCAACACGAAGACGTTGTTACAGTAGTGTTCAAAGCAGAACACGCGTATGAGACTAGAAAAAACAAACGAAGACAATATTAATGAGGGAGTTAAAGCATTCGTACAAGAGTATGTCGACATGCCCATAGAGAAACACGCTCACAGAAGAAATTACGCAAGATAGCGACACATTCAAAGAGTCCACATTGAAACATTATGACCATATACGCACGACAGCGATGCTATATTCGCTCCGCAAAAGAGTTGCGAGGGAATAATTCTAGTATATTTATTTATCATTTTGACGAAAAAGCGGCATTTTGACTGACATCGAAGGAGGAGAAGGAAGAAGGGGGGGGGGATTAGAGTTCTCATGATGGATTTTCTTTACCACCATGCGAGTGCCAAAACATGAATACAGTAAAGTAATACAAAACCACAAAGGCGGTTTTAATCCGTCTGTTCGGTTTTATAACGACTCCATGCAGTGTATGAAGTTGATCAGAATGTATGTGTCGCGACAGGTTCAGGTCAATACAATGTAGATAATGACATTGACACAGATAAAAAAAACTACCCCACAAACTAGCTAAAAAGGAGTCGAAAACTTGGATCGGAACAATAAGACAGACAATCTTGTTTTGAAAATATTTGAAATGAGTTAATGAAGATTCTGACGATAATCTCAACAGCACTCACAATAGAACACAAAATTGAGCATCGACAGACCCCTAGCAAGCTAAAGATGGGACCAGGTGCCCAGGGGGAGTAAGCATCCTCTGTTGGCTAGCCACACCCGCAGACGATGTTCATGCACGAAAGTGAATACAATATATAAAATAATGTACTGTCTGAGGTTATGTCTATATATAAAGTGCTATGGCGATCATGCGATGAATGTAAGTTAGGTTCATGGCGAATGGCGAATCTATATATCTGAAAGTATCGGGAGCGAATTGGTTAGGTGCATGGTGTTATCTGAAAGTATCAGGAGTGAATTGGTTAGGTGCATGGTGTTATCTGAAAGTATCGGGAGCGAATTGGTTAGGTGCATGGTGTTATCTGAAAGTATCGGGAGCGAATTGGTTATGTTCATGGTATACGGTGAAAAGAACCGAAACTCCATGAGCATAGAATAAAAAATATTTTGTTTTTGTCTTTATTCTTAACCATACATGTATATAATGGGACATTTTTTGTTTTCATTTTTTCCCAAGTTAAAATTCCTGTTTTTTTTTTCTCATTTTTTCTTAAAAGTCACATATCTATACATATCTACGTACGATTGATGTTTACATGTTTGATGTTTACATGTCTTGTGTCTCTTTTCCGTCTCGTGCTGTACTCGTCTTTTGTGTTTTTGCTTCGGGTGATTTGGTGTTCTGCTGTCGATGCTGCAACGGGGTCTTGTTGGAGATCTCCTCCCTTCTTTTATATCTACGCACGAGAAAAACAAAACGACTGTACTCCTTACATTAGAAAGAGTATTATAATGCCTCGTTCACATGGTTGCGCAATAAATTTATTTCGCAATAACTTTATTGCGCAACAAATTTGTTTCGCAATAAGCTTTTTTGTGTTCACACGAGACCGAAACTATTGCGCAATAAAATGGCAATGCAAATGCACAAGAATCATGAATAAAAATGTTCAACGGATATTGTTCGAATAATTTTCGCGAAGCCTAAATTTAAGACTATTTTGAGACTGAGGTAGCCTATATAACAAACATTCATTTATTAGTAATTTCAGCTTAGAACATGACGTCATTCAATTGTGACGTCATTCTCTACAAGGGATCCAGACTTATTGAAAAGCTTTCTTATATATACAAAAAATCGGAATCTCTCAACAGAAGATATTTATATATATATATATCTTAGATATAAAGACGTCGAACAGTCATATTCGTCAGTAAAACAATCCCTTTCTCTTGTCATGATGATGCGCATGCGTCAGATTTATTGCGCAACAGTTTCGCTTAGCGTTTACACGACAGAATTTGTTGCGCAATAAAGTTATTGCGAAACAAATTGAAAATTTATTGCGCAATAAATTTTGCCGTGTGAACGCAAAACAAATTTATCGCGCAACAAATTTACGTTTATTTCGCAATAAACTCTCCGTGTAAACGAGGCATAAGAATAAGGCGCCTAAGTATTATAATTTTGATTGATTCGCACGTCGTCCCACTAGCCCCGATACGTATTTAAAATGGCTTATCAAAGCTTCAATATGCCTGACATTTTTGTACAACATAAAATATATAAATTATGCTTTTAGATTAGAAAGGGTGAGAATCAGGTCAAATTATAAATTAATGAATAAATACTGTTTAAACCAATCAGATCGCTTTATTTTCAAGTTCATGACGCACACAAAATATAACCATCCATTGCCACTGAACTTGATCCTATTTGTGTATTATAATAAAATTGTTGTGTTCCAATTCTTCGTGATTATACATTTATATATATTGAATGATATTCAGGCACAGAGCCAGGAAAATTGTCAATCCATCATTTAGCCCAAAAAATCGCTCTCTTTGTTAAGCAAGATAGTACTAGATGTCTAACAAAGTCGAATTCAGATTAAAACATCTACACAAATGCTGTGTATTTACCATATTAACCAGAATTCGACTTTCTCTCCTCAATCTGGATCCGAAACTGATATTTGACATATATACATATATTTACAAAGAATTTGTGTCATCAGACGCACGCGCCATCACAACGTATTTATTCATATATTCAGCATTTTCTTGTCAGCATATGTACAGGTAAAATAAGTCATGGATTTGAATAAAATATATACTTGAAAACAAAAATAACGACGCTGTTTATCAAAGGAAGGAGGGAATCTACAAACCAGACGTGGTTGAAGTACCAACGGAAACGAACCAAAACCACAAATGAAAATGTTGTTAGCGAATTTGAATCATAACATTCCTTGGATACTCTTTGCTCCCCGCATTCATAACGACTCTAGTGCATGAAGTTGATTGGAATATATGACGCGACCTGATCGGGTTATTCTATTCATAATGACATTGACACAGATACAAAAGACACCCCAAACACAAACGAGTCGAAAACTGGGATCCGAAATATGTGGTAGATATATAAGAGTGCATGCGTTGAAAATTTGAAATGAGATTAACTGAAAGTACGGAGCAAATTAGTTAGGTCCATGGCGATAGGTGAATGTCACACTAGCTGTAATTTGCGTGAAATGCCGGTAATAATAATAAAAAATACAATTTTTGTGGTTATTCTTAATCATAAAAGGGGTTCACTTTTTGTTTTTCTTTTTAAAATTTCCTGTATTTCTAGGTGGGGGCAGTGCGTTTCCATATATTTCAAAACTCATTTATGTACTTACACACAGGATTAATATATGCCCCACCCCCTCGTGAACGACTGAACGACGTATCAGAAGAGTATGGTATGGTTCAATAATGGAGTCTTCACGGGGTGAATATGCATGGTGATACCTTAAACGTGGTTATTTTCGCTGGGGAAAAAATTCGCGAAACTGCCATTGCAGCAGTACGCTTGCGGGTACTTTGGCTGAATGGGGAAAATTACCATCAGTCTTTTACACTGCCTGTAATTTTCACGCGAGGGTTATTTTTGCGAAAATAATACAATCGCGAATACTGCTAAAATTAGCCCCACGCGAAAATTTACATGTTTACAGTATTTAATATTGATCGAGGCTATAGCGGAATTACGCGAACTTCATCTTCTTCAGCAACTTAATTTCACGACCATGTAATATTTATTTAGTTTAGTTATAGTGAACCTTTAGTGCTTGCACTCCATGTGTCATCTAGTAGCTGAATATAAATATGTCATAATAACGTCAAACTTAACCATTGGTTTAAAATTACCGTTAAGTTCACGGGAAAGTGTCACAAGACCTAATTACAGTTCCAGCATCACTAACAGTAAAGGAAGCAAAACATAAAATCCCTTTTACAATAAATGGATTGGAATTCAGATTCTTTGAAACAAAACTTATACGGTTTGAAAAAAATCCACAAATTCAATGTAAGCGTTTAAAGATTGATTTGGCTTAAAATCGCAACATCAAGACAGCCACATTATATATAGCCATATTTCACCCCGACGTGTTTTTATTCCCGACCTACATACGTCATCTTGGTTTTGAACACGATGAATAAGAATGCTGCATGCACAGCGTGCAGATTAAAAATTAGAATTATATTCTTTGTACAAAAGAATTATTTTGGGAATCAAGGTTTCACCTATAAACCGTGGAATCTGACTAAGACTTTGGATAGATAACAGGTATTGCTGCCTAATTTGTTTTTCTTTACAGACAGTAAGTAGGGTGCATTTCGCAATTTTAACGCCACCACTAAACTAATACTAATGTTAAACGTCTTCAATTTCAATAGCATCATTTTAGAACAGGTAAACTTGCAGCATGGACCAGAAATGCATGTTTCGGGTATTTAACCCTCGTCAGTGATCCTCAAACCAAACAGTGTAATATGACCAAAAAGTGTGAAAATTATTATGTCTTAATCAATCTATTAATAAAGATGTACTTGAAAACAAAAACGTATGATACTAATTTTAGTGTTACCATTCTGAAACGCGAGCACAACGAGATAGCAATTAGAATTTGAATGCAGTATGAATTTAAGAGATCTAAGGGACCGGTCTATATTTATTCTTGATTTGGGACCGGTGCAGATTTTATCAAACTTAAATAATTTGTTTAAAATTGGATAAAAACAAATTTTATTAAAATTAAATGATTTGATTAAAACCTATGTAAAACAATGCATTCCCATGCTAGCATCATCCCTCCAATTCTATGTTAAACGTCTTCAAATTAGATAGCATCATTTAAGAAGAGATACATTTTCAGCATGGACCAGATGCACGTTTCGAGTACTTAACCCTTGCCAGTGATCCCCAATCTAAATAATGTAATATAGCCAAAATGTTTGAAAGTTATTATGTCCAAAACTGTACCGAAAGACGCGGAGGGATTGGTCGGATATGATGTTACAGGACCCACGTATCAGGAATTTCAAGAAATTTTGATAACAGAAATTTTCGAATACGTTGAAACGAGCGATCGAAGTTGATCGAACTTGGCCACATGTGCCCTAGGTGACTCCTGGTCCACCATCACTGACACTCATCAAGTGGTACAAATCTTAAACGTCTTCAAATTCGATAGCATCATTTCAGAAAAGAATGATAAATTTTCAGCATGGACCAGACATGCACGTTTCGGGTACTTAACTCTCGTCAGTGATCCTCAATCTAAACAATGTAATATAGCAAAAATATTTGAAAGTTATTATGTCCAAACATGTACCAAAAGACGTGGCAGGATGGGTGGGATATGATGCTTAAGGACCCACGTTTTAGGAATGTCAAGAAATTTTGAAAACAGAAATGTTCGAAGGCGTTGAAGAAACGATCGACCGAAGTTGATCGAACTTGGCTACATGTGCCCTCGGGGATTCCTTGTCCACCAGCAGTGACACTCACCAAATGGTAAAAATGTTAAACGTCTTCAAATTCATTTAAAGTATCCGTTGTACAATTGAGTCATTTTACATAGAGTTTTATTTATCTCCATTGTAAAGTATGGCAATTGTTATACCTAGTAAGGTACTCTAAACTATATATTTTCTTACAGGTAATGATGTTCTGAGTACAGATATAATACTCCCAAGTCTTTAAAAAAATCAAAAAATCAAAGGGGAAAAACTCCTGTAGAATTTTGTAATTTTGCACGTCATTTAGAGAAAATAGACAATTTAAATTCTTCATCAGTTATTCCGCTTTGTTTTTCTGTCCCCTAAATAATTTTTTCTGAGCATTGGGCATTATAAGCTTTCAGAAAATATATAGTTTATTGTACCTTACCAGGCATGAAAAAATGCCTTATTGTACATCGGATTTCTTAAATTTTCAGCATGGGCCAGCCATACACGTTTCGGATACTTAACCCTCGTCAGTTATCCTCAATCTTAACAATTTTGGACTTATATTTTAATTGATTATGCTACTGAATCGACCCTACAGGAAATTTTAGGCAGTGCACTGTTTGCAAAACGAACAAATTGAAATTCAGAAAATAGAATTAGAGAGTGCTACTACAATACATTTAATTGTGACCCAAAATCACTTCGACTTTTAACCAAAAGAAAGGAGGGTATCTCAAACAACAATCGTTTAAGGTACCCACAGCAAACCCCAAAACACCCAATAACAACACAGAGCAAACATGCACAGAAAGAGACGCAAAAGGGACAAGGGAAACCAAATCACGTCATAGAAACATCAAACACAAATGTCTACACATCAACCAACGAGAGCAATGAGCAACCGGTGCCGACTTAGGACGGTCATCTGCAACACCAGTAAAAGACGATGTTGTTATCCGGATTACTTGCACACAACCCTCCCACTTTTCCGATCACCCAGAGGTCTCGAAGAATTGTGGTGTAAAATAACCTCACTGAAAGATGACCATACAAACATACATATTAAAACAGAAGGCATACAAAATACAGCCCGTGCGCTACTGGTTGTAGCGATATTATGTATGTTATCACCCGAGGAGTCTGACTTACATTCAGAGAGGACAGGTGGTCGGGGCCCTGTATTCACTAAAAAGGTTTCGGCAGGGTCCGTCATGGAGTCCTGTCATCACAGTCAGTCAGGGTGCAATTCATTAGAGTGTGCTGGCACACGGCTGTAGATTGGTCAAGTACCAAGCCAAGTGTCCGTCTGGTGACAGCAGGATCAAATCTAAAAGGCGTTTGATAATTCTGAGATAATTTTGATGGTAATTCTGTCTACCTTTCTTATTTTGTTTATTAATTTGTCACCATGAAAGGCGGATTGTGAAATCCCCAAAGTAATATACTCTGTTGCTTGTATGGGGTCCGACTTTCAAACGATAATGTTCGTAGTTACATTTCCAGAAAGTCTTTACTAGTTTATAAAAGCGAAAAACCTTGACCTAAAAGATTCTTAATTGGTAAATTAAATCCAAAACACCGGTCAAGTTCTAGCGTACCGGATGATCTGTGAAATGTAAAGAAAAGAGAAGGATCTTCAGCATGACCACCCTGCACTTACTCAGCAAAACAAACCCACAAGAAAGCGACACATAAATGACATGAAGACAAAATTTAAAAAAAATTCAGAGAAAAAACAACAACAGATGTCTCCCCCCTCCCTCTAAGTTACTTTGACCTTAGGCCAAGATGATGTTAAACCTTTGAGTCACGGGCAATATCATACTAAACATGAAAGTGATTCATTGTATTGTTTGAGGTAAAGCCCAAACATGATTAGCATATGCAATTTCATTATAAGCATATTTAGTGAAATTGACTTTGGTCACATGACCTTGGATATAGGTGATCTGAAACCTACATTGTATGGATCATGAGCAACAAAAATTGAATTAGTGATTGGATACACGGTTCAAAACATATAGCCTGAATACAATAAGCAAAGACAAAATCAGCGTGGACATGATTAGCATATACAATTTCATTACTAAAGTAAGAAGTGACCTTAATCATGTGACCTTGTGACAATGTGATAAAAACATTTAGTCCTGAGAAACAACATACTAACATATGAAAACAATTGTAAGAAGGGTTCAGGAGATATAGCCCAGACAAGGTTAGTACGTACAATTTCATTACAAAGAACTAAATGATCTTGACCTTGGGCACATGACCTTGGGTCAAGATGATAATAAACCCACCAATCCTGAGCAACAGCATACTAAAGTATCAGAGTGATTCAGTATACGATTCCAGAGATATAGCCTAGACTCAATAGCATGTACTATTTCATTAAAAGATATAAAACTTGACCTTGACCTTTGTCATATGATCTTGGATCAAGGTGGTGTGAAACCTTTGGGTCATCAGCATCATCATACTAAAATGTGAAAGTGATAAAATCGGGGTTCAACAGATTAAGTCTGGACATTATACACGCAACATATACAATTTCTTTTAAAATATACTACAAAAATGTAATTGACCTTGACCTTGGTCACGTGACATAGGTTTATCGCTATGTGAAACCTTTGGGTCATGAGCAAATACAAACCAAAGCATGAGAGTGATCTGATAAACAGTTAAAGAGATATAGCCCCAACAGAATAACATGTACAATTTCATTAAAATGTACTAAGTGACCTTGATCAAATGACCTTGGATCAAGGTGATGTGAAACCTTCGAGTCATATACAACGAAACACTTAAATATAAAAAGGATCGGGCAAAAGGTTCAAGAGATATAGCCCGGACAGGAATATATGTACAATTTCATTAAAGATGTACTGAGTGACGAGCTTGGTCACATTACCTTGGGTCAAAGTGAAGTGAAACCTTCGGGTCATAAGCCACAACATACTAAAATATGAAAGGGAACGGGCAAAAGGTTCAAGAGATATAGCCCGGACAGGAATCTATGTTCAATTTTATTAAAAATGTACTACGTGACCTTGACCTTGAGTCAAAGTGATGTGAAACCTTCGGGTCATAAGCAACAACATACTAAAATATGAATGTGATCTGGTAAACAGTTCAGGAGATATATACCGGATCGTGTGACAGACGGACAGACAGACAGACGGACGACGAAGGCGAAACCAATATGTCTCCTCCCCGTTTGGGGGGACATAAATACAAACCGCAAAAAGACACAACAATATTCACTAGAACATCATACAAAGCAATGGAACCAGACGTACAGAAACATCAAACATTAATGACAACACATAAAAGGAGGGAGTCCAATATGCACCTGGTGCCGACTTTGGACAGCCGTCTGCTGTTGGCAAATCCGGATAACGTGCGCACAACCCTCCCACTTATCCGGATACACAGAGGTTTCCAGATACCCACAATTGTTGTATAAACATAAACTTCTAACTGTTAGGTGACATCACAGGTCCACTTGTTACACAGATTCTATGTAAATGGATATAAAATATTCTATGATATGCGTATAACAATCTGTGTTCTGAGGCTGAAACGAGATCCTGCTACGTCTTTAGGTACACTTTTTCGACAAAGTGATTTTCATACTTTATTGGCATATTACATTGTTTAGATTTAGGATCACTGATGAGGGTTAAGTACCCGAAACGTGCATGTCTGGTCCACGTTGCCAATTTATCTGTTCTTAAATGATGCTATTCAATTTGAAGACGTTTACATTTATACCACTTGGTGAGTGTCACTGCTGGTGGACCAGGAGTCCCCGAGGGCACATGTAGCCAAGTTCGATCAATTTCGGTTGATCGTTTCTTCAATGCATTCTAAACTTCTGTTATCAAAATTTCTTGAAATATCTAAAACGTGGGTCCTGTAGCATCATATCCCACCCATCCTGCTACGTCTTTCGGTACACTTTTTCGACATAGTAACTTTCATACTTTTTTGGCATATTACATTGTTTAGATTTAGGATCACTGATGAGGGTTAAGTACCCGAAACGTGCATGTCTGGTCCACATTGCCAATTTATCGGTTCTTAAATGATGCTATTCAATTTGAAGACGTTTACATCAAGATCAATTACCCGAGAAGTCAGACAGGACTAGAGAATCAGGACACAATTATCTCTGACGAGATTTTAACAAGGCCCGTCATTGAGTCCCGTCGTCATGGTTGGCCAGTGTGCAACGTTGGGAAAGACACGTACAGGTACAAAACTCTAGAAACGCCGATTGCACATTGTTCTCCTTCCTTTTATGTTATGTCATTGATGTTTGATGTTTCTGCACTTCTCTTTCGATTGTTTTGTATGATGTTCTAGTAAATTTTGTTTTTTTTTTTTGCCATTTGTAGTTTTGTCGGGTGTCATTTATGTGTCACTTTCTTGTGGTTTTGTTTCGCAGGGTGAGTGCAGGGTGGTCGTGCTGAAGATCCTTCCCTTTTCCTTAAATTATGCTACTGCATTTGTAGTTTTATTACATGTATAGGAATTTTCCACTTTTCTGATTGGCTGTAACGGCTGCTCGATGGAAGCTCAAACATTATATCTACCTAGGATGACGTCATCCCGGGTAGATATCAGATTCCATCAGCTTTCCATGTGCTAAAATAGATCAGAGAGGCTTTTATAGTCTCAACGTAATTATTGAATGATTTAAATAAATGATTTTGAATGTTAAACGTCTTTAAATTCAATAGCATCATTTAAAACCTGATAAAATTACAGCATGGACCAGACATGTACGTTTCGGGTACTAAACCCTCGTCAGTGATCCTCAGTCTAAGCAATGTAATACGGCCAAAAAGTATGAAAATTATTATGTCCAAAAATGTACCAAAACACATAGCAGAATGGGTGGGTTATGATGCTACAGGACCCACGTTTTAGAAATTTCATGAAATTATATAACAGAAAATTTCAAATGCGTTAAAGAGACAGACGATCAACCGAAGTTGATCGAACTTGGCTACATGTGCCCTCGGGGACTCCTGGTCCACCAGCAGCGGCACTTACCAAGTAGTTCAAATGTTAAACGTCTTTAAATTCAATAGCATCATTTAAAACTTGATAAATTTACAGCATCGACCAGACATGTACGCTTCGGATACTAAACCCTCGTCAGTGATCCTCAGTCTAAACAATGTAATACAGCCAAAAAGTATGAAAATTATTATGTTCAAAAATGTACCAAAAGACGTAGCAGAATGGGTGGGATATGATGCTACAGGACCCACGTTTTAGAAATTTCATGAAATTTTGTAACAGAAAATTTCAAATGCGTTAAACAGACAGACGATCAACCGAAGTTGATCGAACTTGGCGAGATGTGCCCTTGGGGACTCCTGGTCCACCAGCAGTGACACTCACCAAGTAGTTCAAATGTTAAACGTCTTTAAATTCAATAGCATCATTTAAAACCTGATAAATTTACAGCATGGACCAGACATGTATGTTTCGGGTACTAAACCCTCGTCAGTGATCCTCAGCCTAAACAATGTAATACGGCCAAAAAGTATGAAAATTATTATGTCCAAAAATGTACCAAAAGACGTAGCAGAATGGGTGGGATATGATGCTACAGGACCCACGTTTTAGAAATTTCATGAAATTTTGTAACGGAAAATTTCAAATGCGTTGAAGAGACAGACGATCAACCGAAGTTGATCGAACTTGGCTCTACATGTGCCCTCGGGGACTCTTGGTCAACCAGCAGTGACACTCACCAAGTAGTTCAAATGTTAAACGTCTTTAAATTCAATAAACTTCATGTTGTAATAAAATCATAACTTTACTTTTAACTCGGTAAATACAATGGTATAGCTCTCCTCGAAAACAAGATTAAGAGTAATATCTTCTCGGGGAGCTAAGCCATTGTATTTACCTCGGTAAAAGTAAATAACTGTATGAAATTAAAGCTCTATGAAATAATTGTATGAAATTAAAGCTCTATGTTGTGAACTATGACAAAACCTACTTTGTAAAAGAAAAGTCCGATTCTGAAAATAAGTACAGTGAAACAAATATTATTCAGATGTTAAACTTTTTGATCGACGACATTTTTGTGGTGTTTGGAGGAAAGGTATTCCAGCAAATTGTCGGAATTCCAATGGGGACCAATTGTGCCCCACTCCTTGCCGACATTTTCCTTTACTCGTACGAAGCTGAATGCATTCAATCTTTGGTCTCTGAAGGGAAAAAGATACTTAGCTTCTGACTTCAACTTCACTTACAGATACATAGACGATGTGTTGTCCATCAATAATCCAAAATTCGCGGATTACCTGAGCAGTATCTATCCGTCACAGCTTGAAGTCAAAGAAACTACTGAGACAAATAATTCAGCATCCTATTTGGACATAATGTTGTCCTACGACACTGATGGTCACATGAACACCTCACTTTATGACAAACGTGACGACTTCAATTTCAGCATTACAAACTTTCCTTTTCTGAGTAGCAGCATCCCTTCATCTCCAGCTTATGGCGTATTCATATCTCAATTAATACGCTATGCCAGATTAAGTACCAAATATACGGATTTTGTTCTGAGAGCTAGGCGTCTTGCAGATAGCTTCTCAGTCAGGGATATGTTTGTGACCGACTAACATCGTCACTGAGGAAGTTCTACGGTCGATATGGGGAACTCGTCATACACTATGATGTCCCATTCTCCAGAATGGTGGATGATATTTTGTCATAGACCATTTGAACCATCCAACCAAAGATTGTACTCTATGTCTTCCGAAATGGAAGTAACCGGATGTGACAGTTCTACCGAATTGAAGCTGCGGGTGTTGCAAGCAAGCAGGAGATGCTTACTCTTCCTGGGCACCTGGTCTCACTCCCATATCGGGAGTTCGCTTTTTTTCATGTGGTGGAGGTTTCTGTTTGTTTGCTGTGGTTCCTGTTTTGTCCTGATTTTGTATGCCTTCGGTTTCTGATATTCTGAATTATCGGTTTTGTGCTGTATACAGTGATATGGTCATTATCCATATTTGTCATCTGTATTGTACATGGCGCCAGGAAAATTCACTTTGGCTTTATTTAAATTGTTCAGCATGAAGTACTCCTGACGAGGATTAAAATATCCGAAACACGTGTCTAGTACATCAAAATTGTTACTATAGAATATATATTTCGATACTGACAATTTCAACCACTAGGCTGGAATCGCTCCTTGTGGACTGTAAGTCCCCGAGGATATCACTCAGTTTTAGTGTTTACGCACTGCATTGGAATATATTCTAAATTTCCTGTCATCAAATTAGACCTAAATTTCTAAAACTAAGGGGTATCTCACTCATTGCATAGCTCTGTCCTTAGCTGGGTTTCGGTATGATATTTCGGTCATGTTTAGAATTAAATTCCTTGCGCCTACCCTACAACGATTTTGGCCATATTTTTCACTTAAGTACGCTTCTGAATAAACCCTACACAAAAGTTTGAGCCGCTCATTTTGGCAAGAGGAAATTAAAGCTCTGTATTGTAGATTGCGCTAGGAAAATTCACTTTGGCTTTATTTAAATTGTTTAGCATGAAGTACTACTTACGAGGATTAAAATATCCGAAACACGTGTCTAGTACAACAAAATTGGTACTATAGAACATACATTGCTAAAAAAAGTTAAGGGTGCGAGGTCTCTACTTTCATATCACACACGTTTGCAGCTGCGTATTCTATATGATGAACATAAATGTATTAAGACAAATTTCATAGACATTTCTTTATTACCGATGTCTGTATTAAACAGATTAACCATATACACATGATAAAACTTGATGATGTAGCCTTGCTTATCCCAAAAGATTTTACAAGCTATGTACCATTATATTACAATGGGAAAATCGCTCCTTTAATTTTTTGAGCAGTGTATATTTCAATATTGACAACATCTATCGTACCTACGACTAGCTTAAACTCGTAATGAATAAACTGATATTAAAGTGACCTTGAAAATCAATAAGGTCCTACCTTTTTAACAATGATCTTTTGAGACAAGTATGAAGATCGGATAGCAATGACAAATATGGATAATGACCATATCCCTGTATACAGCACAAAATCGAAAATTCAGAAAATCATAAACCGAAGGCATACAAATGTAAACGTCTTCAAATTGAATAGCATCATTTAAGAACAGATAAATTGGCAACATGGACTAGACATGCACGTTTCGGGTACTTAACACTCGTCAGTGATCCTCAAATCTAAACAATGTAATTTGCCAAAAAGTATGAAAGTTACTATGTCGAAAAAACGTAGCAGGATGGGTGGGATATGATGCTACAGGACCCACGTTTTAGAAATTTCGAGAAATTTTGATAACAGAAAATTAGAATGCGTTGAAGGAACGATCAACCGAAATTGATCGAACTTGGCTACATGTGCCCTCGGGGACTCCTGGTCCACCAGCAGTGACACTCACCAAGTGGTATAAATGTAAACGTCTTCAAATTGAATAACATCATTTAAGAACAGATAAATTGGCAACATGGACCAGACATGCACGTAAATTAGGATATAATAGGAACCAAAACAAAACGAAAAAAAAAAACCTCCACCATATGAAAAGAAGCGAACTACCGATATGGGAGCGAGACCAGGTCCCAGGAAGAGTAAGCATCTCCTGCTTGAATGCAACACTCGCCGCTTCAATTCGGTATAACTGTCACAAGACATACACTATGTCTTATTTCGGAGCCAGGGAAAAGGATATGTTCATATCCCATAATTCACTGGACATGGCTTTTTTTAAGCCGAGTTGCAAAACTCGTTTAAAGGCGTTAAAATTGATGTTAAACTGGCGGGCATCAACGATAAATTTCCGGACTTTAATTCAAATATGAAAAGTACTTGTGCAATGAAACCTAATGCACTTACTCACGTTGAGACGAGGATGACCCTTATTGATTTGGAGGTCAAAAGATCAGTCGTAGTATTCTGATGCATGAAAATTGTTTTCGGATCATATACTGCATTTGTTATCATGAAACTTGCCAGAAATGGTTCCCATGAGTTAAGGATGGCCCTTATTGATTTTGGCATCAACAGGTCACTGATGATTGAAAATCGTTTCCGAATTATATTAAAACGTGTATTGCATCTATTATAATGAAACTTGACAAATGTTACACAACTTCAAAAGTATTTCCCATGAGACAATGATAACCCTTATTGATTTTAAGCTCAAAAGATCAAAGGTCAAGGAAAACAACAGATGATTGAAAATGGTTTTTCTATCATATTAGAACATGTTTTACACTTGCCAGAAATGTTTCCATAGTTTTGGGCCAAAGGTCAAGGACATAGAACTCTGATAATTGAAAATGTTTCTATATCAAATTAGAGCATGTATTGCACCCATCATCATAAAACATTTTTGCAACTCAGCACTTTGCATCTCTGATGCATTTTTTAACTATAATTCTGTATACATGTATTCACAACAGAAGGTTAGGGAGGTGGTCCAACGCTTAAACATCTCCTCCCCCTTTCTTCTCCAATATAAATTTAACAATCAGCATCTAATAAAATAAGATGAAAGCAGCAACAACGAAATAAAGATTTTATTAATAACAATAGATTTACTCATATATAGGATCACAAGATTGTCACCATTGAGTCATGACTACGCCATGATGATCAACAACAAAAACAAAGATTTACATAATATTTCATATTCATGTACAACTATAACATTCAATTATAATTACCGTAATGTAAGTGTGCCCTTAGTATGTCCCTGTTTTACAGTGTAACATGTAGTTTCTATCAGCTTCATGATGAAAAAATCCAATACAATAATGTTACATGTATACTAATAACATTTAAATGTTAACTTTAAATAAGAATGATTACATACAGTATGAAAATGTATATATTTTTCACTTTCTCCGTTAACACATTTAATAATGTGTTATCATTAAGTAAAATTGGACTTTTGCTTTTAGCCAAACCGCAAATAATATTGTGAAACAAGGATGTGATTTTAACATACATGTACATTTTGATTAATTTAAGGAAAGTCCAGCCCCCCCCCCCTTTTCTTTTGGTAAATTAATGTGAAGAAAAAACCCTTTAAAAAACTACAAATCATCTTCTAATGTAAAGATGTTTTATCCCTGAGAAATTGACAAAAGTCACATGATTGGATGACTGATTAAAGTAAATTAATGTAAATCTCAGAAGTCAGTCTAATCTTAAATTTTTGATTTCTAGTATTGCATGTCTTACAGAATGAATTTGACTAGTCTGACGTTTCTCGAATGAATGAGTAAATTTTACAAATTTTTGAATAGCAAGAAATTTGAACTTAAATTGTAAGGCTAATGATTAGTGGAATGTCATATTGAAATATTGTGTAACATTTCTATTCGATGTATGTGATTAAACAAACAACAAGCAAATGTAATGCATCTCTTGAAAATATTAATCAAAATTAGTGGGAAACATTATGCCCAATTGGCAGTAGAAGTACATGTTCATCTTTTCATGACAAATCAAGTAAATTGTCAAGGTCAAAATAACAAGTACCAAAATCGAAAAGATGAATTCATAGAATTGTCCAGCTACGATTTTCTTAGTGGGCAAAGATATTGGAAATGACTTTAATGAGGCTATACTACACTGCCATCCATAAATAACTATACGAACCAGGAAATCATTCTAAATTCTTTATAATTCTATCAATAATTTTTTTTTCCATTCTGAACTTGAAAGGTTTATAATAATTGGCTTCACACACAATTAAAAATCATAAATTTAATCATGATAACAAGAATGCATATAAAACTTTTTTTCATCAGCACAATTTCCTTTCAAAATTTGTCGTTTTTATATGAAAAAGAAGAAAGATTGAAAAAAAATGTAAATATTTGGGTCAAGTTTATATAAATGATTTCATCATCAGAATTACACAGAAATGGATTCAAAACTGTTAATTTATAACAGCAACGTGAACAGAAAATCATTCCAAGGAATGCATGTGTCGCCTGCGAAACATAGCGACACTCAGGAATCACTTTTATAGGGAGTGACATCCAAGTGTTACAGACAGACAGACAAACAACGGACAAGGTGATCCCTAAGTGTCGCTATGCTTCACAGGCGAAAGAAAAAGGTGTATACTAATTTATGTGTGGTAGTGTATAACAAGATAAAGCCACTATAATAATAATACCATCAGGATTAAATGATTCGAAATCCAAAAAATATCGGAGAAAAATCACCACTGATTGTGAAAGGAGGTATACATGAGAACTGGAGTGATTGATTATTCATTCTTCAAAGCTTGAAGTTTGTGGAAGATAAACAATTGATTCAAATAGTCATGACAAAAATAAAATATCATCTAATATTTCATAATGGGACATTAATTAATATGATTAAAGCACAAAATCACAATTAACGCAAAATTAATCATTAAATGATTTTATATTACCATGTAATGGTTTGCATTTACCACTATAATTACACTGATACTGATCCATAGTATTGTCATAACACAGATACATAACCAGACATGTAAGTAGACTAATTTATAATGATAACAATGAAGATGCTTTACATATATAATTGTATTACTTATGTCAACTAGCTAGAATTTTATTCTACCAATGTGAGCTGGTGAAATTAAGCTCTGCCTGCTTTGATGATACCTTTCTGGCAGTGTAAAAAATTCTATGAATAATGTCTCTTCAGATAAACATAAAGTCAATCATTTCAGATATAAATTCCATACCATAGATGTTATTTAATGCTTTATTTTAAAATCTGAATCTATTCATAGACATAACAAGGGCCAATGTAGCTTATGCTATTTTTTAAAGAAACGAAAATGTGTGGCCTGTCCAATATTTAATTCAAAACGAAAAAAAAATTAATTTTTTTGAAAAAGTGCATTTTTTCTCTTACTTATCAGACTTAGACAGAATCAGAAAACAATGCTAATCTAAAGATTTCAAATTAAACACTTCTTTAATAGCGTACCGGAAATGGTGATCGTGTTGGAATGTAATGATCAAGTGCCTACACAGCCAATTGTGCCTCACGTGAAATTCGTAAGAAATGAGCATCATGTAAATTTCACATGAATTTACTTCACATGAATTTTTCTTTGTGACCTTCATGCAAAATTGACTTTACATACAATTCGTGTCAGAAACTTCATAATTATGAATTTTTCATGTAAATTTCATGTTCATGCTCGATTCACATAAATTTCATGTGAACTTTTACGTAACATTCATGTGAATTTCACATGTATTTCATATGAGGCACAATTGGCTGTGTACAGTTAGACATGGTATGTTACTATTTGTATGGAATGTATATGTATGATTGAAAAGATTTGAGCAGTTCATAAAAAGATATGTGCATAAAACGGTACATGTATATTCAGTTTATGGCGAGTATACAAGGGTTGTCCATAAAAATCGTAGACATTATAAATTACACAGTTGATAACTATTGTCAATGAATTGATATGAATTTTTTTTTATTTTTTCACCAGTATATGCAAAACTTAGATCTATTGACTTTAAAACCAAATCATATCGTAAAACTTTTGTGTATGTTTTGTTAATTTTTTTTTTAGTTTTAAGAACCGAGAAAACAATGATGCTCAAAACAATAAGTGCGACAAACAAAATGATGTGAAAATCTTAAGTGTTCGAAAATTTTTGCAAGATTTTGCAAGTTTCATTTTAAGATATAACTGATAAGTTCTATAACCAAGATTTCCCACTTACATATCTCAACATATAATGATTGTGTCGTAGTCACTTGTGCCTTTTTTGTGCTGTTCATATCTCAGCATATACATACACATGTTTAACAAAATCAACTTGAATTTAACATAGTTATGTGCAGTACCTTAAACCAACACTGCCTATTATTAATTGGACAACCCTCATATGAAAGGACAACCTTATCAAGCCAGAATACCATCAAATATTTGATGTATCATATTGATAATGCAAGATGATTATCTGTGGATTACAACCTAAGTTTAGTACCTTACTGAAATTGGTGTTTCTGTTTTTACATAAGTCAGAAAAGGAAAACGGAAGAGGGTGAGAATTTACTGGTACATGTAGTCATTCTTTTAGGTAATGAAGGCAGGTTGGGTTCTGCAGCTCAAATAATGATTTTCAATAAATTTGAATGAAATGCAGCATAGAATTAAATTTCAATAGTCTAAGAGCATTGAACCGCCTACAAACACTTCTATGGTCTGATGTACAAAATTTCGAAAACCATGTTGAAAAAATTGAGTTGAGGCACATTTATGGATATTCTTAACAATCTATCTAATATAAATGTATGTGTTAATGTATGTGTTGCATATTTTTCTGTTCATTAAACAATCTTCTAAGTGGCTCTCCACATTTTCTTTGTGTTTTCAATTCAAAGGAAGTATTTATTCTTAATAGTAAATTTCATTAAATTGGTCCTCTTCATGTAAAATTAAAAATCATATACATTGTGTCAGCTCTAAATGGAGGAAAAGTGTTTCACCTTCGTTCAGAAAATTCCGTTTCAAAACAAAATCCTTCTTCAAAGTTTCAAACAATCATAGCATAAATAAGACTGACATACTCGTTATTTCAACTTAAGTTATAAAAGTTTCTGGAAAACTCTATTAAGAGTAGAAAATCTTACATAAAACATGTAAAAGGCCGCCATTGTTGTAGATGCCTGTACATAAGGTAAAGAATTAACGATTTTATCACAATGGTATTAAACTCACCGAGAATTAAGAAATGCTTAACCAACTGAGCAAATTTTTCGCACAAAAGTAACCATATCACAACAATATTACCAAAATTGATACAATACATAGTTCCATAGTAATGTCCATTCTATTTATACTAACTAAGCCGACTATAGTTGAAGTGTACATGGGATACAATAACAATACAAAGTAGGCAAAGAGGAGTAACTCCTAAAGATGTGATACAAAATTGAAATGTTCTCCAAAATAAATATTTTCAAAAATGCAATATTCATTTTCATATTGAAAGGCAATATCAATCCTGTAGGATAATATGAAATTTTCTCAAGACAAAAGTAAAATTCAAATAATAATTACGAAACTAATACAGTTTTCAGTAAAGTATCTCCAAGTTGGATTTTCTCACAATCTGAGAGAAAAAGACATCAAACATTAACACAATAGGTAGACCCCTTAAATGGGGGATCTAATGAAAGAAAGAGTGGCATCACAGCCACTTTTATAATTCAGACAGATGTAGTCATGATTCAAACATAAATTGCAACATCTCAGAAAAAATTCTGTTCTAATGTTAAAATTTTCATCAAGCAAAAGTAAGACTTGCACTTTAAGACTTTAGACTGCAACAGAAGTAACTTTTGCAATGTACAATATTACTAAGAATGCAATGCTCAGCTGATTTTGAGAGCTCTACAGAGCTGATGCTGTATAATCAAGCTGTCAAGTGGTGTTTAAGCAAAAAATGGGGATTAATTTGGAATTATAGGAAACATAGGGTCGCTTGAATGCCTGTATAATGGAATTTGTCTGTTAAAATAAGCGAGGAAAAAATCATGCTTATGACAATTAGGCACTCGACAGTTTGGAATTTTCGTTGATCCATTTAGCACTTTGAGGAAATCACATCATCATAAATTAAAATATAAGTAATATGTAATATGGTAGATCATTATAAGTATCAAATATATTTTTGGCAGGTAGGTGGGGTGGGAAGGTGATCTATATTTATTTTCTGAATATATGATACATGTATATATATGTGTGCAAATTGTTCTAGCACTATTTTTCTACAATTCATAATAAATAAATTACGAGACAGTACTCTACCCTTTCATATTTTTCATACTAAATTTGTATCAAATTCTACCAATTTTCAATTTGCAAATGTTGAAATTTGCAAGTTTTCTAATCTACATCTAAATTTAAATGCCTATGTATTACCTACGACTTTTTTTTTACTTGAATAAAAATGTGTCAGCCGGACGGCAATTTAGACGTTCACTAAAAAACAATTAAGACCTTCCATATTCTACAATGTCATCCAATATATGCAATCCATAAACATCAATGACTTTCTTTTTAATTCTGAGAAAAATATCACTGAATACAACTTCACATGTCAAGTTTTCCAAGGTTCAACCAGCCCTCCCCTCCCCCGACGTACTTACATGTACAAACTCACATCGTAACAAAAAACAAAATGCTATTGGCAAAATCTGCTGGCACTAAAAACATCTGATCACAGTGAATAATTATCATTTACGTGTATAAATATCCTAATTTTCATTCCAACTTACAAGATTTTATTTAGATGTAGATTGCTGTAATAATATGTTCTTGGAATTTGTTGTTGAAAATTTATGTTGGAATGTTTTGATAATTTCCTGTTTGGAAAGCTGCCATATCTGTACTAACTAACATAATTACATGAATATGCAACTGCTCATTTTGTTGGTTAATATCAGAAGCTAGCAAGGGAAATAACCAGTGGGCAAGTTACAGTTATCCCAATAGTGTTGCAAAGTGAGACGGGGGATGGGGGGGGGGGGGGGGGGGGGGGGGGTAGGTGGGATAAAAAATTTGAACAGTGAAGATGCATTATATATATGTAAAAAAAAATGTTTGTGCAATAAATACATGTAATACAAACTCACAAACATTAGAATTTCAATAGAAAAAACACATCAAAGACTTTTTTGACAACTAAAACAATTAAATGTAAGAAATAAATCCTAAACCTTTCTCTAAAATGTAAGAAATAAATCTTTTAAAAACCTTTTTCTAAAAGGCTACATGAATGTCAAATAATTTATGATAACAAGTGCACCACGTGATGAGTCCTTGGAATGTTATTACTTATTAAGCATGGATGTACTGTGAAACAATAGTGTACAGAAATCTGCGTTATATTGCTTTATGCATTGTAGAGTTACATCTCTTGGAGAGTAACATATATGGCAGGTATTGTCATTTCCTTGTAAACAGAGAGGTTACCTATTTATAATTTATTTTTTTTTTGCGATATTCATTCTGGTTTCAGCGATATTAATTTAGCAGTTTCTAAGAAAAATGATCTATTGCTAAGTACATGTAAATGAATGTCCATATAGATTATACATGTATGACAAGGTCATGTGATTCACTTAACCAATCAAAACCTTTGTGTCATGTGGGTACTATGCTCTCATAGTGTGGCTCTGGGAGTGTCTTCACCAAAACTTCCAAAATGCAACACTTGAATAGTATCTACATAACAGACATTGATAGGTTTATATTGCACAAAATTTGAATCAAAAATGAAATTGTGATTTGTATTAATCGGTATGTAGTACGATTATTGACTTTACTTGTAATCTTATATCGGGGTACCTGTAAAGTGCGAAACGAAACAAAAACGAAACGAAACGAAACGAAACAAATCGAAACGAAACGAAACAAATCGAAACGAAACGAAACAAATCGAAACGAAACGAAACAGATCGAAACGAAACGAAACAAAACGAAACGAAACAGATCGAAACGAAACGAAACAGATCGAAACGAAACGAAACAAAACATAAAACTTAAAGAAAATGAGAAAAAGAGGAAAAATCGCCTGAGAACGAATATTTCAAGACAAGATCTTATTGAAGGGTCAGGGGGGGTATCACTCTCCTCCTGCCGCCCCCTCCCCGTGGGGGGAGGGGGTCTTGGGTGGTCAAGACAAATGTTTAAACTTTAAAGTGTAAATTGGTGCACTAGTGAAGTTATTTGGGTTTTTTCCTTTTTTAACCTTGAAAAAGGAAAAAGACCTGTTTAGATGAAAAACTAAGGTGAGCGAAGCGAGTCTGAAGTATTTGAAAAATGAATCGAAAATTGCGGCGAGCGAAGCGGTCGGGAAAATTTTTATAAGGTATATATAGATGAATTTCGTGGTAATTTTTAAAATTGAGATTATGTACATGAACGCATAAGAGCAAGATTATTTATATTAAAAGTAATTTCCTTTTTTTTTTTGGGGGGGGGGGGTTGGGTTACTGTTACCCTCCCAATCATCTGTCCCTCCTCTCGCCCCCTTCCCTCCTCCCGCCCCCACTCTCTCCCCCTCCCTTTGTCCCTGTCCACCCCTCATTATTGCCTTCAACTGTTAGTTCTTGTGGCTGGAGGTTTTTTTTTAAAGAATCGAAGTTGACGATTTAAACATAATATGTACGGTATATGCACAATTGCATTTTAAAGGAGAGTGAATGGAATGAATAACCTCGTCATAGACGGAAAATATTATTTAGCAGGGAGGAGTCTAGCGCAGAGGAAACGGAACTGTTCCGTTATGTGTATTTGAAAATTTTATCAGAAAAATGAAAACAATCAAAAACTGGGGGGCACATTTCGTTTGAAAAAGAATAAGATTTTTTTCCTGAAATGTGCCCCCAGCCCGTTTTATGATCTCATTACGGTGTCATAGCGTGGTTTCTATCCCCTCCCTTTTCTTCCTCTTAAATACATGAATGGCATTTGACATTTACTTTTTTTAATTGTCAACTTTGACTCTTTCAAGAAACCTTCGGCACTAGTTACAAATGTAGAACTCTTGGATTAAGGCAATATTACATGCTGATCTTGTCTTGAAATATTCGTTCTCGGCGATTTTTCTCTTTTTCTCATTTTCTTTAAGTTTTATGTTTTGTTTCGTTCTGTTTCGTTTCGTTTCGATCTGTTTCGTTTCGTTTTGTTTCGTTTCGTTTCGATCTGTTTCGTTTCGTTTCGATTTGTTTCGTTTCGTTTCGATTTGTTTCGTTTCGTTTCGTTTCGTTTTTGTTTCGTTTCGCACTTTACAGGGACCCCTTATATCGACACACTCAATCATAAGTTAATGTATATACGTGTATATACAATACGCATCAGTCAAACTTCAATTTCCTTTAGACATGAATATTATAACAAAAAAATATCAAAAAATGTCAAAGTGAATTTGAATATCAAATTCATAACTCAATGCAAGAAGGGGTGGATCAAATTCACTGAGACAAACTTTCGTGGTAGCCAAGGTTTATACACAATGAATAATTCCACGTATACAGTACGTCTTCTTTTTTTTCACTTTTTAATGAAGTTACAATATCACAATTGATCCACTTTACCTTTGTACTTGTTAATCAAAACAATTAAATTTCATTTCAAAGCCTAAAAGGAGATATGAAAAAATCGAAGAAAATATATGTATCACTGCTTACTACTGTCCTGTTCACTACATCCAGAGCACCCTGTTTTGGCGATTTATTCTGTCGTCTGAAGAATTTTGCTATAAATTATTGTTTCAGAGAATTGACCTCCTTTAGTTGTAACTGGAAATTAACTTAAACTTACCCTATCAGCTGCCTTCAAACCGCAATATGAAAAATAAAATGTCTACGGGAAATTCCCATGTTAAATTCAAGCCGCCGCCATATTGTTCTCCCTGTCAACAATAGTAAACAGTGATGTCAAAGCCTCCGACATCACACACTTTCAGCGATTTTACTATAGAAAATCCCCGCAGACTTTTTATTTTCCGTCCTATTTCTATCTTAACTGACGCACAGCCAAAACAATGGTATTTTCTGTTACGACTAAAGGAGTACTATAAAATTGATATCTTTTTGGAAGATGACATCATATTATAGAGAAAACCGGGAAAACAGGGTGCTCTGGAATTAGTGAACAGGACAGTAGGGTATATACATGCACATGTATACTTAGAACGTAACTCATAAATATAGGATGTACTCGATACAAGGATATTTCTCTTAATGAAAGGATTTACTCACTAAATAACATTATTCTACACATAAGGATGTACTCGATACAAAAAAATTCTCATGATGAAACATTTACTCACCGAATAACATTTCTCTTAACAAAACAATTCACTCACTGAGTAACATTTCTCTTAACAAATAATGTAAACTTACAATAACATAAATCTTAAATAAAGGACCTACTCATGCAATAGCATTACTCTAAAGTAAATGATATACTCATACAATAAATAACATAACTCTTAAGTAGAGGATTTATGGTAACTCATAAAATAACATAACTCTCAACTAAAGGATGTACGGTAACTCGTAAAATAATGTTAACTCTAAAATACATGTACAGGACGTACTTCAAGAGAACATCTGTATTTCATTCAGATACTAAGCTAGGAACAATTTCTCTGTCTGTCCAAACTACTGACCATTTCTCTGTCTGTCCAAATTACCGACCATTTCTTTGTCTGTCTAAATTACTGACCATTTCTCTGTCTTGAGCAAACTTTTGGGATTTACTGATCCTAATGCTGATATGTTGTGATAAATATAGAGTTAGAGAGGACGGCTCACTCCACTTTATCTGACTCATGAAAAATGTCCTCTAGTTTTTCTGGAAAGGAAAAAAAACAATTTATTTTCTGACAGTCTAGTGCTTACTTTGAATAACATATAAGGTCAAGATGAAAATGGAATTTTCTGTATTTGTAAGAAATTCTCATTAAAAAGAATGATTCATAATGATATGTTAAAGTTAATTTTTGCGAGACAATGTATTCATATTCCTGATGCTGTAAAAAGTGGGAGAGATTTTTACTAAATAATAACCTTGCTTTTTTTAATGGTGAAAGGATACCGGACCTCAAGGAAAGGCTATAAAAGTCGTTTTTTGTATTTTCTCAATTTATTGAAATAATCTTAATAAATCCTGTGTTTGTGAAACACGAATGCCCCCGGTGGCATCTTTGTTAGTATGAACACTATTTTCTGTTAAGTACATGTATGTGAGGTCACTGGGTTAAAAGGTCAAAGGTCAAGGTCACGAGGTCAAAAATTTTGGTATCAATGGAAAGGTCTTGTCACAAGGAATACGCATGCGAAATATGAAAGCCCTATCACTTACCATTCAAAAGTTATGCCCAATGTTAAAGTTTTTGAAAAGTAGATCAAAGGACAAGGTCAAGGTCACGAGGTCAAAAATTTTGGTATCAATGGAAAGGTCTTGTCACAAGGAATACACATGTGAAATATGAAAGCCCTATCACTTACCATTCAAAAGGTATGCCCAATGTTAAAGTTTTTGAAAAGTAGGTCAAAGGTCAAGGTCAAGGTCACGAGGTCAAAAATTTTGGTATCAATGGAAAGGTCTTGTCACAAGGAATACACATGTGAAATATGAAAGCCCTATCACTTACCATTCAAAAGGTATGCCCAATGTTAAAGTTTTGGAAAAGAAGGTCAAAGGTCAAGGTCACGAGGTCAAAAATTTTGGTATCAATGGAAAGGTCTTGTCACAAGCAATAGACATGTGAAATATGAAAGCCCTATCACTTCCCATTCAAAAGTTATGCCCAATGTTAAAGTTTTTTGAAAAGTAGGTCAAAGGTCAAGGTCACGAGGTCAAAAAGTTTGGTATCAATGGAAAGGTCTTGTCACAAGGAATACACATGTGAAATATGAAAGCCCTATCACTTCCCATTCAAAAGTTATGCCCAATGTTAAAGTTTTTGAAAAGTAGGTCAAAGGTCAAGGTAAAGGTCACGAGGTCAAAAATTTTGGTATCAATGGAAAGGTCTTGTCACAAGCAATACACATGTGAAATATGAAAGCCCTATCACTTACCATTCAAAAGTTATGCCCAATGTTAAAGTTTTTTGAAAAGTAGGTCAAAGGTCAAGGTCAAGGTCACGAGGTCAAAACTTTTGGTATCAATGGAAAGGTCTTGTCACAAGGAATACACATGTGAAATATGAAAGCCCTATCATTTACCATTCAAAAGTTATGCCCAATGTTAAAGTTTTTGAAAAGAAGGTCAAAGGTCAAGGTCAAGGTCACAAGGTCAAAAATTTTGGTATCAATGGAAAGGTCTTGTCACAAGGAATACACATGTGAAATATGAAAGCCCTATCACTTCCCATTCAAAAGTTATGTCCAATGTTAAAGTTTTTCGGACAAACAGACAAACAGACAAACAGATAAACAGACAAACAGACGGACAGGCCAAAAACTATATGCCCCCGAATCTTTGATTCCGGGGGCATAAAAATTGATTGATCTTTGTCTGAAGGACAACTTTCATACCCCTTTCTATCATGATGTAACCATAAACGCTTGCAAAATTAACTAAAACGCACCCACCCTTCACAAGTTTTGGTTGAACAGTGCACAAAATACCCAAGTTGTTATGACAAATTTCACTTAAATTAGGTATGGACACTAAGAGGAATGGCTAATTTAGACAAACTGGTGAAAGATCGAAATACGACAAATTTTCCTTGAAATGGAATTAGCCATTCTTCTCAGCATTCATAATGAAATTGGAGAGATTCACGGAATTTGCACGTGACCAACCAGAATTATACAGCCATGAACACCAAAAGTAAGACAGTCATTTCTTAATTGAACATGGCACTTCATTGAAAAACACATGTAAATATATATATATATGTATGAGATAAATACCATCATCAGGGAGCTCGTCCACAACGTAACTTGACACCTGTTTCCGGAGTTTATTGGTGAGTTTAGTAAGCTTTGGTAGGAACTGGAATATTTTAACAAGTTTCATGCTGCACTTTTGCCCGTAATTGTGTGAGATCACATTGGCCAGGATATCCAGATAATGAAGGTTGAGAATTCTCAGAGGCTCCAAGTCTAATCCTATCTCTGTGGGTATATTATCTGAAATACAAAACATGTAAATGTAAATTACGTTGAGGATTATGCTTATAACATTATGAAAAGAGCTTGCTTATAGCTTATTTTCGTCTTATAAATCTGACCGCCACATTTTTTATCTTTGATATGTTTAATTGACAGAAGATACTAGAGATGATATAGTTCAATTAATTTATCCTAATTGAGGAGTAAATGGGAGAAAATACATGTAGCTATGCCCATTTTAAGTATCTCGAGGGCAAAGTGCTCAAACAGAAAAAAAAAATCAACTGCACATTTACACCACAGTCCCCTTATTCGGTCTTTTTGTTGGTATAATTTCTTGTTTTCCATTTGGGACCGTACCTGACATAAAAGCATTATGACGTAATCAAATTTCTTTAGAAACATCAGTTTTGCAACGTACTTTCCCTGGATCTAACGTTAGTTTCCATAGAATTTGATGATGTCACAATAGGTTTACATCATATACCTTCTGACCCTGTCACACCTTCACATTTTTGGCCAACGCACGAGTAACAACCTTCAATACGCTGGCAAACGTCGAGGTTTTGTTCAAAATTTCATCAGGAAGCAACGTTCTCAACGCGCGTGTAGCAACCTAGTAGCACACGGGGAGCATTCTCCCAACGATCACGGCATGTTCCCAAGGCATGAAAGTAGTCTACAATTTACCTCTTAACGTTCTACAACATGCGCCCAACGACCTTGCAACGTTCGTCTAGCGACTTGCCAGCGACCTGCCAACGACCTGTCAGCCACCATTCTTATGACTGGCAAACTGGTCATTACTCAGTGTGTTGGACAAAAAAGTGAAGGGCCTATCCTGAACGGGTAGTAGCTCAGAATATTTCATAAATAGTACATCTCTCTTTCATTTAATAATCCAGAGCTACAACTTGACCAAATTACTTTCATTGTTCATGGACGTACAATTCTGGTTGGTTATAAGCAAATTTCCTGAGAATCGCTTTGCATTTCACAGAACTTGCGTGTGTCCAACCAAAATTATACATCCTTGTACACAAGTACATAAGACATTGAATCTAATTTCTTAATAGTATACCTGGACAAGTTAATTGCACTACACAAAGTAACATGAGCTCCAAGTCCGTCAGGTGAAAACTGTTCAGATCCCCTGCTACGTCTAGAAGTTCCTTAACTCTCTCTTCTTTGAGTATGTACATCATTGTTTCTCGGGAGTAAAATCTCCCATCTGGCATCACCATGTAACTTGTGTCATCGACCATAAACTCGTAGGAGTTCAGCTGAAATTTTAAAAAACAAAGTCAATACAATGGAGTTGTCTTATTATTGTCAGTTTAACCTTGACCCTTAATCCCTGACCTTGAAATCCAAAAGATGTTTCCCTCTGACAATGTGTAACTCACTTGTATTGTTTGGTCAACGTTGGTAGTAAAACTGAGACCTCTAGAGTTTCCACAACCTCTCTCCATTATAATTGCTAATAGTGACTTTAAGTGTTCTGACTAGTGTTGGGAATCGGATTGACTAATCAAATCAATTAATCGGATAAGCCTTTCTATTGATTATCGATTATAATTGGATTCTTATAATACACTGCAAAACTATAAAATATCTCATGATTGTCCATAACTTACTTTTTATTGACAGAAAATTTTATGGAAACTTGGAAAAATGTTTCATACAAGTATGCATACTGATC
Organism: Pinctada imbricata; assembly: GCA_033119305.1. Classification (NCBI taxonomy): domain Eukaryota; kingdom Metazoa; phylum Mollusca; class Bivalvia; order Pterioida; family Pteriidae; genus Pinctada; species Pinctada imbricata. Next base: position 22,448,162 of record VSWD01000004.1, read on the forward strand.
TAAGTCTAAGACATATCAGTTGACTTTAATAATTAGTACAACGTATGAACTGTTTCTCTAGCAAAAATATTGTTTAATGATGCAATAAGTCATTCTTATAATGTTTTAAATTTCCCGATTATAATCGATTATCAAAATCATAATCGATTATCGTAATCGGAAGGGTCTGGCAACGTTGTAGCTAACGTCGGCAATAATCTGCACAACACTAGTTTTGACCTAAGAAACATAACTTTGAAAATCAATAGGCGTTGTCCTCTCACCATTGACAGTTCCCATACAGAGTTTGATGAGTAACAAAGGTAAACTGTGACTTGTGTGAATAAACGTATTCATACTTTGGCAGTATTCTTTATTCTAATGCACTCTGTTTGAAATGCGCATTTTGATTGGTTGAACGATGAAAAAACAGCAAGGGGATGCACGTTTCACTGCAGTTTTTGCTACGACGTCACATGTTCCTATGGTGGCGTCATTAAAAGCAGGCATTATCTAGTGCATTACTGGTCAAAGCATTTGAATAGGGTTACCATACTGATGTTTTACAAAAACTGACAGGGTATCGGCAAATCCCCTGTCGGAAATATCTGTAAAGATCACTAGGTAAAAAAATTATGGTATGTGAAGAAAGGTCTTGTCATAAAGAATACACATATGAAATATGAAAGCCTTATCACTTGCCAATCTAAACACATAGCCTTTTTTTTTTAAAGTAGGTCAATTATCTAGGTCAAGGTCACTAGGCCAAAAATTATGGTACGTGAAGGAAGGTCTTGTCACAAAAAATAGACGTAAAATATGGAAGCCATATCACTCACCAATCAAAAGTTATGGGGTGTGACACCCGATTGACAGACAAATGGACCTGACGAATAAAAACCAATTTTCAGTAATGAACAAAAACAAAATGCTAGTAGTTTCTTACCATCCAAATGTCAAAGTAGACCCTCTCAACTAGGAATTCTTTCAGTTTGGAATTCAATTTAGAAAAACCAGGGACATTTTTGCAAAAACCTGTAAATCAAGAAGAATTCATTGTTAAATGATCAAAATCTTTTTCACTCTAGATTACATTGTCCTTTCTAATTGCATTTCTACACACTAAATACAAATTCAGATACAAAACATAGTTTATAAGAAGTATACGTACTAAGCGATCAAAAGTTACGAAAATTTCTAAAATTTTTGGCAAGTATTTTTGTAAAACAGACTCCTGCGCTTTAAACATTCTATATACTTGTTTTAAGCATGTTCAGACAAGATGTATTTTGTTATGGTAACATCCATCTGTCCATCCCTGTAAACATGGTAATGGATTCAACATGAAAAGACACATAATCCTTATGGATACCTTATAACCAGAAATTTTCGCGAGTATCAAATTTCGCAATTTAATGGTAAAATAGGGAGTCTTTTTTTTTCGCGAGTTCAATTTTTCGTAATTCCTAAAATAGAAGCAAATATGTACATATGATGCTACCATTTTGTACCTTTCCTTATTGAAGTTTTAGTTATTTCTATCTTGAGAACACACTCAATTCACTTCTCTCTCCATCTAATCAGGAAAAATGAACAATGGCACAAGTACAATATGAACAAATGTAACGGATATACCAATTTTTGATCAATCTTATCAAATACAATTTACTTGAGAATATTTTTTCGCAATTCCAAATCACTCGCGAAAATAGCGAAAAATTAGTATCTCGTGAAAATTTCCGTGGTTATACGGTATTTAGTTCTGTGTTTTATTGAAATATTTGCATCTCTTTCTTACACTTACAACAAAGAATTCAAAACCGAACAAAAGGAAGAATCCTACTGATTGTCAAGGTCAAGCTCACATTTATAAGTCTGTGATAAGCGTTTTTTAGTACAATTTGTGATAATTGACCCTTCCAAATGCAGGAAAAATTTGAGAAATTCCATACGTCAAAATGCATTTTCGATGTTTGACCGAGGTTCAAAGCATTGTGACGTCACGAAATTTTGCATTTTTTTTCCCGCAATCGGAAGGGTCAATTTCTGGTCAGGAAGCAGTTATCGCCGAGCAGTAATTATTGCCGTTTGTCCGTATCTTTGGTTCTATGAATGACAGAGACTTGATTCTTTCAGCATTAGTACTCCCTGAGTTTATCAAACTGTATATGAAATTTCAGATGAATCCATGCCGTTAAAGCTAAGACTTTAGCACCTGAATTTCATTATCAGAAGTCTCTGATGAGACTGTAGCTCTCCTAGTTGTTTTGTTTTATTCACTAATTGACATGTGAGCTCCTTCCCATCTTCTTTCTTAATCATTGAAGCAATTTCGAACTATTTTCAATAATTTTCATTACAACTGGTTAGAAAAAGAGTAGAGGAATCTGATGATATCATTCTAGTTGAAATATGGTGGATATTAGACAAGTATGATCCCACGCGACGATAATTTCTTCTTCAACCTCTTTAAAGAGTGCTTTATATTACATGTAGCTCATTTTAATTGACCCTTCCGATTGCGGGAAAAATTTGCAAAATTTCGTGACATCACAATGCTTTTACCTCGGACAAACAAGCTTCGAACCTCGGTCAAATATCAAAATTGCATTGTAGCGTCATGGAATTTCTCAAATTTTTCCCACGTTCAGAAGGGTCAATTGCTTTTAAAACAAGTTCCAGTGATCTGATTTTTAGTGAAAAAGAAAAGGGTTCTAGTTTGTGCTTTCCAAATTTCATGTGTAAGTTTTGAAAATTAAAGGAAATCGAGCCAAAAATTCTTTGAAATTGGGCAATAACTATACTTCTCCACCAGTACTTTTATTATATTTTCGAAATGAAACACCTACATGTATGTCAGGACAATTCTACTTGAATTTTAGTGAGTAAGATTTACAATGCATACACAAATTGACTCTCTATTTTTCAAGGTTGTTCAATGAGACTTTAGTTTTTGGGTTTTATCATGGTGACAAATTAATACATCAAGATATAAAGGTTATAACATTAAATGGTGACTTACCAATTATAATCTCATTAAAATGACCGACACTTTTCATGAGAGTTGCCCAAATGCCGTCCATTTCCTCAGGATCTGTGGTAGTAAACTTGGCCTGTTCCTGCTAAAAATTGAAATAAAAAATTTGTCAATTCTTATGTTCACAGCACTCAATTAGTTCTAGTAGTAGTGTGAGTAACATTTGAAAATCTTCAATTCATGAAAGAGACAGCTCTGTAATAATTACAGTGTAAGGGATGCACAGAAAATTTGTAGACTAGCAAAATTTTGATAATACTTTTAATCTCTCTTATGAGAAAATGAACATTTAAATGTCACTTAGTCTATATAAACTGAGCATCTAAAATGCTCAATTCTTTTGCTGAATGCTAACCTTGTAAACATAAAATTGAAAAATCTATCACCAAACTAGGGCTGCAACGATTCACTGCAGTTCTCGATTAACTACAGTTATTGTTGACGGTACGATACACGATATGGCACTGTCTCTGTATCGAGCCTTTTCGACACATTTGGGTAACAAATTAATGACATTTGCAAACGAAGTTACGACATAAAGTTTGTACAAGGAACTTTATATAAAGATATGCAAGATATTTCAAGGTGATTATTACTTCATAGTATCGCTCATATATTTGGGATCTTCTTCTAGTAGAAATAATAATAATTTGAGAGTTCCCAAATCTCCATCTGAGGTTGATTTCATCTTTCAGCAGATAATCAAAGAATTGTGATGCAAAACGTACCGCGAGCATAGCGTATCGTTGCAGCCCTACACCAGACATGATCAGGAACACAGATGTCCATCCCTTGTATCAAGGATATGCTTTTGTCCACGACTTTGCAAGGCACGTCCTGGTACAAGTAAATCCTGAACACTGATCATGCTCATGTTGGATTTCGCTGTCCCTGATCACATCTGGTGATAGATTCTAATATTCTTATTCTTTTTTTTACATCACAGACATGTAAATAGGTTACAGACAATTACATATTTGAGTATACAACACAGAACATTGAAGAATATTATGTCAGCCGACCCGAGGTCTTACTGAGGCTCGAGCCATCAACCTTTCGGTCAATGGCCGGACGCCTTAACTACTAGACCACGGCGCCAACAGATTCTAATATTCTTATTTCCTGTGTTTGTCTATAAACTTTCTGAGCAGCCCTCATAGTGCATCTTACCCTGCCTTGCCAATACTGCCTTACGTAACACCGTTTTTGCCACAAAGGTTCCAGTAATACTTTGGCCACTTGTTTCAGTCGTACCATTGTACTCTGTACAATCAGTTCCGACTCGCGACCTAATGCCGTGCCATGTCTATTTATAGGTTTCAGGTCAGATTTGGCATTCTTGATTTTATCTGCGATGGACATTATCATATCGATTGGAAATTCTACCAATCTTTCCAATACGCCCTCCTGGCCCAGTTTTTTCATCGTTTCCATATTGCGAACATGGAGAGGTAAATTTCCAAAGATAGGATCAGGAACCATGGCCTTGAGGAATTTGTAGTCCTCCCATACGTTTTCTTCTTGGACAGATGAGATAGATTCAGTTCGCTGTGCTACACTATTAGTTTTAGATTTACTTTCACTATCACCACTCCTGATGTCGTCAGCATTTTCCATTAATTTTCTCTCTATCATATGCTGTGGACTAACAGGTTGATGAAGATTCTTTGCCGTATCAAATTTTTTCCATACAAATCCGTCTGTGATAACTTCTCTGTCACTCTGCAGGGCACTGCTGTCGATACTTTCCGTTTTCATCTCCCCCATGGCGGAGACAGAATTATTCTCCACTTTCTCTGCCTCCTCCTCCTTTTCCATTGAGTGATTAGCTTCCATGAATTTATTAATGAGAACTTTGATAACAGTCGGACTATAACCTGTTCTGGGAGGTGAGAGACACACATCAGAATGCTGAGCACCCTCCCCTGTATTCACATTCGTATTTTCCGGCATACTGTTTTCATGCTGCCCTATTTTCAAGTCCAAATTTGTAAATGTCATGCTCCCTGATGTGGCTGATGTATTATTCATATTTTCTCCCTTTTGCTTTACCCTTGTTCCACTATGCAATACGTCATTTTCAAAGTCTTGTGATGATTGTCGAAATGTAGGATTTGATAGATTTTGATGTGTGCCATCACCTATAAATGACTGATGAGATGAATGGGCTTGCATGTGAAGCGGTGTCCCAGTGTAATCATACTGATATGGAATTTCTGTTTTTACTTCAACTAAGTTTCCTTGATCACCTCCTCTACAATTAAATTCACTACTTCTATTCATAGACGGCAAATGTGAGCTCTCCATGGGATTTTGTAGAATGTAGCTACCCTCTTGGCCCATTTGACGCTGATTGGAATGGGACGGCACTGGATTTCTGAGCATGGGAATCTGAACACCTTCACTAAATGACTGAGAGTTGACCCATTGCTGGCACATTTGCATGGTCGTCTGGGGGGCATGAGAATTAGGACCGTCAGAGTGCAGCTGGTGCTGGTGAGAAGCATGAGGTATATCCTTAGGACCCATACTGGGATGAAACTGTGAGTAATCATATCGCATGTTGTGGTAGCCGTCAGGGTTTGAGGAGTCCATGTGTATTTGATGATTAAGTAATAGCTTTTCATCTTCACCCATGTTGACATCCCCGTGCATTTGGCTGCTGCTGTGAGCTCCCTGCTCAGTCTGTACCCTTATTCTCTGTTGAGACCTGTCTGATTTCTCCATAGATACATCCCTAGTTGTAGATGTTACGCTGTTGATTTGTGGGTTAACGTCCTCTTCGACACTTCATGCGAGCCTCCGCCAATGCACGTTCCTTCTCAAGTTTGGGAATCCTGCCCATCTTTACAGGCTGAAATAACAGGACAAATATACATGAATGGATACAGACACATTTAAAGTCAGGATAGTATCATATAGCCTGAAATTTTCGTGAGATACAAATTTTCGCTATATAAGCGAGTGATTTGGAATCGCGAAAAATTATTCTCACGAAAAAATGTCGTTTGGTATTGTATAACATAAATTTGTTTAATACATATAGTTACATTGTGTTCATATTGTACATGTGTCATTCTTCACACATCCCTGATTGTGAAATGCTGCATTTTTTATATATATTTTACAATCTTATTTGCTATGAAGATTGACGTAAAAAAATGCATATAAATCTACATAATACACTAAAGTTTTCCCGATAAATTAATGGTGTTTTATGATTAAGAAGTCTCACTTTTGATATTTAATCTATTCGATCCTGGATTTCTTAAAAGTGTAAGAAGCGTTACGAATATTTCAAGTAATACAAAATATATACACTGTTAAAAACTGACAAGGGGATGATTTTTAAGGCAAAATTGTCAACCTTTGGAAACTTTAGATGGGGCGGGAGGGTGTCGGATACGCCTCTTTTAAAACTACGGATGCTGTTAGTAGACAGTTTTTAGGTTTACGATCTATCCGGAAAATTATGTGTAGGCTTGAGTCTTTTAGCCTTTATGGAATATACGCCTCTGAATTGACAATTTTTTCCGTGCTTGCGTGGGTTCTTTTCTAGTAGAGAAGTAAATTAAGTGCATTCTTGTGATAGAATAAACATTAAAGAAGTACCTATCAGTTATTCAGTCTCAAAGTCGAGAATAACTGGAAAGTCAATATGTACATTTTTGCTTGTACTTTTGGAAACGCGAAAAATTGTACTCGCGAAAATAAAGACTTCCTTTTTTACCATGAAATTGCAAAATCTGATACTCGCAAAAAATTTCTGGTCCTACGGTACATGTATATGATTTACAATACACATGCATTACAATGCTCTTCTTAGCTTTCTTCTGTCAAAATCAAGCATCTACATTGTACAAGATACTCAGGACATGAAGGATTGAAAGTACTTTAAACATAGGGTAATCAAAGATTACATAGCTCGCCTATACAGGTTTTTGTCAGATACCAGGTTAAAGTTTTTGAAAAGTAGGTCAAAGTCCAAGGTCAAGGTCACTAGGTCAAAGGTCATGGTCTCAAATGAAAGGTCTCGTCACAAGGTATCTACATGTGAAATATCAAAGCCCTACCCCTTATAGTTCAAGAGATATAGCCCAGGTTAAAGTTTTGTCTACGGACGACGACGACAACGACGCCGAGGGTATGGCATTAGCTCTCCAGACTTTTCGTCACGGCGAGCTAAAAAGAACATATGTAAAGAGGTCCAAATAAAGAGGAACCAAACAACTTTATAATGGTTAAATTCATCTGAATAAGACACCCAATCCAAGACCCCTGAGGTCAGGGGCTCAAACAAAATATCAGAGGTGCAACTAAACTACAGACCAATTTTAAAGAGAATTGACAATATTACTAAGCTTTATATAGGATAAAATGACCACACCGATTTCCCAAGACCCTGAGGATATAAGGAGCTCAAACAAACACAAAATTTCGCAATACATGTATTTTCATTGTGATGTCAAAATAAAAAGCATCAAGACGGTGCGATCAGATTTGACATCACAATGGAAAATTTTGCCAAATGATGTGATGTCTGGTGTCTGTGTGTATAAAATCAAGATTAGAACGGTCATATCTTTTATCTGGAAAATTGACCATCATAACATGCATGTATAATGCAAAATGAATTTATTTCTTGCCATTCACAGATTCAGAGGATTCACAAGAAAAGTTAAACAAACGGATGAACGGAAGCCATATGATTTAGGTGATGATGGAATAAAGATATGGAAGCAGTGGCGGATTCAAGGGGAGGGGGGGGGTGTAGGGGGCGTATGCCCCCTAAAATTTGCAAATCATAGGTAAAACGATCATTTTCCATGAAAAAAGAGTAAATATTACTTATTAGTAAATATTAACTACCTAGTTAATATAATTGTCAAATGCATCAATTTCAATTCATTAATCAATTTCAGTCATGAAAATGGGTCTGAAAAGGCTGAAATTCCTTAGCTTCTGGGGGGTTTCGCCCCCCTGGTCCCCCTACCAGGACTCTGCCCTGGACCTGCAGGGGACCTAAGCGCTCTCCCGACCCCTCACCATTTTTTTACACCCAATCTATCTCAAAAGCTGGATCCGCCACTGGGAAGTGTTCCAACTCTATACCTTCTTGAAGAAAATTTCGAACCAAATTTTATGCACCAGACACGTGTTTCAGATCTTAAATCCTCATCAGTGATGCTTCCAGCCAAATTGCTTTGCATCAGCCGCCTAAATTCATTAACTTGATTGGTCTTTGACCAGTAGAACTAAAACAAGAGGCCCAAGGGGCCACATTGCTCACCTGAGTTGCAAACAAAAGAATGATAGTGGACCATTTGGTGGAGGCCCTTGAGTACCTGCTTCCTTTAAGGTTTCATGAAATTATGAGCATCAGTTTAGGATATGTCAAAATGCGTCAGCCAATCAGTCCTTGGTGGCCATATTTGCAAGCTAAGCCAATCGGCACGAAAAAACACAAACCTGGTAGAGGACCTTGAGTACTTGCTTCCTGTAAGGTTTCGTGAAATTCTGTGCAGCAGTTGCAGAGGAGAAATCAAAAATATGTCAGCCAATAAGAGCCATCGGCGGCCATATTTATTGACCCATCAGCACAAAAACACAAACTTAGTAGAGGACCTTGAGTACTTGCTTCCTGTAAGGTTTCATGAAATTCTGTGCAGCAGTTGCAGAGGAGAAGTCGAAAATGTGTCAGCCAATCAGAGCCCTCGGCAGCCATATTTGTTGACCAATCAGCACGAAAAACAAAAACTTGGTAGAGGACCTTGAGTACTTGCTTCCTGTAAGGTTGTGTGAAATTCTGTGCAGTAGTTGCAGAGATGATGTCAAAAATGTTAAAAGTTTACGCCGGAAAACGACAGGAAAGGACGACGGACGGATGCTGGACTGTGCGCTATGACAATAGCTCACTTGATATTCGCTCAGGTGAGCTAAAAATAACGGACATACAGATAGACCGAGAGGAAACTAAGAGTCCCTTCGGCATTGCCAGAAGGGGACTCATAATGGTATGGACCCACACTTTATTTCTTTTTTGGACTTTAAACTTACCATCTATTGCCATCCCACTCTCCAAACAGCGTCTAAATCTGCAGGATTTACAACGATTTCTGTTCTGTGGACTGATATCACACTGACCTCCGAAGAAACATTTGTATTTATCTCCCCTTAACGTACTCCTCTTGAAGAATCCCTGAAACATTTCATACTCTTGTTATCATATTTTACTAGGTCTTTCCGAAATATAGAATTACTTCCCATATGTGCAGGTAACTGACGTAAAAGCACTGAGGAGTCTGACACACTACTCATTAATCCCCCATGGATAAAAAAAACCCTCGAGAGTCAAGCTCCTGTGGTTACGTCATTAAATGCTTTAAACATATTAAAAACATCATATTTGTAACCCTGTTTCCATGAATTTTACACATAATTGTTTCCATAGAATTTGATGACATGACAGTAAATTGACGTCGGATACCTGCACAAATGGGAAGTAACTCTGTATTTTGAAAAGATCGAATAACAGTGCTGGGGCTGAACCAGTCGAGATTGAGGACCAGTAAATGTCAAGCCTCAAGTGCAATGGTAAAAGATTTGAGATTGGAAAAGATTGAAATAATGAAACAAAAACGGTCTGAACTTTTGTATACACATATACTTGTTCTCATTTTTAAATATCTTTCCATTTACATGATTTGTAATATTGAAATGGTAATATGAAAACACTGACATTAATTCTGACGTTAAGTGACTAGTTTGCGGCATATTATTTTCGCAACATCGAATAAACGTAACTTACTACACATGTGTTAGGGCGTTTTATATTTCACAAATCGAAGGACCTTGCAATTATCTTGAAAATAAAACGCTCATGAATAAAAGTTCACCCTATTACACTTTGCAGCAATCTTTTGATTCCATATTTTTTCATTAAGGTGGGTCCCTACTCACAGATTTAACAGATGAAATTTGTATTTTAGGGTTTTATCCTAAACACAATGGTCCAAAGGAGAAATAAAACACAGACATAGATATGTAATTTTTATTTCATCAAAGATACAGTACTCTATAGAAAGGTGACCTTTAACATTACGATTGAGGAATATCAAATATCCAGCATATGCTTTTGAACCCTCCAAATTCAGTTATGATTATAAAATGTTTATTTGTTTTGTTTTATTTTATGATAAAAAGTCATATAGAAGAAATTTAATACATAAATAATATGCAAACATAAATATGAGTATGATAAGTCTCCAAACATAAGGGTACCCCCTTATAATTTCATCACATCTTTTACCAATGATTTATACTGAATCCAACTTTTTGCAGAAAAGAACAGATGAATTTTTTTCGTTTTCCAATATTTCATAAAATCATGTATGTAGATGAAGAAAAAAACACATACAGGTACACAGTTTTATAAATGATCAAGATATGGCCCCAAACATAAGAGTCCCCTTTGATAATTTCATTGCATTTTCAACTAAGAATATACAGTATATCCCACTTTTTGCATAAAATACCAGATGGAAGTTCTTCATTTTGCATTATTTCATACTGTAATGTCTATAGATGGTGAAAAAAATCATATAAAGGTAAACGGTTTATAAATGATCAACATATTGCTCCAAACATAAGGGTACCCCATTGTAATTTCATCGCTTTTTTCAACTAAGAATATATCGGTAGTATATCCATCTTTTTGCGTAAAATATGTGATGGAAGTTCTTCATATTGCATCATTTCATAAGATAATGTTTACAGATGAAGAAAAAATCACTTAGGCCATACAAAATTAATGTTTAGTTTGACGGGCACTTTTTGAGAAAAAAAAGTGAGGGAGGCAGGTTTTTTTTTTTTTTTTTTTTTTTTGCAAACGTGAAATTTGATGAATGTAATTTATCTTTAACCAAATTTCTAATTCAAGTGTTTTTATGCTGAAAATACATTAAAACTTAAGTATAGTATGAAGTGGTAATGTTGAGTGCATTAATTAACAAGATAACCCAACGTCTTCCTGTAATATACTTATTGCATTTCCAAATCTGAAGTTTGCTAGATACATTTTTGTATTCTGTGATTTGGTCACACTTATTATATGTATCATATGACAGACGATGTCCTATGACAGACCAGTATGAAGATGTAGACTAAATACATGCATGTTGTACATCTAATTTATGCTAAAAAGGATCACCAATCTCTAACCGTTGCCCTGTGTAAGGTTAAAACTTCAAATGACGTTAACATTTTGTAAACTACTTCTTTTGGTTGGAACTAAGTGAGTGAAAATTGTAATTGTTGCTCAATGCTTAGACCGAAAATTTGACCCTTGGCGTTGACAAAAGAGTAGAGAAAATACAAAGAAACATGTCCAGGGATTGGGAAGGCCATTCTGATAGAAAACAAGAGCCCCAAGGGGCACAACGCTCACCTGATACCCATGCACGCTCTAACTGACATACTGACATTGAATACTGATAGTGCCAGTACCAGGATTTTAGCCCACAACCTTTCTAAAAAGATTTTTGCCGGATGCAGAGAAGTGTTTTTTTCAGACAACCTTTAAAAGTACAAAAAAGAAAAAAATATAATAGTCACATTTCAAAACAATAACTTTTTTACTGATTTGAAAAAACCGGATAAAGTGGTCCAACGTCATATGCCCAGCTAGTATAGCTCAATTATGCAACATCAAAAATAAAATCATATTGTAAAATTCCACATTAATGTGCAGCAGAAAAAGAATAAAACAATGAAATGATTTCACAAATTAAGTTTATTTAAAATTGAACACAAAACCTTTCATTATTGATAGCTAGCATGCCAGAAAATATAAAGCCTGTGTTTGTGAAACGAGAATGCCCCCGGCGGCATCTTTGTTAGTATAAACGCCATTTTCGGTTAAGTATGTGAGAGGTCAGGGTCAGCGTAACATTGGTATCAATGGAAAGATCTTGTCACAAGGAATACACATGTACAATATGAAAGCCCTATCACTAACCATTCAAAAGTTATGCCCAATGTTAAAGTTTTTGAGAAGTACGTCAAAGGTCAAGGTTATGGTCATGAGGTCAAAAATTTTGGTAAATACATATGTGAAATATGAAACCTCTATCACCAGCTTCCATTCAAAAGTTATGCCCAATGTTAAAGTTTTTCGGAAAACAGACAGACAAACAGACAGACGGACAGGCCAAAAACTATATGCTCCCGAATCTTTTATTCCAGGGGCATAAAAAACAAAGATTTTTCAGTTTTGCCTTTATTCACTGAAATCTATGAATTATGCTTTTGAATAGTATTGATTTCATCTCAAATACATGAAACGTACAGTTAAAGTCGTTTTGATCCAATATTCATCAATTCAAGTGAGTTGTGCAGAAATTGTGCCAGTTTGTTTTCCAAAAAAGCAGTGTATGTTGTATCATACCTCATGACCCAGTGAAGCCATTTGAACAAATAATTTTCAGTAAATATGCTGAAATGCGACGCTTCTTGCCTATGCATATTTCAACAGGCGAGAAGGAGCGTCGCATTTCAGCATACGCTGTTCAACAACTCAAGTGGTTTCTCTAGGTTTCGCAGTTTGAAACAAATTAAAAGGCCCATGAAATTGTTAAGCTTGTCCAACTAGCAGACCTACGACATCGTTATTTACTGTTAACTAATTGTACACGGACAAGTTGTTAGCGGAGAGAGTTCATGAAATGTATCGGTTGCATTGGATTTGCCGACAAGAAGTTATTTGGTCCGATAAAAACTCATCATGTATCTATTATTTGATTCAGATAAAAATTCCCAAATGTCTTAACACAGGATCCTGTCCTTTTATGAGAGAAAATGTTTTATTATTCACAACCTCAGGCCTCTGTGTTCCTCTTAGAAATATTATACATACAAGATGACGTACACAGTGGCTTAAAGTTGTGAATAATAATTTATTTTCTCTATTAAAACAACAGCTTCTGTGGTCCAACATTTCATTGGAAGATTTCAGGAACTCTGAACGGAATTATTTATTTTCAAGAATTTCAGATATTAAATGTCCTATGCATTCTCAAAATCCAGAGGAAGAGATTACTCATTAGACGTTTCTTCAAGAAATCAGTCCGTAAATTACTTCATCTAAGGGAGTCTAAGACAGAGGAAATTCGAGCAAACTTTATACATGATAACAAGTATATGCAAGTGTTCCAAGTACATGAATGATAACCATTATGAAAGTGTTCCAAGTATAAAAATCTATTCCGTTTGCACTGTATCTCCTGAAATGTATCGCAGTACTACTTTGCGGTTTGTATTGCAATGAAGCGCCTAGCGGAATACGATGCGTCTTGGGGACGAAGATGAATTAATGCATATCTAGGTCATTGTCCTGTCAAATAGTTCCGATTATTTTCTTATTATTTTCAACAATTGGTGGAAAATACACACAATGTTAATCTTGAATTGTCTTCCCGTGATTGTTTACTAGATAGATGAAATAAAATTTTGAATATAGTTTAAAGTGTGTGAGACATCTACATGTGTGGAAGAATGCGTGTGAAAATGGGTCCTCAGATCATAAAATTCGAATAATTCCGGTCCGGAACCAGGTGCATGGCTTTGAAAAAATATTTAAAAAGTTGTGTACTTTTAATCTTTACGGCATTTTTTTTTTTTTTTTTTGTGATTCAAATAAAATTTCTTCATTCAAAAGTAGTATCAATGTGTTTAACCCGGTGCGATTTGAGAATTTTTCTCCTATTTTTGGTAAGAAAACATACATTATACCTATGTACAATCTTAAAAAATATTCCTTAAAAATCCAAAAGTGGATATCTTGACAAAATTCTTTCACTTGAAGGGTACCATGCATGAGTACCTCATACCTACAAAATATCATGACAATCTGAAGAGTGGTTATAGAAAAGAAGCAGAAAATGTATGAAAATCACCCCCCCCCCCTTCCTTTTTACATAAGAAAAAATTCATAAAAAAATAAAAAAATAAAATTTAAGCATAAAATACATATCAAAGCATTAAGTAAGTTATATATGATAAATATGCAGTAAATGAGTGTGTAAAATCATACACTTATTGAGTTATTTAAAGAAATAGTGCAAAAATTTGCATTTCTGACTAAGTCCGAAGAGACGTCAAAAATTTGACTTCGGAGTGGAACCAAAAATAACAACACTTCTTAAGACATCTCTGTAGATCATCCTGATGCTTTCAGTTTGTCGATACGTGCTTCCGTTCTGAAGAAGAAGTTTGTCAAGGGAGGGTACCCCCCGTGACCTACTTTTGCCTGTGGTGGCGCCACCTGTTGAGGGATCTGGACGACAAACAACAACACTTGTAGGGGATCATTAGTACTTTATACCTACCAAGTTTCATCAAAATCCCTTACGCCATTCTTGAGAAGAAGTTGAAAATGTGAAAAATTTACGACAGACAGACGACACACGACAGACGACACACGACACACAACACACGACACACGACAGACGACGGACGACGGACGCCGGACGGATCGCTATGACAATAGCTCACTAGAGCCTTTGGCTCAGGTGAGCTAAAAACCCATAAAATCGGCAACTCGCTGCGCCCTGGTGCCATTATTCTACGGCGTCCATTTTTGTTTTTTAAATCTATCTAAAATGAGTTAAAGAAGATTCCGTTCTCGTATTTACGTTGTAACGTAGATCTACACCAGAAGCAGTACTACAGAGATCACAGCTTTCTGTACATGGCCAGTCAAAAATTCTTCTGTTCACTGACAATTGAAAGGTTCTTTGCTATTTTGATACAATATTGATTTTTCTCCGACATCTGCGCATGAGATTTAAATCTCCAACGTCCACTTACGTATCTTATCTACGTTAAGGTACTTGTGTATGCGTTCGTCCGTAAAATTACCATGTCATTTTTTAAAAGTGGTCAGTCAATGGGTACAAATTGAAGTAATAAAATTTGTACAGAAATGTCTTCCCTTATATCAACAAAGCTGAAAATGAGGCTGCCCATACGTGGACACGAAAAATTCAGGAAAGGTGGCTGAAAGTTTGGTCTTGGCTGTTCTGTGATCCATGCTAAAAATGTACTATAAATTATTCATTGGAAATGGTAAAATTGGGAATCTCGCGACAAAAAAATGTGCTAACGTCTGATGCATAATGCATAATGCATGCATATGCATAGCTTTTCGAAAATTGATCATTTTTGGAATGGCCCTTTCGTGAGTGGAAGGGGCCATCGTCCCATTGAGCAAGTTTGCCTTCCCGATCACTCCATGTCTGACAATTTAGTTTGAATTTTAACAACAATTACACAAGGGTACCCTGATCGATTCGTCATCCCTTTTCACTGTCGGACTTGAGCAAGTTGTCTGCAAATTTGAATTTCTATCCCTCGGAAAATTTGAAGTATCTGCGATGTGCTTAGGGTTTAATTGACCAGTTTATCCGAATCGAAATTAGAATCGTTTAGTATTTCTGCCCCTCCCCTCGATCCCGCCACCGGCGTTCCCGGGTGATCAATCTGACGTAAACTGTGAGTTCTAAACAAAAATGTTTTCAAATTTCGAATAAATTAGATAATTTAACCAATAAAGAATAATGCTCTTGCACATTATCACAACAGAGTCAAGCATCATTTTACGTTACGTTACCTCGTCCGTGATATGGAATATACGCGTGGTCGCGATTACCGTACAAACAACAATTGAATACGGTAGCTCGGGTAAATAATACTATTTACAGAGGCGGATTCAGGGGGGTGCGAAGGGGGCGTCCGCCCCCCCGGCACTGACCCAAAATTTTCCAAAAAAACCCTATATTTTGGCCCATTTTCAGTAAAAATCGGCAATATTCGCCCCTTGACCCCCCGGCAAAGGGGGCGCTGGATCCGCCACTGATTTATGTAAACAAGTATTGAGTTACAGCTTTACAATTTATATATTTAGTGAAGTAAAGAATATGTAAACAAACAATTTGTATTAGCACGACGATGTTCAATTGACTACTTTAAAATTATGGCAAAATATGCATAAAAATCGGAAATGCAGCGGGTTTTTAGGCAATGCGGCGGTGCCCGTCAAACGAAATCTTAATTTTTTTGGCCTTACAGGTATACGGTTTTATAAATGATCAAGATATCGCTCTAAACATACTGCGTAGAAGGAAAACCTATAACGGTTCGAGTAGGGATCCACCTTAATTTCAAGACTTTAAAACAGTTTATAAATGTATCATATTCCATCAAGTAATTTTGCGTGAAAGAAATTTTGCAGAACTGGTTATTTCTGGGTATAGAAATTAGAACTAGAGTCTTTCAACAATTTTTGCATTTGACACTTTTTTTTACCTTGCAGCCTTCACATGTTGCTACCCCATAATGCACTCCTGTAGCTCGATCTCGACATACACGGCACTTGCCGAATGGGAAAGGTACAACACCTGGTGGCATTGTGACGTCTACATGAAACAATCTACAATCAAAAGGAATTTGTAAATATACACGTTACATAATACAAATCACACAAACAGGGGGGGGGGGGGGGGGGGAGGGGGCGGCGGGGGATCAATATTATTTTTTTTTAATTTAATGAAAAAAAAAAATTGAAGCATTCTGATCTGATGTGCAATATTTAAAAGGTTTTGAAGAAGGTACCAGTAGATCTTGATCTCTTTTCCTATTGGACTAATTTTATTAAGCCCCCGCCCCCTCCTTTTCCTACCTTTAATCTATAAACTTCCAAGGAGCTGTAAGAATAACCATAAGGCATAAAATTATAATGAGGGATGAACCAATTATCCCTAATTATACATCTTATGCCTTAAGTCAGATTCTTAAAAAATAGCGCTAGCCCATCCCCACCCCTTTTTCGTTTTTCGTCTTTGGGAGTCTGGGACATTGTTCCAACACAAGTTAGGCACGGTCCATTTGATATTCTGGGGGGGGCTTGGGTTTTTTTCGAAAAAAATAATTTTGCTCTGAACTTTGATGAAAAAAATAAATTTGTTTATGGTGTGACAGAAAAAAATAATCTTGCTCTTACAAATAATCTGAATTTGAAGAATTACCATAAAATTTTGCTAAAATTCTTGAAATTTTTCCGGCTCGCTTCGCTCGCCACAGTTTTCAGTCTATCAAAAACTTTTTGGCTCGCTTCGCTCGCCATAGTTTTCTATCAATCATTACTTGCTAATGTCAAAATTCATATATTTGAAGATACTATAAGTGTTAACAATACTTATGTATAACTATTAATACATGTTGCATGTATCCCATAGAGTCTCAATTTTTTGTTCTTGTAAGCTTAATTGGAAGGAGAACTTCAGTTATTCACCATTTTACAATTCTGCATTTCAAAATTTGTCTACAAGACCTTCCCCAAAGACCCTCTTATATTCATGTACCTTATATAAATTTTGTTTATTTAGAATTGTATTGTAGAAATCTTTTGTCTCTCTATTTAGAATTGAATTGAATATTTGCATAAAAATAAAGTATATACATATTAATATTTAGAGTTTTGAGTAAAAATATAAATAATATCTATTGATAAAACACAAACATTCTTAATATATAATGCACATCACTTTGTTAAAAAAAATTTCCTTGCTCCGACTTTGCAAGAAAAAAATAATTTTGCCCCGGTCCGAGGCGAAAAAAATAATCTTGCTCCGACAAAAAACCCGAGCCCCCCCCCCCCCCCCCCCAGAACATCAAATGGACCGTGCCTTACAGAACCCTACTTGGTCAGAAAATTTGTATCAATAATATACACATTTGGTTAAAGTGTCATTCTGTAACTCCGGTTGGAACAATGTTGTAGAAAACTTTTCTGTTTTCCATTGATTTCTATAGAAAAATCAAAAACGCACATTTTAACCCAAATATCGGTCTTGTTATTGATAATTTTTTCAATGGGACATTAGATTCAGATATGCATCAAGTTAGTTGCAATTGATATTTCTACAGAGATTAATCTACAATTTGATCTAAATGGGTCCAAGGACCCAATTAAATTTGACCAATGGGTCCCGAGCCAAAATTATGGGTCCCAACAGAATTTTATGGGTCCCAAGTACTAAAAACCGTCTTTTTTCGCGGTGTCTCAAGTTCGCGAATACAAGTGATATGAATGGTTTGGGGCGTTTTATGTCCGCGAGATCATTATGTTCCAGAAAAAAAATTAGAAATGAAACGTCTATCTCCAAAACTTCAATCTAATTGTCAAATTTGCCGAACTAAGTAATTTATTGTTTATTTAATTGCTTTATTTATGCAAGTGAGGCTAAATTTGTACGTGTGTATAGTAAAACTTTATCCAAACGTATATGGTGTGCGAAGACGGTACCTACTACACTTAGGTGTGAATTAATGATTTGAATTGAATCATTGATTGATTCATATTGTCCTGTAAAGTTTACCATGGAAGAATTTTTCATAGATACATTTGTATATATTACATGTACATCTGAATTTGAATGATAAGAAGTTAGACTCGCATCGGACCCCAAGTAACCTTTATATCGAATTTTTTTTATGCGCAACGATTTGCGAATGTACACCTACTTTTATAAATTATCATAGATATTATATCTAAGCGCACATTAGATTTTCCTTTCAATATGTGTGTTTACAAAACATCTTTTAGAACTATCTTTCATGTCAACATTTCTTTTTCTTCCATTGTTTCATTCCTTAATGTCAGTGCTTGCACGGGTAAACATGTCAAGTTTGAATGAATAAGTGTAAAGTACAGACATCACGGAAGTTTTTACAACTTTCAACTTTTAATACCAGACATTTTTTTTTTTTTTTGTATTAATTCAATCATGTTTATCATGTTTATAAAAAGTTGAAATATATTACCACACCGAAGCAAATTTAACCAGGTAATGTCTGGTAAGTCTGATGAGGTGACTGAAAGTAGAGTGGTTACTTACTTATTTTTGTCCCTAAATATCGGCATTCTATCTAAAACACTTTGACGTCACGTGCGTTTTCCTTCTGTACATGTGCATCCATACCGGGCAAGTGACGAAAATATGTCTTCCTTCTGCTTTTGGTCTGCTCGACCTATTTATGAGAAGTAGGTCAAAGAAAGTAGGTCGTTCTAGGTGATCGAAATATCAAAATGCTAATAAATTCCTTTATTAGTTTATGTAGAGAGAAGTGTGAGGTACTTACGATGAAATTAGAAGCGCTCTTCGTCTATCTAAAGTTTAATTAGGTGGCTAAAATGTCGGCTAATCTTGCGTCAACATACGTCATGTAGGTAAGCTAGGTTACCAAGATCGATAACTCGCCCTGAAAAAGTTCAATATGTCGAACAGGTTGGATGTACAGCGGCGTAGCTACTATCAGTGGCGAATCATGCGCCCCTAGCTCTACTGTAGACTTAGACTAAATTATCCAGTCTCTCCGTTGTCGCTAATTTAGTCTACTGTAGACTGTGTCCGTGGGAATATTTCCACTACAGTAGGGTGTAAAATTACAATGTATAATATAAAACTAGGTGTTTTTTTTAAATAGTGAGTTATACTGAGAAACAATGTCCAACAGAAAAAAATCGAACACAAAGAATGGGTTCCATCCAGATTGTCCAACATTTTGAAAATCCCATATCCCATATTGTCCAACAAAAAAATTAAGGTCACCTGTATTAATTGTTTATCAAAGATAAGTCCCATAATCATAATTGAAATTAAAAAGGACAAAAAGAGATCGCATTGTACAGGTTTTCATATTAACCACCTGTGTATGTCATGGACATGGGTGAAGGCATTAACCTTTAAATGGTTAAAAATTATGACATACTTTACTTTCGTTGCAATATATATATATAAGTAACAATCATCAAACTTTTGAATATTTATTACTTATATTACATAATTTTGGAGGTTTTTGGCCGCGGTTTTGCTAAGCGGGAGCCAAGACACCAATTGAGCCTTTGAAGGGCATCCCGATGAAAATATGCAAATGAAGCTGTATTAGAACTCTGAGATCAGCCGTTCTAATTATGCTTAATAAAATGATAAAGAAATAGAGCGAATATCTGTTAAAACAAATTAAAATCGTGGGGAAAATACGCCAAGGAAAAAGGACCCCATTGGAAATAAGCTTATAAGCTTTCATGGGTTATCCTTGGGTTTAAATCATAGTTATTAAGGTGCAATATCTTATTTTAGAGTT
Source organism: Pinctada imbricata (assembly GCA_033119305.1). NCBI lineage: Eukaryota > Metazoa > Mollusca > Bivalvia > Pterioida > Pteriidae > Pinctada > Pinctada imbricata. The sequence goes on from VSWD01000004.1 coordinate 22,468,380, forward strand.
TCTGTGATAGTTAAATATATATCTTAAAGCTCCTGTGATAGTTATTTCAGTTTTATATTTATATAATTACAAGGTGAAATCATAACTCTCCAAATTCATAATCTGATTTTCTTGTTTTTTTTATTACAAATTCCTAAATATATTTACAAACTACCTCAGTTTTATATTTCATTCATTGTATTTTTAGCAAATATATTGCTCTTTATTCCATTACCATTTTTTGTTTATTTTAAATTTCATTATTTTGTTATGTTTTATTTTGCTGTAATCTTGATATATTGCCCTGTGACTTGGTTTTACCTGAATAAATCATATCATATCATATATCATAACTTGTATACAAATGTCAGTTGCACTTCATCACCGAAACGTCTTTAATCATCTTTGCGCAGCCGCGACGAATTCCTGTTATGCTTTCCATTGAGCCATTACATTGTCTTCGAACAGTCTGAAAATATACAACTCAAAGGCAGAATCATATTCATAAATGATTAATTGTAATGGGTGTGAGGGTGGGTTGAAATTCACAAAGCAACTAAAGAAAGTGTCAAATTCACGTGGTTTTAAGCATGACGGGCATAACTAATAAAGGTAGAGGAAATCCGAAAGTACAAAAGAACCGTGTGCATAAAGGTTATGACCTCGGTCATGGTAATGGACATCTAACCATCCATGGCCCTAACTTTGATAAATTGATTGAATAACAAGTATTAAATCGCGTAAATAAACACACCTGTTTGTCTAAATAAACATACCAATTAGGGTTTTTTTTCATACTTGAAAATCTATTTTCACCAAATCGTACAAAGTTAATTTAAATTTGATATATAAAAAGTATAATAAATTTTAAAGTTTCACTCAAAAATAATTTATTTCTCAATTATGATTTTTGCAGTAGATCATCGGCTACATGTAATAGTAGATAATTACTTACAAAGATGAGGACAATAAGGAGAAAAATACACTACAATCTTTAGCAATGTTTTTTTTCAAAAGTTCCTAGAAAACGAGCTTTTCGCAAAAAAAATTATAATCATATATTTATGGGGTTTTTTTTTATTATGTACGTGCATCATGTATGACATACAAACAACAAATTTAGGATTTCATATAGATTTTTCAAAGAGCTTTCATTGCAGCTTTTCTCTAGCTTATCCAATATCACTATGCTTGAGTTTGTTTTACCCCAATATCACATGATTTCTGAGTTAAGGTATCCGATGTACAATAGGGCATTTTTCCATGCCTGGTAAGGTACTGTAAACTATATATTTTCTGCACACTGCTCAGAAATAATAATTTTGGGGTCAGAAAAATAAAGGGGAATAACTGGTGAAGCATTTAAATTGTCTATTTTCTCTATATAACCTATGCAAAAAGACAAAGTTGCACAAGAGTTTTTCCCCTTTGATTTTTAAGGCCAGGGAATCTTATATCTGTACTCAGGACATCATTATCTTTCAGAAAATATATAGTTTATAGTACCTTACCAGGCATAAAATTTACCATACTTTACAATGGAGATTATTCAAACACTATGTAAAATGACTCTATTGTACAACGGATACCTTAATACCTACCATTTTTAGCTTACTTGAGCGAAGCTCAAGTGAGCTATTGTCATAGCGCGCCGTCCGTCGTCCGTCCGTCGTCGTCCGGCGTAAACTATAACAATTTCGACATCTCCTCTGCAACCGCTTCACAGAATATCTCGAAACTTCACAGGAAGCAAGAACTCAATGTTCTCTACCAAGTTTGTGTTTTTCGAGCCGATCGGAAATCCAAGATGGCCTCCACAGGCTCTGATTGGCTGACACATTTTCGACTTCTCCTCTGAAACTGCTTCACAGAATTTCTTGAAACTTCACAGGAAGTAAGTACTCATAGCCCTCTTAGTCTGACACATTTTCGACTTCTCCTCTTAGACCGCTTCACAGAATATCTCGAAACTACACAGGAAGCAAGAACTCAATGCCCTCTACCAAGTTTGTGTTTTTCGAGCCGATCTGAAATCCAATTAAGATGGCCGCCACAGGCTCTGATTGGCTGACACATTTTCGACTTCTCCTCTGAAACCGCTTCACAGAATTTCTTGAAACTTCACAGGAAGCAAGTACTCATTGCCCTCTTAGTCTACCAAGTTTGTGTTTTTCGAGCCGATCGGAAACCCAAGATGTCCTCCATAGGCTCTAATTGGATGACACATTTTTGACTTAGGACAAAAACAAGAAATTACAGAAAAATATAAAAATCATAGAATTATAATATCCGTAAGGGAAGGTCAAAATATCTTTATGACAGTTTTACAATAGATTTATATGGTACTAGCAAAAAAAAATTGCTTTTCCCCTCTATTTTGAAGTAAAATGGAGGTTGTTCATGCGCATGCAACAATATTTGTTATAGAATCAGTAAATTTTAATATGGATGGTTATGTCTGCTGTCTGTCTTACACGCCTCCTGTCTGTCTGCTAGTATGAGATAAAAAAAAATATGAATGGAATTTCTCCGCTAATCGCATAAAAGCTGTCAAGATCTACATGTACAATCGTCTTTTTCCAACAAAAAAAATCTTTTATCAAATATAGTTCGTAAATGTTCATTGTTTCCACCCCCCCCCCCCCCCCCCTTCTTTCTTTCTCAGAATCATGGCTAAAATGACCGTGGAGTAAAGAAGGGGGAAAAAGAAATAAGCAAAACAAAATGTCTCTTCTTTACTTCACGGCCATTTTAGCCGTGATTCTGAGAAAGAAAGAGGGGGAGGGGTTGGAAACGATCATATCTGCAGGCAACTGACTGTGATACTGACTACATAAAATAGTGAAGAAGCAGGGACGTATATATTCGTCCCTGGTAGAAGTACTTTAAAAAAAAGTTTAGAAAATACTTTAGATACATGTACTTAGTATACGTCTTTTATTTATCTTAAATTCATGAGGTTATGCCATATCTGTCCAACATTTACCTGAGCCAATTAGCGGCAAGATCAATGAGATCAATTAACTAAGTCATTATATGCAAACAATATAATTGGTACTACCTAAAATCCTGATTGTCCAACAGAAAATATACCACATTTTTACCTTTTTATATTAATGTTGGACAATCAGGATGACACCAAAAGGGTTCTATAATTACTTAAATAGGCACTTTGTAAACAAAGACTTCTGGCCTACAATGAAGCCATTCGTTACAAACAAGGGGTCTAACCAACAAAAAGATACCATCCTTCTTGAAAATGATACTATTATAACAGACCAAAGTAAAGTATGTGAAACATTTAATAATTTCTTTGTAAATGTCGCCGAAAATATTGGAAATGACTCTATTCCTGTTGATGAATCTCATCCAAGCATCTGCAAAATAAAAGAAAACTTGACAGATATAACACATGAAAAGCTTGAATTTGAACCAGTTGACTCTTCTTTTGTATTAAAACAAATAAATAGAATTAACATAAAGAAGGCAACTGGCCTTGATGGCATATCTCCGAAAATCCTTCATCTTGCAAAACCAGTCATTATAAGACCATTGACAGATCTTGTAAATTCAGCTATATCCACATCTACTTTTCCAGATGTACTAAAAAAGGCTCAGGTGGTCCCAATCCATAAAAAGAATAGTGTTCTAGAGAAAGGAAACTACAGACCTGTAAATGTTCTTCCGGCCATTTCAAAAATTTTTGAAAATGCTATTAATTCCCAACTTTCTAAATACTTTGAAAACATTTTTAATCCATTCCTTGCAGCATTTAGGGCAGGGACTGGATGCCAGTCAACCCTTCTACGTATTATTGAGGACTGGAAAAAGGCCCTTGACAATGATAAATACACTTCAGCTATACTAATGGATCTGTCAAAGGCTTTTGACTGTCTGCCCCATGACCTTCTGCTCTTAAAACTACAATACTATGGCCTATCACAAAATTCTCTTCAACTCTTACATAGCTACTTGAGTGATCGCAAACAATGTGTAAAAATAGGTACCAACATATCAGGCCTATTAGAAATAGTCAAGGGAGTGCCTCAGGGCTCAATTCTTGGCCCGATACTCTTCAATGTATTCTTAAATGATATTTTCCACTTTGTTTCCAAATCAAATTTATATAATTATGCAGATGATAACACGCTGTCATACAGCAGCAAATCAAAATCTGAAGTTGTCTCTGTTCTTGAAAATGACAGTAATTCTCTAATAAAATGGTTTCATGAAAATAAAATGCAGGCAAATCCTGACAAGTTCCAAGCTTTAGCTGTAGGAAAAAAATCAAAAGATTGTAACTTAAATTTTCAGATAGGGGATACAACATTGACGTGTGAAGATGAAGTCAAACTGTTAGGTGTAACCATCGACTTTAGACTAGACTTTAATACCCATATATCAAATCTCTGTAAAAAGGCAGCTCGTCAATTAAAAGTATTAAAAAGAATAGGCAAAAATTTATCAAAATTAAGTAAAATGACTATTTACCACTCTTTTATAATGTCTAACTTTAGCTACTGCCCTTTGGCTTGGCACTTTTGTAGCAAGCAGAATGCAAAGAAAATTGAAAAAATACAAGAGAGATCACTCCGTTTCATTTATAATGACTACAGCAGCAACTATGAAAAACTTTTAGATAAATCTAAATTACCAACTCTTGAAACAAGACGGATAAGAACAATCGCGATTGAAACATTCAAAATAGTTCATAAACTAAGTCCTGAGTACATACAAAACCTTGTTCATCTGAAAAATCATTCATATAGTTTTAGGTATACCAATACAGTAGATGTTCCTAGACCTAGAACAACCAGGTATGGGAAAAACTCCTTTAGTTATGAGGCGGCCAAAGTCTGGAACTCCCTTCCAGACCATCTCAGACAAATTTCCTCATTCAACCAATTTAAAAATTTGATAAACAATTGGAACGGGGAACAATGCAGATGCCCCTCATGTGGAGTTTCATACTAGGCTGCTTCATAACAGGAGTTTAGTCAGTTAGCTGCTTTGCATGTTATGCTGTTCATTTAAACCTGCTTGCTTTGATTCATTTAGATAGTAATTGTGCTTTGTTTTGTGTTGCTTCATTAAGAGTACCCCATTCTGCTGAATGTGCTTGTTTAGTAATTCCTAGACATGTATTTTTAAGGGGGGATAGGGCTGTGCATGTGAAGGATAGGATAGCCTGGCCGCACATGCATGTCCCTTAGGATCTTATATTTGGAAGGTCAAACATTAATAAGGGGAGGGATGGGGAACTGCCGCAAATTAATAGCTAATTTTCTGCTAACATCTAGTCTCATCATTCTCCAAATTTGTAGAAAATTTTAGTTATTTACATTGTTAACTTTTAGCATACATTTTATTTACCATTAATGTCATTAGTCATAATATGTGATGAAAGATTTATATTTTATCAATATGCTCTACTTTTATTACAGGTAAAACAAACTGACTTTTAAGTACTGCTATTCCCATGTTTTAGTTTCTATGTTGTTTGCTATTGTGTATGTTTGCATGCCTGTGATAGTCGGCTTAAGAGCTCTACAGAGCTCATGTTATTTGTTGTATTGTATATATTACCGACTCTAAATAAAATTTACTTACTTACTTACTTACTTAAAGTAAATAAATGGAAAATAAGTGGAAGCGACTCTTTCGAGAATCGTTGTGTTTCATACACCATGGACACTCGATCGATTGTCAAAAAGGGACGGAAATTCGATCCCAACCCTCCTCTATAAGTAGTATACATGTTTCCCCCATAAATATGATTCAAAATCTTACTTTGTTACAAAATAAAACCCTAAAATAACACATTTACACTGAAACAAATCAATCTGTTCAAGATCAAATCTAAACAGTGAAATTAAACAAATGACCTATATAGTTATAGTACATGTAGTAATCCCTTCATACCAATATACAGTGACTAATCATTTGGTTTTATCAGAGTAGTTTAAAATTTCCTTTTCTATGTAAAATGTTGTAAATTCCCCTCTCTGGGGTACGGATACGGCGACCGCTCCCTTCGACCCCTTTAAATTCGTTGATATCATCAAATCAGAATTTATAGTAAAATGGCGCTCCATAGTACACTAATGTACTGTACATGTTGCTTTAATATTATTGACCCCGTTGATCCAGGGTCACGTTTACTTACAATTGGCATGTACTTTTAGATGACCAGTCCTTTGATAGTGAATTAAGGTTAAAGATCTAAGTTAAATATCTCTATCGTATGTTAAGTTAACCTTAAAACCGCACAGAATCTTTGCCGGGGTGGGGGGGGGGGGGGGGGGGGGGGGAGGGGGAGGGGGAGGGGGAGGGGGGGGGGGCAGTCCATCAAGGGGAAGTTCGCAAGTTCGATTATAATTAAGCCTTTATTTCGGAGACAAACCGATTTTTTTTGCAAATTCTGGGGAAGGATTGACTCTCTTGCCACTACTCCATGGCAACCATCACCCTTATGATCCTATCTTTAAATCAGGACAACATAGGCGGATTTAGGAATTTTTCAAAAGGGGGGGGGGGTTGAAGATTTTGAAAGGGGGGTGTTGAATGCATACTATCAAAAGCTTCTGTTTCGCAATAATACCTTAAAAGGTGCATTAGGCCAAAAAGAAAATTAAGTTTGTTTCCCCAAACGCGACCGACCCGCAAAATTCGCCACGACTCGAATAATTTTTTTGCGATTATTTCAAGTTTTTTTGGATGCATAATTGTATACACAAGTATTAGCTTTTACGAAAAGCTTGCCGGCAGTTAGCTTGTAAAATACTAGTAAGAAAAAATTGGAATAAACGATTTTTGTTCTTGTTGACCAATCGCACATTTCCGGGCTTTTCCGTTTTTATTTCCGATTCAAGCTACGGAAATTTCCGAGGATCTGTGATTGTTGTAGGACGTATCGGTACAAAGACTTTTCGATGCATCTTTCGGATGAAAATGCACTGATACGATATGACTTTCATTTGTCAAGTCATCTAGACTCTTGAGCCGACCTGATGAAAGTATCTTATGCACAGATTCTGAATAATCTTGACGAATATTTGCATATTTTGTAATTGTCCACCAATCATATTGCCAAGAGTTATTTTATCCGTGCAAGTATGTCACGATTGATTACAGTATACCGGCAGTCATGACTGCCGGTAATAAGCTAGGGCGCCGAGATAGGCACCATGCTTCGTGTATTAACTTTGCGTTACCCACCATCTCCAACCCAACATAAGGGGGTTCCGTGGAGTTGGACCGCGGGTTCGGTGCGTTTGCATTGTTTTCGCTCTGAGGTTGACTATTTCTTACAATTTTCAAATCTCATATTGCAAATATCAGAAAAAGGACATGCTCACGGGTTGAGAGAAAGCCTACTCTATCCTCTATCCTCTGATACTATGTTATGCTAGGAACAAGGTATAGAAGTCGAGAACATTCATGGTCAATAAAGGTACTACCCTATCAAATCGCATATCTATTAAAATTTCTTTGCTAAAATTGATGTTCTGGTACCTATGAATCATCTGGCAGGCAACAATATACACTGAAATAATATTCAACAACTTAGGACAATTTCTGTGTTCATAATTTAGGAATTAAAGAACAATTTATATTGAAAATTTAATGTTGGTCCGGGGGTTCTTTTGCCCAGGTGCGGAAAAGGTATTGTTGAAATGATGATTTTCATCAGATGAACAACAGCAGCAACCATAATCAACAACATCATCATGTGATCTTTGAAACTGGCAGCAACAGCAGAAGCATCTGAACAGCAGTTCTAAGCATCTGAGGCAACATATACATATATGTACCTACATGTATATTCATGATAGCGGAAACAGCAATCTGTTCTTCCTGGCCAATCCTCCTCCTCTTCCTCCTCATCTACCACATCCTCCTCCTCCTCCATCAACACCAATCAGTGGCGGATTCAGGGGGGTGCGAAGGGGGCGTCCGCCCCCCCGGCACTGACCCAAAATTTTCCAAAAACAGGTGTATTTTGGCCCATTTTCAGTAAAAAAATCGGCAAAAATCGCCCCTTGACCCCCCCCGGCAAAGGGGGCGCTGGATCCGCCACTGCCAATACCTCCATCATCATCATCATCATCATCATCATCATCATCATCATCATCATCATCATCATCATCATCATCATCATCATCATCATCACCACTCTTCTTCTTCTTCTTCGTTGTAATTAGTCTTCATTATCTTCATGCATCTACACTAATACACCAACAAAAAGATCATTTCTTGTTTTATTCTGCTTTACCTGTTACCTGTTACCTCCTGTTGGGATCTAACCATTGGCCGAATGACCCTCCAGATCCTCTCTAGTGTTTGAGCCAAATCTTTCATCTGTAGCATAGGGGGTGATGCAAGTAGGGAGGAACTTAATATCCTGGTTCTTCCAGTGGGTGTTCAATCTGTTCTTGAAGGTGTTAATTGTATCAGCATCCACTACGTTGTCAGCTAGGGAGACTATTCCATGCATTGGTTATTGCTTTGCGTCCTTTTGAAATTTAGAAAGCTACCAGTCAGCCAGAAAGAAACAAACAAGCATATAAAACAGAGCATACCATAAACCAACGTCAGTATATCGCTCATAATTGGAAGAAGAAGAAGAAGAAGAACGCAAACACCTTTTGATTTGGAATTCAAAAGATTGAACAAGAATACGAATCGAGGTGTCTTCTGTATTCTACAAGCAAGATGGCGACCTCCATGATGACCAGCGGTTTTCCAAACACAGAAATGTTCTCAGACGAGTTCTCAAGACCAGATTGGTTAAAATCTGAAGTAGAGACTGGTGTAAGTTAACAGCATATAGTCCCAACAATCATGAAAATTGTTTTTTTTTAAATTAATTTGATACGCAAACTCTGACTGAGGAAATTCAGAAGTCGAAAATTTCATGTCGGTCAAAAGCTCTTCTGAGTTTGTGTTTACATGTTGTCCTCACCATGCCGACTTTAAATAAACCTTGTCTTGTCTTGTCTTGAAAATTTATTCATGAACAGCCGATCCTCCGCGTCCTTGACTACTGTCCTGTTCACCAAATCCAGAGCACCCTGTTTTGATGATTTTCTTCGAAAAATAGTGTTGCCATTTTATAAATTGATATTCAGTCTATAGAACTCTTTTAGTCGTAACAGAAAATGCTTCCTTTTTGGTTGTGCGTAGCATAGTTAAAAAATATGACGGAAAAAAAAATGTCTACGGGGATTTTCTCTATAGTAAAAATGACTAAGATGCGTGACGTTGCATGCAATGACGTCACTGTTTACCATTGTTGATACGGAGAACAAGATGGTGGCTGGCTGAAATCAACATGGGAATTTCCCGTAGACATTTCGTTTTTCGTATGGCAGGTTAAATACAGTTGAAAAAGTGAGGTCATGCACATTTCCTGTTACGACTAAAGGAGGTCAATCTACAGAGATAATTTATAAATGTTTGGAAAATTCCTGAGGCAGCTGAGAAAATCATCAAAACAGGGTGCTCTGGATTTAGTGAACAGGACAGTAGGGAGCATCGACTACTCTTCTTCTTCTTGACTTGTTAAGCACTTCCTCACTTTTGACCATCATGTACATGTAAATAATTTAAAGTTCAGGCACATGGTCAAAAGTGACCGAGTGCTTAAAAAGTAAAGAAAAAGAGTAGTCAAGTTTGTGCCGCGCATCAGGGAATTGAAAATTAAAAAAATGACCATAATTCAATATTTAAAACTATTTACAATTGCCTGGCTGTCAAGAAAAAATGTTCAAAAGAACGAAGGCTGGTCGTTGTTTCGGTACAAGGACGTTTCGGTACAGTAGAAAAACACTTTGGTACAAGTAGAGACGTTTCGATACGATGTAAAAGATGTTGCGGTGCAAATACGTCTCGGTATATGTTTTTTAGCTCAACTGGTCATCGACCAGTCGAGCTTATGCGATACCCCGTCGTCCGGCGTCTGTCCGTCTGTCTGTCCGTCCGTCCGTAAACAATTCTTGTGCTCGCAACTCCTCTGAAACTATAAGAGGTAGAAATGTAACTCTTTTTGCAATACACTTGGTCTGTGGTCTAGTTGTGCACCTGACATTTTGTTTGAGCTCCTGACCCTCAGGGTCTTAGAAAAAGGGTGTGGTCATTTTCTCCTATATAACTCTATGTAATCTTGTGCTCCCAACTCCTCTGAAACTATAAATGATGGAGACTTAATTCTTTTTGCAATATGATGGGTCTGTGGTCTAGTAGTGCTTCTGATATTTTGTTTCAGCCCCTGACCCCGAGGGTCTGAGAAAATGGGTGTGGTCATTTTCTCCTATATAACTCTTTGTAATCTTGTGCTCGCAACTCCTCTGACACTATAAATGATGGAGACTTAATTCTTTTTGCAATATGATGGGTCTGTGGTGTATTTTTGCACCTGATATTTTGTTTGAGCCCCTGACCCCCAGGGTCTTAGAAAATGGGTGTGGTCATTTTCACCTATATAACTCTATGTAATCTTGTGCTCCCAACTCCTCTGAAATTATAAATGATGGAGACTTAATTCTTTTTGCAATATGATGGGTCTGTGGTCGAGTTGTGCACCTGATATTTTTTTTAGCCCCTGACTCCCAGGGTCTTAGAAACTGGTCGTGGTCATTTTCTCCTATATAACTCTATGTAATCTTGGGCTCGCAACTCTTCTGACACTATAAATGATGGAGACTGAATTCTTTTTGCAATATGATGGGTCTGTGGTCTAGTTGTGCACCTGATATTTTGTTTGAGCCCCTGACCCCCAGGGTCTTAGAAAATGGGCGTGGTCATTTTCTCCTATATAACTCTATGTAATCTTGGGCTCACAATAGAGCTGCAACGAGTCGGGAACTTCTCGATTCGGTTCGATTTCGATTTTTATGTCTCGATTCGGTTTTTTTCGGTTCGAGTTTTTTTGGAATATAATTTTCCATGGATATTTAATTTTTTTCCGTTTTTAATTTATTTGAAAAATTTAATTGAAAATCTCATCTCAATCTAAAAAAAATGCATGAAATACCCATTTCATGTGAAAGCACTGTATATAAATTCGATACTGTGTACAAAAGATATATGATAACTAACCAGTTTGCACAAAGCTGTACATAGGTAAAATACTTTAAAAGAGCACTCGACCGCTCGTTGAAATGCGGTAAAAGTCGCCGGTTCGAATTTCCTCTGACCCTGTATTTTCTTACGAATTGCTAGGTAAATGCACGTGAAAGGTTCACTTTTTATTCTAAATCACCACCTAAAATCATTCTTATTGGGAATCCTGCGATAAGTGAATACTTTAAAGTTGAAATTAGAACGTTTTCTGTATTATTTAGACCATTCGACTCGAATCGTTTCTGACCACTACGACTCGCGATTCGAGTCGGAGCTAAGAATCGCGATTCTCGGTGCACCGCGGTGAATCGTTGCAGCTCTAGCTCACAACTCCTCTGACACTATAAATGATGGAGACTTAAATCTTTTTGCAATATGATGGGTCTGCGGTCTAGTTGTGCACCTGATATTTTGTTTGAGCCCCTAACCGCCAGGGTCTTATAAAATGGATGTGGTCATTTTCTCGTATATAGTTGTGCTCTCAACTCTTCTAAAGCTATTAATGATGGAAACTTAGTTGTTTATGCTATATTATGGAGCTGTAGTATTATTATGCCATTGATAGTTCATTTGAGCTAGAAGCCCCTGACCCCTAGGATCTTGGAAAATGGGTATGGCATTATTTTTTGAAATCCTTTATCTCGGATATTAAAAATTATATGAGTGATATTCTAGTTGCAGTCTAATGGATTTATTATTTCGCCTGCTCGCTATGGTCTTTGGTTTAAAATAAAATGGAAATTGTTATTTATGTATATGTATCTTATTCACTTGTCTATGAGTAAATAAAACAAAACAACCAGGAGAGCTACAGTCTCATCAGAGACTTCTGGTTTTTGAGATACTTCCTATCAGGAAGTATCTTACTGTTGTGGTAACTGCTTCAAAGTATGCAAATTGAGATACTGCCGCTTTGCACCTCAAAATATAGTGCTGTGTCTTGTTCAGGAATTTGCTGTCTACCACATACAAAATGCAAGAACAAGAATATTCTCCATCTTGAAAACAGTTTCAATTTCATATAGAATAAATGAACCACACAATATCAACAATAATTCTTGTTTTTACATCACATTGTTGGCGTAGTAATATACTACTTTGTTTATGACAATGTTAGGAAAGATAACTCAAAAATTGCATTAAAGTTGTAGAGTTGTCTTTCTTATATCAACACTGAGGTTAGATAAACATAGTTTGTGTTGTTTATAGAGATATAATAAGCTTCACATATGCATCCTGTGTTAAAAAAATAATCATCATTTTCTTACGATAAAATTACTCAACATTTTAATATCTGCTGACAATAAATTTTGCATATATCTAGAAGTATCTCTCAGGACCTTCAGTCCTTTGATTTATGATATGGGTTGATAATATGAATCTAGGAGTTGCTTACAGGAGAGCGCAGCTACTTAGCTGTGTTGCTCTCTGCACATGAACGTTTCGGTACATAGAAAAAAGTTGTTTCGGTACATGGTTTAGCTGTTTTACTGACAAAGAGGCTTTTAATCACTCGTGATGCGAGTGATATGGATTCATATACGTTTTAACAGGGACGATGGTTTTAAACATTGCAGTCTGAGTCTAGATTACTACACCATTCATCACTTTCATCTGATCATCTATAGATTTTCCCGAAAAAAGCCTGCAAATTTTGAATGATTAGGAAATTGAGCAAAGCCTTAGCCCCCCAAAATGTAATGTAATAATAATTGACCATTTAAATTTACGTTTGAATGGTTCGTCAAGTTGCTAAGTTGCAATTGGTAGAATCAATTAAGTCGTCAATGCTGTACGGATAGGAGACGCAGGAGGCATTATCTACGTTCTCCAAGATAATGTCACAGGTATAAAATAGAACGGAGGGAGTAGAAATCATCAGTGTCTGAGGGGTGTTCATCTTCTTTTTATTTTTCTTGTTTTGAAACCTACATATATAATACCACATATGAATTTGTGTGTCTAAGTACAATCTCTTTGAGAATAATTAAGTTTATCTTGTCTATCATGTCTATGTGAATGTGTTTCAGTAACTTGGTGCATGCGTGGCGGGGAAGACGCTTTTGTAACCAGAGAGAAAAAACTTTTGGAATCCTCTATTTCCAGAGTAAAATTTAGAAATTTCTTATGCTGAAGCTACTTGTCACATCCTTAAATATGTTTTTGAACAGCAAAATTTTTAATTAAACTGCCTATCCTTTGGTTCATGATTTTCTCACTCGTGTCATGCTCAACAGAAAATGAAGCACCTGCATGTAGATAAACAGATAAATGTTTATTCTTTCTACCACCAAACATTCAGAATAATTTGTTTACATACGAAAACAAATATAAATTCAACCTGCACAGCTAGGGGACAACTTTCCGTCCAGTGCGGAAACAGAAACTCAAGAGAGATCCATTCTGAGTGGTTGTGATACAATTGTACATGTATTGTCAAATGTAGGATTGGCCGGCATGTTGTCTGCGAGCTATACAGGTTGAATTCGTGTTTGTATACATGTACATATACATGGTCTTTGTATTATAATATTTTCCATGATTTCAGACCACCATTATGGCTGTTCAGTTTGATGGTGGAGTGGTGATTGGTGCTGATTCAAGAACAACAACTGGGTAAGTCAGTTGACATCATTGGAACTTGCTATGTGATTTTTGGGGGGATAATACATGTATATGTATGTTATAACGTTATATATTATAACGATATATGCAGCATTGCTTCCATGTCTGTTTGTGTGAATGTATAGAATTCAGTGATGTAAGTTAATCAGGTTTTTGTTTCCATATATTTTCCATTGAAATCATTGAGGTAGTGTTTTTTACAACTTCATAACAGATTGGCAGATTTTTAAACTTCTGTCATAAGTTATAGATAGGTAAAAAAGAATTAAAAATATACATGTAATACTGTAGTTAAAAATAGAAATGGAAATTTGTTACCACATTGAAGCAGATTTCATAAGAATGTTTTGGTAAGTAAAGTCTGGTGGCTTTCAGATTGGCTGTAATCTCATAGAATTCATATAAGTTGCCTCCCAGTATTCTTTGACACAATTGTGCATATGCAACCTCAACACAAATAAAGTCAAGAAATTCTTAAATTTTCATAGAAATGTAATGTAGTATTGGTACTCTCTCTAAGATCAAATCATATATAGTGTTCACTGAAATTACTTATTAAATCCATGCATAACACCTCAAATTATAACTTATAAACTTTTTTTTGTCTGATACAAACATTTATTCCAGAAAAAAAGTATAATTCAAGTTAAGCATTGGGAATCAGATGGAGTAATCAAAATCGTTTAATCGAATATAAGCCTTTCAATTGATTATTGATTATAATTGGATTCTTATAATACACTGCAAAATTGTTAAATATTTCATGATTTGTCCATAACTTCCTTTTTATCATGTTTATTGACAACAAATTTTATGGAAACTTGGCAAAATGTTTCATAGGAGTATGCATACTGACCTAAGTCAAAGATAAATCAGTTGACTTAAGTTATTAGTACAATGTATGAACTGTTTCTCTGGCAAAAATACGGTTTAATGATTCAAATATTTCATTCTTATACTGTTCTAAATTTCCCTATTATAATCGATTATCAAATTCGTAATCAATTATTGTAATCAGAATGGTCTGGCGACATATGCCGACGTCTATTTAACTATTTAAGTTTATTTTTAGCTCACCTCGACGAAGTTGAGTGAGCTTATGCTATAACCCCACGCGTCCGCGTCCGCGTCCGCGTCCGGTTAAGAAGTTTGGGGTAGCTCAGTATCTGACAAAGTACTAATGCTACAGTAACCAAACTGGCACAAGTGATTCATCTTTGGATGCTGAGGTGAACCCATGCATCGGATGCAGCATCTGACCTACATTTTCCGCTTGAGTGACTTGGTTAAGAAGTTTGGGGTAGCTCAGTATCTGACAAAGTACTAATGCTACAGTAACCAAACTTGCACAAGTGATTCATCTTTGGATGCTGAGGTGAACCCATGCATCGTATGCAGCATCTGACCTACATTTTCCGCTTGAGTGACTTGGTTAAGAAGTTTGGGGTAGCTCAGTATCTGACAAAGTACTGATACTACAGTAACCAAACTTGCACAAGTGATTCATCTTTGGATGCTGAGGTGAGCCCATGCATGGGATGCAGCATCTGACCTACATTTTCCGCTTGAGTGACTTGGTTAAGAAGTTTGGGGTAGCTCAGTATCTGACAAAGTACTAATACTACAGTAACCAAACTGGCACAAGTGATTCATCTTTGGATGCTGAGGTGAACCCATGCATGGGATGCAGCATCTGACCTACATTTTCCGCTTGAGTTACTTGGTTAAGAAGTTTGAGGTAACTCAGTATCTGACAAAGTACTAATGCTACAGTAACCAAACTTGCACAAGTGATTCATCTTTGGATGCTGAGGTGAACCCATGCACCGGATGCAGCATCTGACCTACATTTTACGCTTGAGTGATTTGGATAAGAAGTTTGGGGTAGCTCAGTATCTAACAAAGTACTAATGCTACAGTAACCAAACTTGCACAAGTGATTCATCTTTGGATGCCGAGATGGACCCATGCATCGGATGCAGCATCTGACCTACTTTTTCTACTTGAGTGATTTCGCTTTTAAAAGCCAATATTGAGCAAAGTATAAGTGCTACATGTACCAAACTTGCATATTGGATGTATATTTGATTTAACTTTCATAAAATGACCTTGACCTACTTTTTCCGCTTGAGTGATTTTGCCTTTAAAAGCCAATATTGAGCAAAGTATAAGTGCTAGATGTTCCAAACTTGCATATTAGATGTATCTTTGATCAAACTTTCATAGAATGACCTCGACCTACTTTTTCCGCTTGAGTGATTTTGCCTTTAAAAGCCAATATTGAGCAAAGTATAAGTGCTACATGTACCAAACTTGCATATTGGATGTATCTTTGATCAAACTTTCATAAAATGACCTTGACCTACTTTTTCCGCTTGAGTGATTTTGCCTTTAAAAGCCAATATTGAGCAAAGTATAAGTGATACATGTACCAAACTTGCATATTGGATGTATCTTTGATCAATCTTTCATAAAATGATCTTGACCTACTTTTTCCGCTTGAGTGATTTTGCTCTATAAAGCCAATATTGAGCAAAGTATAACTGCTACATGTACCAAACTTGCATATTGGATGTATCTTTGATCAAACTTTCATAAAATGACCTTGACCTACTTTTTCTGCTTGAGTGGTTTTGCCTTTAAAAGCCAATATACATGTACTAAGAAATATGTTTGAATTGAATTTTGCTGTCACGAGGTGAGCTTTGTAATCTGTGATTACCTATGTTTATCTATGTTTTATATAAATGGTTATTCCAGAAAAAGTTATAATTATTGTGATTTTATACTCTACAGAGCTTACATTGCTAACCGAGTTACAGACAAACTGACCAAGGTAACGGACAGGATTTATTGCTGCCGTTCTGGATCCGCCGCTGATACTCAGGCCATTGCAGACATCGTCAATTATCATCTCAACTTCTTTGAGTAAGGTTTTACGTATTAATAGAAATTTTTCTAGCGTAAAAGTTTACTTGTGTGAAATGTAATAGGAAATATTACTGTACGGAGAATCAAACTCAGAATCTTCAATTAGCAGAGTTGACAAACCACTATCAGAGGGAGTCCAAATGAATCCATCTTATGCCGTACTGTTTAAGTAGTAGGACTGTGACAATGCCATGATGGACATCTGATTCATATCGCAATACGACCCTTCCTATATGAATCATCTTTTCATTTTAAAAGTATCATAATATGTATCAAAAAGTATCGTGATATGTATCATTGATACATATCAGGATACTTTTTAAATGAAAAGATTTTAAGTGAAAAACTTGCATATTTATCGTGTTCCCCGCATATTTCAAAGACGTTTTGCATAAGTGTCAAATAATATAGTCCTATCTTTTCATCTGATTCTGTTTTACTCATAAATTTGCATACCAAAATCTTTAACTTCCCACTAGAGACATTAACCTAACTCGACATTCAGTCATGCCAGCAGTTTTGCTTCTTCAAAAATGTACGCAGACTAAAAATTAAAACAAAATAAATCTGGAATTATTTGGATGCAGATATTGTTCCAACAATGTGTGTATCAATCCTTGGATTGGCAAATGAAATATTCCTATGCACAGATGAATCGACCCAGTCCTAATAAGTACTTGTTTCTAGGGCAAACATATTCTATGGGAAACAGGTAAAAGGGGAAAAGGGGGGCAAAGTGCCACATACATGTAATCATTATTACAGTAGTGATCACATTGTCAACTAGCTTTCTCTTACAATGTGTAATATAGATGCTTGTCTATTCTTTGATTACACACTCTAGTGACAGAGCATAGTGAACAAAAATTTTGCTAAAATAAGTACGCATCACAGTACATCAAAGTTCTTGATGTATAAATAAGTCAATTAGGAACATAATCTGTCAAAAAAAAGGTAACTGAGCAGTGCTGGTTCTACATGCACAGGTAAGTGATGAAACTTGCAAAATGGCCGAAAAGACTAGTACTATTTTACAGGAAATATGTCCCCTGAAAATTATGTGAATGAATCTTGACAAGAACTTGAGTTATTTCTGTTGAACATTTCTATTTAAATTTTAAATAAAAAATGTATAGAAGAATTATAATACATGTACTTAATGTAACTCAACACTGAAAATTATATGATTTTCATGTTTACAGAATGGACACAGGAGAGGAGCCAAAAGTAAAAATAGCGGCAAATATTTTCAGGGACTTATGCTATAATTATAGGGATAGTTTGATGGCAGGAATTATCGTAGCTGGATGGGATAAAACTGAAGGTGGACAGGTAAGATTTTTTCAGCAGTCTTCACGAAAACTCACTAGCCCGAAGCCCGAGGCTAGTAGAAAATTTGCCAGGCTAATAGAATTTCACTAATAAACTATACAATTACAAATGTATCTACTAAAGTTGTCTTCGGGCTAGTGGTTAAAAATAGTTTTCTTGGCCATTAAGAATAATGCAAGTTTCTTACGCAAAACCTTTAAAGCCTAATAAAATTTGTAATGAAGCATCCTTTGTGAGAAATTTCAGTCTCTGATTTTTACGTTCTTTGTTTATAGTTTTACATAGATGCAATTAGTTTAATATGTAGAAAATTGTATGATGGAGGGTACAAAATTTGGGATGTATAACCATAGCACACATTTTTAATACATTTTTTATATGTCCTTCAATGAAAGGGCAAAATATTTGGATTATTCTGTCTGGCTTCTATCTTTCTGTCTTTCCATCTGCCTGTCTGTCTGTCTTGAAGGCACTCTTTCATATAAATAACTTTAACTTATGGGATATAAATGTACACTTTACTTCCTTCATACTTGCAAAAATTGTCAGGCATGATGACATTACACTCCAAAGGTCACCTTAAGGCCAAAGTGACATTATCAAGGTCAAACATGTGATTGGGAACATACTTGATGTAAAAACAGCCTAATAAATTTATGTTCACACAATCACACTTCTTGTAAGGCTTTTGTGTTTTTGGTACAGATGTGATTAATGACAAAATGTCATTACACACTTTTCGAGGTGTTCACAATCTGCTTTCCCATTATGCCTTGTGCGTTTAAAAAATCTCATTTCGAACATGTTACATGTACATGTTCATGTATATTTTAGGTTTACATAGCACCATTTCTCATTATACCTTTTGATATCTACATTTCGCCTCTTTTATACACAGTATCTTGAACCCTTCTTTAAAATCGGTCTCCAGGTATATGCATCCCACCAAATTGGGTTGTTTATGTTGTGGGTTACAGATCTCTATGAAGGATTCAAGTCCCTATGCTTTACAGAAGTCTTTAATCCCATTTCTCATTATGCCATTTTACAGGTGTTCACCGTGCCACTTGGTGGTATGTTAACCAGAATGCCGTTTGCCACTGGCGGCTCAGGAAGCACATATATCTATGGTTATGTGGATTCAAATTTTAAAGAAGGAATGAAGAAAGAAGAATGCCTGAAATTTGTAGCTAATGGTAAGATTTAGGATGAATATGGGGGTATCTTAATTTCCATCCACATGTAATTTTTGATGTACTTGCAAGGGCAAAATCTAACCATTTTCATAGTTGTAATTTCAGTTAAACTGAAGCTTTGTTCAAGTTATTTTTAATTTAGTGACAATTCAAATGATGAATTTGGTACAGAACACAATCATTCTACCCTTGCAAGTCATTGCATCGTGTCATATTTCTTGTAGTACACATTGTACACGTATAATTATAAGTATGAGATCCCATGGTCTTAGTTACATGAACTTGTGAAAACATGGCTCTGAAAGTTGCTGCAACATAAGAGCAACATACATGTATGTCCCACACCCTTCTATCTGTCCATCTGTCAGTCACACTCACTCAAATGGTTTTAAGTTGATTGATAATCATAGAATTGTACAGGGGTGAGGTACATGTATCATTGCTTGGTCACAAACCCTTTCCTCAATACAAACCCTTTCTTCTGCAAGTCTATATTTAAAAAAAATTGCAAGGGTCCTAGGATGCTTCCTATATAATAGCTATATATCTCTTTTGTACACAATCGTGGATTCAACTACTAGCGATATGCATTCGACCAGTGCAACTTTTAGGATGAATTTTCTATTTGGATATGTTTAATACATTCATCTTGAGATAACGAAACCAAAAATCGTATCAGGCAGTGGGTTCAACCTGTATGAAGGAAAAAAGAGAAAGCCACAATCGTGTACAAAGAGAGTGTCTTCCCTTGGGGTTTTTAAAACTACTTGTAGAGGAAAGAATTTGTGCTTAGGAAAGGGTTTGTGACCATGCTATGATACCTCCCCCCTGCGGAAACTTGCATGGATGGTCAAGCATGATGGGACTTACTACTAATGAGGGTGTAAGTTATTTGCAAGGTCAAGGTTACTTTAAAAAAGGGTCAAGCATGCAGCAGGCTATTATTGCCTTTGTCTGTCTGTCCTTGTTTCTGGTTGTAACATTCTCACAGAGTTTGAAGTCACCAATTTCTAGGGTGTTCATGACTTCTTCTTATTCTGAAAATTCAATGAAGTGGAAATTAATTTTCAGAAAAATTTCACATGATCAAACCCCTTAAACCAGATAAAGAAGAAGAATAGAAGAAAAATAAAATTGTTACCTTTGTTGAAAGCCTACATTATCTTTTTCATAGGGTATAAATGTTTCAGAAAAAATACCACTGTACATGCAATTTGGTAATTACATGTACAGATGTACACTACAATACATGAACTTTAGATTATACATGTAAGGCGGCAGAAATTTAATTCTTAGTTATACGGATCTGCCGACCCTAATTTTACCACAATTGGAAAAAAAAATAAAATGAACTGATTGTACATATTTTTTCTTCCCCTCATCCGAGTTACTGGCTATTACTTTTCATTCTCACTTAATTTTTATTGTGCAAGTGTTTTGGAGAATGCAGCTTTGAAATCATGATAAACAAGCTGATTAAAAAAGATCATGATCATGGCACAAAACATGAAATATTGAAATTTGCTGATTTTTATTTTATTTTTATTCCCTCCTCCTAACCTATTTTGAAAAAATAAAATCTGTAAAACTAAAAATTAAATTTCTGTGGCCTAAATATTGTTCATTACACTTGTCATTTCAGGTTTATCCTTGGCCATGAGCAGGGACGGATCCAGCGGTGGGGTTGTCCGGCTAGCATGTATCACCAAGGACGGAGTAGAAAGATTTGTCCTCACGGGAAAAAGAAATACCGCAATTCTATGAATCTTATTGATGTATGATCAGACTTAGTTATTAATGTGATGTTTGTAATTGGAATTCAGTGGTGGATCCAAGTTCAGAGTTGTCATGAAATCATAAGTGCTAAATCAACAGTATCATTGTAATGAGATGTAGTTACATCTAATCAAACATTTTCTCGATTTGTTGATGTCAGAGAAATACAATGTGTCATTTGCTTTCCATTCATTCCTGACTCATTAAAACTTGTATATGGAAAATCTGTGGAATTTTCATTTTTGTTTTTCATTTTTTTTATCGTCAAATGATAAAAGACACAGTAGTAATGTCTTAACTGGTTGATGATAAATCTGTCATACATGACTATTAATTTATCCCCCCTGAAAACAGAGTTTTGCATGATGTACATGTATATAGGAATCACTCTGTTAGTCTGTTCAGTTAAGAAGCTATTAAAGCAGTACTGTAACAATTTTAACATTGAATGAGACATGAGTATTCAATGTGAACAATTGAATATTACATAAATAATTTGTTTATGCTGTACATTCCTCGTCACATTAAAATTTTTATGTCGCCTACAAAGCAAAATCAACATATAGGGCTCACTTTGTCCGTCATTCATCCGTCTGTCTGTCTGTCTGGTAGCCATTCTTTCACATATTTGGCTATAACTTACTTGACATACATCAGGCATCTTTCAAACTTACAGGGATGGTAAAGCATAATGATACTCAGCGTCCAATATAGGTCAAGGTCACTTTCAAAGTACAGGTCTTGTACTTGGGGTCAAACAGGCGACATTCCTGTTTTTAAGGATTTAGATGATATTTTACATATTGTACAATGTTGTATTACTACCGTGAATTGTGTTCAAAGTGGGAAATCCTGTCACGACTATATGTTAATTTTAACACCCTTGCAGATCTAAAATACATTTCACCAAATTGAGAAGATTATGTCATGACCTTGAATCATAGTCATATCTCTAAGGTCAAGGTCATAGTGGTTTATTTCATGATAATATTAAGGTTGATTTATCATTATTATTTGCATGGAGGAAATGCTATTATCAGAACTCTATATAATATCAATGAAACATTACCATCATTTGTTGTACGTTGCTCTATCATTTCTTAGGCTAAACTCATTGATGAGTTACTGATAGTGAATTTTATGATGAATTTAAAGGGGAAAAGTATCTCTAATGAGCAATGTAGCACAGGAGCAAAGCTGAATGAAGCTACATGTATTGACTTTATATTATCTTCCCAACTGCCTCTTGCCTGTTTCAATTTTCAATGCATCTGTTTGATAGAGAACTCTGGAGAGGACATAAATGGGCTCCGCCTGTTGTCAAATCCTTTTCAAATCTTTTGAATAAAATAGTGTTAAACTAAAATAAAATTCTGTTTGACAGTCACATCTTGCTCTGTAACTGCTGTGCTGATTTGCACCAAACTTTGCGTTAAGGAAAGACTCAAAATTCCTTGGCATAAATTATAGGCCACATTTACCACTATCGACACTTGGTGCTAAATGGAATTTAAAGTTTGCTTGTGACTTGAAAGATCATTAATAAGAGAAAAGTTATCTGAATTCTTTTAAGCTCACTTCAACAAAGTATGGATGGTGGATAGGGTGTGTGTTGGGGGGGGGGGGGGGGGGGTTGATGCATCTAAGGATACTTCATGCCCTGTTCACAAGAGTGCGCATTAAATCTAATTTGCATTAGATTTGATGCGCTTTACTTTAATTTTTTTTACGTTCACACGACACATTCTAATGCGCATTACATTTTGTTACAAGGGTCGAATGCATGCCTGTATGTTGTTTTGCTCATAATAATTTACCTCCTCGTAAGCTGGGCTTATTCATGCATTGCATGACGTCATTGTGAGATAAAATGACGTCATAATATAATGTTACTCTACGTAAGTTACTTAGAGGGTTCATTGTGAATGAAATCAAGTATTTTTACCTCTTATTCTATGTTTCGAGGTCCAAGGGTGATTAAAAGTGCCCAGTTATGATGGATTTGTACTGTAGAATTCTAGTAAATAATATATACGCATGCACCAGATTTAATGCGAATTAGATTCGCTTTGCATTCACACAGCAAAATCTAATGCACATTATATCTAATGCAAATTAAACTAACGCGCATTAGATTCCTCCTGTGAACGCAGCTAAAATCTAATGCGCATTAAATTCGATTTAATGCGCATTAAACCTGTTGTGTAAACAGGGCATTAAAATTACTAAAAAGTATGGTGCAGATGCTTTTTCTGAAACATATTTTACACTTGAACAACCAGGTGCATTTTCAGCATACTGTAAGTCCTAGATCAACCATACTTGTGGGGATAATGCATCTGAGGATGCTTACTGCTATCAAAGGTACAAATTCTGCATCAGACTCATATTTACACTTACGTGACATATTTCATACAGGAGAGGCCATTAGGCTAATTAGAATTGGACAACTGCAACCTTCTATGAGCCCTAAATCGACCAAACTTTAGTCCTAGTTCAACCAAACTTGTGTGGATGATGCATCTGAAGTTACTGTCCGCGCGGCTCACTTCGGAAAGTGGATAAACGCGATTTTTATAATTTTGTCATGCAAAAATTAAAGTATATATCACTGAATAGATCTCGGTTAGTCGTAAATTTTGGTATATGATACATGGTCGAGGGATAATGCAATCAAATTATACAGACAATACATGTATAAATTTTAGATGGGACGTTTTCAAGGTTAAATTTCAGCCTGACGTCGCCAAGTTTAACATTGAGCCTATGGACAGCGCCACGACGTCATGGGAAAAATTAGCATGGGGAAATAGCCCACCTAAAATTTGTTTTGTCTATTAATTTGATTGCGTGCACTGATTCTCATATAACTTATACCAAAATTTACGTCTCTACTGAATGGTTTTAATTTTATTTAAAGGTTTGCATGATGAAATAGTCAAAATCGCTTTTATCCAGTTTCCGAAGTGAGCCGCGCGGACAGTACTTGAAATGCATGGTACAGATGCATGTGGTCAGGTAATATTGTAGAGGTGACTTCCGTCATCTTTGATGAAACTTTTTATGGCAATTTTACTTGTCATTAAGGTAATTCTGTATACTAGTACATGTATACAATATAGTAAAAAAACCTGATGTCATATAAATTCTTTAATGTTTTCTATTAAGAACGGATGAAATTGTATTTGTAAATATGTAGGTTGAGTTTTCATGATTATCAGAAAAAATAAGCTTAAGATGCGCATTAATGGATTTTCGTGGTAAACTATGATTATGAAAAAAAAATAATTAGCTGAAGTGGCAAATTTTAAATCTACATTTCATAAGTATGTCTATATAAAATATTGTACAATTCACTGTTCTTAAAATCTTCCAGGGCCACCAGCAGGGCCTGGTGGGTTTGGCCCTCTTCCTGGACCACCAACAGGGCCTGGTGGGTTTGGCCCTCTTCCTGGACCACCAACAGGTCCTGGTGGGTTTGGCCCTCCACGTCTTCCTGGACCACCAGCTGGGCCTGGTGGGTTAGGTCCTCTTCCTGGACCACCAGCAGGGCCTGGTGGATTTGGCCCTCTTCCTGGACCACCGAGAGGGCCTGGAGGGTTTGGCCCTCTTCCTGAACCACCAGCAGGTCCTGGTGGATTTGGCCGTCTTCGCATCATACTCTTTTACCTGTAATATGTTAGCAATTAAATTTTTAAGCAATCATAAATTGTTTCTTCTATTCCGTTTCCAATGTTCATTTGCTTTAAAAAGGCACTTTGTCTTAAAAGCAAACTGTCAAAAATCCGTTTTGGCGGATATGAAATTTTCCAGGGGTTGGGATTCCAACCAGTTAAAGAGGTCCAGCGTATGATTTTGAAAAGAAAAAAAATGTAAAAACGGGAAAAATAAGAATTTTTGTCAAATTCCATGGTTTTATGACCATCTCACGCGATGTCTCTTTTCGGTAATTTTTGTGGGTGAGAGGGTTTCAATTTCTTCCCATAGAATGCTGTGGCGCAAGCCGATTGTGTATCACAATCGCTTATTACCGTGTGATAACAAGATAATGGTGCACATGATAAAGAAAACTACAAAGGATATTTGAAGTACTGTGTCAAAACCTATCTTATTAGCATACAACTATAAAATTCCTAGTCTAAATCACATTCTACGACGTTGATTATTTTTTACTTAAAGTCTTTGGGCTCAGTTTAGCTTCAGTATTTCGCCCGTCTCACACGATATTTCTGTTTGGTTCTCATCGTGTTTTTCACACACAAAACATTTGTGTTTAAATTGAAACAAATTGTGTGAGACGGGCGAAATATTGAAGCTAGACACCCTCTAGATTCGCGCTGGGGACGGGTACAGGATTTTTAACAGCAAGATGAAGCGGTAGGGGTTTCAAGAAGCAAAGCCCTGCCAAGAATATTTGAGCACTTATGGAGCCTAAATCAATTAATTATTGGAAATGGTTAACATTGTATGGTAAAGCTATTTAAATATGTATTTCACCAAAAAAAGTCATCTACCATCACATTGGAAATAAAGTCTACGTTAACGCAACAAGATATGCCCGTCGGTATTTATTTTCACAATACCAAAACATAGGTAATCACAGATTACGAAGCTCACCTCGTTGCAGCAAAATTCAATTCAAACATATTTCTAAATACATGTATATTGGCTTTTAAAGGCAAAATTATTCAAGCGGAAAAAGTAGGTCAATTTCATTTTATGAAAATTTGATCAAAGATACATCCAATATGCAAGTTTGGTACATGAAGCACTTATACTTTGCTCAATATTGGCTTTTAAAGGCAAAATTACTCAAGCGGAAAAAGTAGGTCAAGGTCATTTTATGAAAGAATGATCAAAGATACAACCAATATGTAAGTTTGGTACATGTGGCACTTATACTTTGCTCAATATTGGCTTTTAAAGGCAAAATCACTCAAGCGGTAAAAGTAGGTCAAGGTCATTTTATGAAAGTTTGAACAATGATACATCCAATAAGCAAGTTTGGTACATGTAGCACTTAAACTTTGCTCAATAATGGCTTTTAAAGGCAAAATCACTCAAGCGGAAAAAGTAGGTCAAGGTCATTTGCACGTGTCCAACCAGAATTATACACCCATGAACACCAAAAGTAAGACAGTCATTACTTATATTTACATTTATTCTAATTATCTGTCATTTTCATTTGCATACACATCGCACATTTTGCCTGTAACAGCGTCAAATGTATTTTAACGGTGGTAAATTCTCCCTACATACAAAACTTGAACGTGACGTTACAATAGCAACCCAAGTTATTGGAATATAATTCTAGTTGCCGAACGGGCGTTTAACATGAGTAATCTTCTATTTATGTATATATTGTGTGATCAATATCATGAAAATCCGTTGACGCATACTCAAGTTATTGCGTTCTATAAGCGGACGGACAGACGGACGGACATCGCCATAACATGATACGTCCCGGCGTATGAAAAAGATTATAGATCTACAGGATATTGGAAAGTCAAAGGGTTTTGAATTCTAAAACTCTACATTACTTTTAATATTTATTTTTAATTCAAACATTTCAAAAATACAAAAAAGACTTTTTTAAAAAGAATTCCGATGTCAAGTTGAGTCGTAAATCATATCAGCAGCCGCAACCAAACATTCCATATCTCGAAAGTTCCTGATTTACTAAGTTGAAATAAAAATATGTATAAGTATTATCATGAAAACATAAATATACTTACGGTTTTTGAATTGTAAAATTTTTTATAATCCAATAATTTTGTATTTTATTCCTTTGTTTCTACAACGTAAACGAAAACAAAGTGATCAGACACGAAAGTGGATTTTCAATTAATTAACCAAATATTGACTAATACGAGTGTTTCTGTTTTTAACCCGGTATATTATTTACCATAGCTTGGTGCCTATGGACTGACACTGTCCGAATGGGACGATTTATTTAATAACCTTTTAATTCATAATACCATTCAATATACATCGGTCCATGTTTATTCAATGACTTCCTTGTGCAAAAATTCATGTTGGATTATAGTAATTCTAAGTGCTTATGAGTTAAAGAAGATCCCGACGGCAATCACAACCGCACTCATAATAGAGCACCAAATGGAGCATTGATCATGACGGACTCCTAGCAAGCTAGAGGTGGGACCAGGTGACCGAGAGGAGTAAGAATTCTCTGTTTGGCTAGCCGCATAGCAGAACTCTATTTATTGTCCGAAAATTTCCATTCTACTTAAAATGCACTCTGCAGTTTCGGTAACTTCAACCTCAGCATAAACTCTCGATCGTCTGAACGTAGGGGCTAAATACGTCCCCTTATTATCCGTCACGAATGCTATTTGCATGTGCATACAGAATATACTTCCTTTAGAATAGCGCTTCGGTAAGAA
The DNA here is from genome assembly GCA_033119305.1 of Pinctada imbricata. Lineage (NCBI taxonomy): Eukaryota > Metazoa > Mollusca > Bivalvia > Pterioida > Pteriidae > Pinctada > Pinctada imbricata. Next base: position 22,495,747 of record VSWD01000004.1, read on the forward strand.
TGACAATCATAAAAACCGTCACCAAATTCTACTGACATCGGAGGCATTCATACAGCCAGACCCAGCTAACACAGAAATGTTTTAAAAATATTCAAAAATGGTTTGGAAAATATTTCTTTGAAATGTTTTGAAAACGTGATTTTGTGGAGTTTTAATAACATTTTAAAAACATTTTGAATAAATATTACACTGTAATGTTTAAATGACATTCTTTTTAAATATTGTCGAGAAAACATTTCTAAAACGTGTTTCAAAAACATTTGAAAAACGTTACTTGAAAGGTTTCAATAACATTTAAAAAACTTTTCTAGTAACATTTTGTCAAAATGTTTTTGAAACATTTGACTTATATGTTTTAAGCAAACATTTAGGAAATGTACTTCTTTGATGTTGATATATCACTTGTATGCTTGCTATTTGAAAAGTTCGGTTCGGTTCGATTTCGGAAGAATTATTTGCATGAATTTCATTCCAATATGTCAAAATCCTTTGACGCAAGGGTTATATAGTAAGCATGACTATTAATTATGGGTGCTCGATTTTTAGGTTTGTGATTGGTAACCATTTATTGGGATATTAAGGCGGTCCCATACAATTATTTGATTGTATAACTCTCTTTTCTTTTTAACCCTCTGACGAGGAACATTATTCCATTGAGCGTCCGATTACTCTGTATATCTCAAGTTGTTTAACCGAAAGAGTCATTGAACCAAATATTACGTAACGAACTTCACACAAAGAAAATGTAGAGTGACATATTAACGGCTCCATTCACAATGCATTTGTGCCTAAAAAGAAAACTTTAAGATTGCGATATATTGTCAAGATAAATGCCTATCATCTGATATGCTGCAACGTAAATTTTTCCCCTTCATGTATGGTTTGCTCATGTTGTTTCATCTTATGTCCGTGGCTTATTGCATTCCCGGTTATGTGGTCAGTATCTGTATCATATCTGTTTTTTTAAAAATACTATCTATACTAGTATTCATGCAGTATCTTAAACCACGGATGCTATTTCAATAAATTACGGCATCACTGCGCTAGCCAATACATGTATGATATTTGGCTAACGAATTAGAAAATCGGTATCTTGATTCCCAATGTCGGGGTAAAGGTGAATGGCTCTTGATTGAGTAATCGGAAAAGTGGGAGGGTCGGCGCACGTAATCAAGGATATCCACACTGTCTGCTTCTGACGTGGCAGATGGCCGTCCTAAGTCGGTATCGATTGCCCATTGGTCTCGTTGGTAAATGTGTAGTAATTTATGTTTGGTTTTTCTATGTGATTTGGCGTTCATTGTACCATTTGCGTCTCATTTTTGGCGTGTCTGCTTTGTGTTTTATGCAGTGGGTGTTTTGCTGTTGGTGCTGCAACCGAGTGTTGTTGGAGATCGCCTCCTTTTTTTCAAAATGGATATGTTGATATACTAATCATGTTCCATCTGATACTTGTGGTCGACTGTTCAGATTAAATATTTCGTAGATACTCGATATCTTCAACTCTTTCAACTTTGAGATATGAAACTCAACTCGATCGATCCACATTGCCTCTTTTGAACAGAGAACATATGTCTACGAGACGTTTGTTCGTTGTTGGAGACCCCCTCCTTTGTTTTAGCATTGTATACTATCTAAAAGATGGGTCCTGTAGCATCATATCTCACCCATCATGTCACATTTTTCGGTACATTTTAGACATAATGATTTTCACACTATTTGGCCATATTATATTCTTTAGATTTAGGATCAATAACGAGGGTTAAGTACCCGAAACGTGCATGTCTGGTACATTCTTCAAATTAATCTTAAATGATGCTATTGAATTTGAGGACGTTTAACATCAATATGATTTTTTGGTGACCATCACCTTTGCCACATATCTGGAACAATACTGACATGCATACAATGTATGTACAACGCAAAGCAGGCTGTCAACATGTTAAATAAATACTGGTAACCAACACGATCACCAAAAGACGCAATTATAAATCGAAAGCACAAAAGCAGCCTCTATCAGTCAGCAAATCAAAGTTGAACACAAAAGCCGAAACCAGACCCCCCCCCCCCCCAAAAAAAAATAAAAACACGCACGCACAACTGAAAGGCTTACGAAATTTGGAAGAAATACAAATAAACCTCACACGAAAAGAAAATAAAAATAAACAAACAGACGGAGACAATGACACAGCTGATCAGAAACACAAAGGACAACTTATCTAATGAACTTGCAACTGCGGAAAGCATTAAACATGTAGAATGCAAAGTAGGTGGCGCTGTTAAAACGCGCCATACTATTTATTTTCAAATATCGCATGCATCATGTTACGTATCTCATTTAAATGAGTTAAAAAGATCCTGATGGTAATCTCAACAGTACTCACAATAGAGCACCAGATTGAGCATCGACAGACCCTTAGCTAGCTAGAGGTGGGACCAGGTGCCGGGAGGAGTAAGCATATCCTGTTTGGCTAGCCGCACCCGCCGTCACTGTCCATGCACGAAAATGAAAACAATATCTAAAATACATGCACTGTCTGAGGTTATGAAGTATCCAAGTAGGTAGGACCTTGCTCATTCAAATTTCTGTCCCAGTGTTACAAAGAGTTTTGCTCACTGGTCACGGAATAAAAAACATGAATTGTATGTAGCGCCACTCTGAATAAATTCGACATAGAAATGTATGTACACAACAATTGATAAATGCAGTTCCATTGGTCCAAAGCCTGCCAAACATGATGGTTTCATGTAGAATCTGCCGTAACAAATTGAAACACAGCGAACACTAAAATAATACAACAGAAATATTTGTGAACTAATACACATTTTCAGACTAATCAGAAGAGAGTTAAATCTATACCAAGTAATATGTGTACAACACCGCATAAATTGATTTTTATAGCGCCACAATGTATTTCGATTCTACTAAAACTTCTATGGAGATTCAAATAATACAATCAAGGGAACCATTCTGCAAAGGAGAAAAAGTGAACTCCAAATGGAGATGTGATTATGTACCCGAAGAGAGTTAGCATCACATTTTTGCTGGCAACATCCATTCTTATCCGGTAAATTGTTCAATTCGGTGTGTTGGAAGGTTCTCACCTATCTTCCAAAATTGAGGACAACTAGGCGTTATAACACGTTATTGTCGGACAACGAGATGTTATAACGTGTTATATTTTCATTGTTTCGCCTCCCCTACCCCCCAAGAAAAATTAATTCAGTGACAGTCGCTCACAAATTTACCCTTGGTTCAGAGTAGTTTTTTCTGTTAGTCTCTAACTATCCAATGTATGATATCTGTACTCTTTCTTACATAATGGGTATAGTTTTCAGTTTCTCCCCTTACTCTTCCTCTCCATCCCCGAAACGGACAAATAAGTGTAACGTTCTTGTGAGAATCAGGTATATGCACATGAACGTCCCTTAGACTAGATCGATATTGCTTTGGCTTTACTTTCCAGCTAGCTGGCATAGAATTAATGTTACACGTCTTCAAATTCAATAGCATCATTTAAGAACAGATAAATTTGCAGTATGGACCAGACATAAACGTTTCGGGTACTTATCCCTCGTCGGTGATCCTCAATCTAAAGAATGTAATATGACCAAAGAGTGTGAAACTTATTCTATCGAAAAATGTAACGAAAGACGTAGGAGAAAGGGTGGGATATGATGCCACAGAGCCCTTGTGTTAGAAATTTCAAGAAATTTTGTAACAGAAATTTTCGAATGCGTTGGAGAAACGATCAACCGAAGTTGATCGAACTTGACTACATGTGTCCTCGGGACTCCTGGTCCATCAGCAGTGACACTCACCAAGTGAGTAAAAATATGACTATAGGGTCTTTTCATATCTTAAACTGAAACGAAACGAATATATGGAATGCTATAAACACAATATAATTTAAAGAACTCAAAAGAAACTAGGATAAAATCGTAAAATTCAATCATGGCACAAAACGAAAATTGGCATTTTTATGGCAATAGTAGTATTTATAACATTGTTTAGTGTTTAATCTCATTGTGTAAAAAATTGAGGTAAAGACATCCGAATATTTTGGATTATTGTAAGTATCTAAGTATCAAGACTTTCCCATCTGTTGTTCCAAATATCAAGTTATTGTCAATGTCGACAGCCAAACAGTTAAGTGATACTTTTTTCTCCGTTTCCACTTTGTATTTAACAACCGAACTTCCGGATCTGTCCATAACGTACAATTCCTGTTTACTATTCATAGCTATGATGTTACCTAGTCCGTCACACACGATGCGTTCAATTTCCCACTTTTGGTCGAGCTTGATTGATTCTCGTTGATGCTGACCATTGCCGTCAACCGTGACGATGTTCATACCGCTTCCACAGTCCACAATCATGTAATGTCCATCGCCATTGACCGAAAAACCACTCATTTTGCCCATCTTGACCCTTGCTACAATTTGTCCAGTTTCGGACAGTACGGCAAGATGACCGCCTTTCAGACAAATCCCAATTTCATCTTTCTTCGACACCACGACATCGTAACACTTGTACGGCTTAACGTCCGCAAATTCGCGAAACATGCCATTGCGTTGTACCATATCAATATGAGAAGTGCCGCCGTAAGAAATCAGTAAATCTCCGTTGGACAAACATGCGAGGAAGTTACAATGTTTACCAGTACGTGTGGCTACTTCCATTATCACTGTAGATGTTTTTATGTCGACTTTTCTTACACAGTTTCTGTATCCCGCCCAAATATGATCCTTCTCGTCCGGACAATAGGCAACACCGCACACATCTTTACCCACCAAAGGTGTGACTGTAGCTACGGGCAGAAGTGTTGACCGGAATAACCCCTCGGCCATGATAATACTCCCTCCCAGTCCTTAAACTTAAAGATAGTATATTACCGAAATATCTTCCTTATAAATACACAACCTTATAAAACATATTCGACACCTGTTTACACCTATACACTATTCATGTTTCGATTCAGTGAACTGGTAAAATGCGTGTGTTTTAAATAATATAAAAGGTTACTCTACACGTAAGATATTTGCCATTCAGCTATTGATTTTAAATGGAAGCAGAATCAACACACCAGCGACGTCACATGACAATATGGTTGAAAAAAAAACATGCAGGGTGGAATTGTATGCGTAGTTGTAGCTGAAAAAAAATCTCCTTATATATAGCATAAATGACGTCACTGCACCGGAACTACGAAGAAGAATTTCTAGTACATGGGTTTCATAATAGCATGGAATTTCCGTGACGAAAACATCTTATTTTAAAAATGACGAATGGCCACATGATTTTGTCAAAGTCACGCAGATTTATACGTCAATTTTATGATTGATACCTATAAAATGTGCGGTGCATTTGCACCAAAGTTTTTGAAATATCGGTAAATCAATTCATGAAATACAGATTCCACCTAAAACTGATCCATCTACACTTGCTGAAGTCCTTATATCAAATAGTTTTATAATTTAAAATACATAGTAAGAATACGGAAGTGTTTCAACTCTATACCATATCTTGAAGAAAATTTCAAACCAATTTTCATGCATGCACCAGACACGTCTTTCGAATATCAAATTCTTATCAGTGATGCTTTCAGCCAAGGTGCGTTTCATAATTAAGAAGCCAAAATTCATTTTACTAGCGCCCTCTGGTGTTATTTTTAGAGTTAAGATTTCTGCATTTTACATTACAAAGAGTGCGCGGCTCCAAAGTTCCTGTATAGTCGTTTCTGTAGCATATCCAAATAAAATCCATGTTCAAAAAAATACACACTGTGTAGAAATAAACAGCACGCTCTTGTTTATTTCATTCCAAACTCCTGTGCATTTCATATGAACATGTTTAGAATGAATAAATGAATGACTTTAAAAGGGACAAAATGAAACTTTGTGTACTCGTCTTTTGTGTTTTTGAATGTACTCGTCTTTTGTGTTTTTGCATCGGGTGTTTTGGTGTTTTACTGTTGATGCTGCAACGGGGTCTTGTTGAAGATCTCCTCCCTTCTTTTTTTGCTTATATTATGGTCTAAAACACAGATTCGTAAAAAGCCCCCATCCTCCCTTTTTTCAGTTTTTCGTCTCTTGAGCATCGTTCCCCCTAGCTACAGAATCCCACTTTGTCAAAAGATGTGTATTAGTGATATACACCTTCCTTAAAAGTAGCATTCTGTAGCTAGGGGGGACAATGTTTCCATTTTCCATTGATTTCTATAGAAAAAAGACATATTTTGCCCCTAAATTCAGGAATAGAATGCGCGATAAATCTTATCCAACTGCTGATTATGATGAAACCAAGAACTGGCATCAATTTTGCGAAAGATTTTTTTCTTATAGTTCCCATTTTGAAAGCGCATCCACCTTTCTAATAATATCTGCCAAATAAATTCTTTGATCGTTGAACACTGAAATATAGTTTCCTTCAAAAGGAGGAATTGCGGCTGTATTCATACTTCATCACAAATAAATAATTTCAACAAAGAGGTACATGTATAATTGAATGTTCTGTTATTTAGCAACTGCAGTTTCTATAGGTTGAGCTGAGGAATTAGAATTCCTTTCAAATAATATTATCGACAAGATTTCTCGCCTCCTAACAAGTGTGAGTGTGAACTTTGTGAAAGTAATAGATAATTGCAGAGCAATAATAAAATTGTATTCAATAGAACCAGCTAAACATTACAAAACATATGAGCCTTTGTAGTAGGGCAATGCCTTATAAATAAATCCATATCGTTTAGGTATATGAAAATTTCATAGTTTTTTTTAAACACTTTAATAGTTTGTCAACGACAGTTCAACATTCTTAACCTAGCTAGCAGACCTCTTGAAGTGATTGCAAAAGCTACATACTTTTCAGATATATAAGCGATATGGACTTACTTATTAGGCATTGCCCTACTGCAACGTCTCATCAGTTTTGTGCAGTATCACTTATATGATGAGAAAACAATCAAAACCTCCGTAAGGAATCACAGCATCACACGTTTGAGCTATTAATAAAGCAATGTTCGAGGTAGCCGCGGGAAAGACCAACGACACTTGGCTATTTGGTTAATTGGGTTGTTTTGGCCGCGGACAGAAACGTTTAATAGTTTATGATATAGCCAACACGAATAGGTAAGTTGTCCAGGGGATTACTGACTGTGTCTGACTCAAATATAGAAAAACGATGGGTAATCATACTTTACCTTGTTAGGCTTACTATCTATGATATAACGGCCAGCATTCTGCTTGCCTTGCTTCGACTCTTCGAATTCAAACGCCATATGTTGTAAGTTTACACTTATATAATCACCAACAATTATTGCAATTTGGTAAAACTAAAATGTGAAATGAACAGATGTGTATTAAAAATTTGCCGTGGCCAAAATACAGGTAATGCTATCTAAGGATTTGGAATTCATATAATTCTGCCTCAGTACAAAGGGTAACTTATGTCGATAGATGCACAAATTAAAATTCAAAAATTAAGATTAGACACAACTGAAATGCATTTGAATATGTCTGAAAATCACTTGGGTATTTAATTAAGTACCACTGATGAGGACTTACTATGCTAATTAAACAAGTGTCTGCATTTAGATTTGTTAAAATTCAAATATAGTGTGATAATGAAATTACATTATCCGAGACATGGATGTCTGATGCACGAAATATGAAGTATGTCCAGAGGGCTGCTCTCTGACATTATTTACCTATTAATGCCCGTTTGTGTGGGTACTATTCTCTCAACGAGGGCACTATTTACCTTCTAAAAGCAACACTATGAGAGAATAGTACCCACACAAACGGGCATTAATGGGTTTAATGCATCACATGACTGTAGAATCAATTAATTAATTAATCAATTGCAATTTACTCGAGATATCAAAGAAAAGTGTTCTTTATTTCCCCCTACTTCGCTTATTGCTATTTACATTCATGCATTGTTCATGACGTCATAATACTTCCTACGGGACGTAACTCTGTTAAGCAAAAAGCAATAGTGCCCGGGTGCCGGGCACTATTCTCTCATAGTCCCCGCGTGCTTAACCAATGAAATTCCGAGGATTTATCATGTGATGCACTAAATTGTCATAGCGATCCTTTTGTAAGTCTGGTGTTCCAACCTCTTGTCATAGTGATCCGTCCGTTGTCCATCGTCCCGAGTAAACTTTTAACAATTTGGACTTCCTTTTTTCAACATGCTGCATAATCATTAAATAAAACAATTAATGACCTTTTGTGAGGTGGATATGGTAGTATAGCTACCCTCAGGATTTGTTCGAAATTTTGTTCAAGAAGGTAAACAGTTGGTACAATTCCATAATTATTTTCACATCATGCCCGGCCGTTGCTGTCTGGCGATAACATCAATTAGTACGTAGACGGATTTTTTATTTTATGAAACTCATTGACATTCTATGAGCCACGTTTTCATGTACCAATTTTCGAAATTTACTCTTTTTTAGCCGTCACCATTTGCGTGCATTTGTGAGTTTTGGTAACATGAAATATGACATAAGCTGTCACGGCTCCCTCACTCCTCACCCGAACATCGGGTACAAAATGGTCGTGGTTTTGATATTGCTGTTCAAAGATAATGCAGTCGCGGAGACATCAATGCTGCAAATTTTTCTGTTGATAAATGATGCTATTGAATTTGAAGACGTTTAACCATCCAGCTACGTCTTTCGGTACGTTTTTGGACATAATAATTTTCACCCTCTTTGTCCATATTACAATGTTTAGATTGAGGAACATTGACGAGGGTTGAATACCCCGAAACGTGCATGTCTGGTCCATTCTACAATTTTTTCTGTTTATAAATGATGCCATTGAATTTGAAGACGTTTAACATTTGTACTTCTTGGTGAGTGTCACTGCTGGTGGCCCAGGGGTCCCCGAGGGCACATGTAGCCAAGTTCGGTCAACTTCGGTCTCTTCAACATAATTAAAATTTTCTGTTACCAAAATTCTTGAAATTTCTAAAACGTGTGCATTATATCCCACAAATCCTACTAGGTCTTTCGGTACGTTTTTGGTCATAATAATTTTCACCCTCTTTGGCCATATTACATTGTTTAGATTGAGGATTACGGAAGAAGATTGAGTACCCGAAAGAGTTAAAGAAGATCCTGACAATAATCTCAACAGTACTTAAAATAGAGCGCAAAATTAAACATCGACGGACCCCCAGCAAGCCAGAGGTGGGACCAGGTGCCCGGGAGGAGTAAGCATCCCCTGTTGGCTAGCCGCACCCGCCGTCGATGTTTATGAAGCATGGAAATGAAAACATATAAAATTCATGCACCGAAAGGTGCATGTCTGGTCCATGCTGCAAATTTTTCTGTTTATAATGCTATTGAATTTGAAGACGTTTAAGATGTGTACTACTTGGTTAGTGTCACTGCTGGTGGAGCAGGAATCCCAGAGGGTACATGTTCTTTAACTCGTGTAGCCAAGTTGGGTACACTTCGGTTGATCGCCTGTCTTTTCAACGCATTCAAAATTTTCTGTTACCAAATTCTTGAAATTTCTAAAACGTGGGTCATGTAGCATCATATCCCATCCATCCTGCTACGTCTTTCCATGCGCTTTTGGACATAATAATTTTCACCCTCTTTGGCTATATTACATTGTTTAGATTGAGGAGGGTTGAGTACCCGAAACGTGCATGTCTGGTCCATGCTGCAAAATTTTCTGTTTATTAATGATGCTATTGACTTTGAAGACGTTTAACATAGTCTCAGAATTTTGCGAAACTTTATATAAAAACCTTCTTTTATGCTACTTGTTTTGTGAATGCATATCAAAATACGTGATCATTATAAAGGCAGAAGTGACGAGTTATATTGACGTTATGATTTCAAGCGATTTCACGGTTTGAATTATGTATGGTCAGATCAAAGAAAAGCGAAATGTTATTATATTATACACTCTTCTTGAAAGCGGGGCGAATCAAATAACAGTTACATTGACAAAGAAATAGACGGAGGAAGCAAAAGCTGAAGAAAAATTAAGGGAGGGGCTAGTATATTTCATGATAAAGCTACATCATATTGAATATGAAAAGTTAGAGTGACATTATTTCATTATTTTGATCATATTTCTTTAACTTTTAGATATCATAAAGTTGTATTTTCAACCTTTTTCAGAAATTCTACAATAACTATTCTGAACTTACTTGGTGAGTGTCTCTGCTGGTGGACCAAGAGTAACCGAGGGCACATGTAGCCAAGTTCGATCAATTTCGGTTGGTCTTTTCTTCAAACGCATTTGAAAATTCAGTTTTCATAATTTTCTAAAATTTCTCAAACCTGGGTCATGCTATGTCTTTCGGTATATTTAGGATATAATTTTCACAGATTTAGGTCATATTACATTGTTTATATTGAGGATCACTGATGAGGGTGTATTACCTGAAACGTGCATGTCTGGCCAATGCTGTACATTTATCTGCTCTAAAATGATGCTAATGAATTTGAAAACGTTAAACATTCTTTCAAAATTTGGGACGACTTCAGCACCAGAATATGTATCATTGGGAATTTCATTGCCTTCATTTTATGGTGATTAAATAAACAAAATAAGAAGGATCAAAGGCAGATCAAACTTCAACCACAAATGTCAGAAAATAGAAGGTATCCTGCTTTACCGAGGATATGATCCCAAAGTCATCCAAAGATCACTGGGCATGGTACTGGGCCAATCTACAGTTTTGCACCAGTGTCTTTCCAAACTTTACACACTGGCCAACCATGACGACTGGACTCCATGACGGTTCTTGTTCAAATCTCGTCAGAAAAGACTTGGTTCTGATTCTCTGTCCTATCTGAAAGTTGGTCAGACTTCTCGGGTGATTTGTTAAACTTGCTTTAGTCAGCAGAGCACAGATGCACATGCCATAGAATTTTTTATATCCATTTACATAGAATCTGTCTTACAAGAGGCCGCTGTATTTAACTATCTTGTTTGTGATGTCACCTCACAGTGATAAGTTTTATGATTGTACAACAAATGTGTGTCTATGGATACCTCTGTGTATCCAGATAAGTCCAAAGTCGGTACCGGGTGCACATTGGTCTCCTTCCTTTTATGTGTTGTCATTGATGTCTGATGTTTCTGTACGTCTGTTTCGATTGTTTTGTTAAATGTTCTATTGAATATTGTTGTGTCTTTTTGCGATTTGTAGTTTTGTCTGATGTAATTTATGTGTAACTTTCTTGTTGGTTTGTTTCGCTCGGAAAGTACAGGGTGGTCATGCTGGAGATCCTTCCCTTTTCTTTCAAGGGGGTATTGATAAATAAAATTTTGTCACTAGACATAGCTTCCTCCTATCTTTATACTCAAATGAAGCTGAGTAAGATCAGTCCTTGTTTTCTCATTCAAAGGTGCACCTAACACTTAAATTGTGTTCTTCAAACTACACCATTTGATACTAACGTGACAGATGGCCGTCATACATTGTAAGTCGGCATCGATTCTTTGTGTATTCTGTTCGGATGTTGTGTTTGATGTTTCTTGACCCTTTTGTGTATTTGTTTTCTTCTTTCCACTTTTTCATTTGGATTTTTCGACATGTGTACTGCAACCGAATATTATAGGAGATCCCCTCCTTTAATCAACAAATCTTCCATACAAATACATTGCAAACGTTTTCCCAATTAATTTATTAATAATCTAAAATTTTGCAGATTACCTTTATCTATCCATGTGATTAAAATTGAAAGGAACCGCTTTAATAATTACCCCTGCTTCACATTTAGAGCTTTTGATGACAATGGTAGACTAAATATATGCTTCAATATATGATATACATTATACGTACTTCAACATGACACTTTTCCCTTACCCAAGTACATGTAGTATAAATAGTGTTTACGTATTGCAATTTATACCGAAGCGCTATTCCAGAAGGGAAGGGAGCTCCTACCAGACTCGGTTTCACGCCAACAACCGAGCAACAAAAACACCAAATGCGAAAATACAGGTTAGACAAGCACAAACATTAAAAGAGACATTCGACATCGGAAAATTCAAATAAAACGACTTCACATAAACCAACAAGGCCAATAAGCAATCGGTGCCACCGTAGGAAGACCATCTGCTACATAAGCAGCAACTTTTGTGAATTTTGTGTGCACAACCCTCCCACTATTCTGGTTACCCAGAGGTCACGAAGAACATAATTGTAGTGTATAATAACCTCCCCATGGCAAGATGACCACACAAACATGACAGCAAAACGTAGGGCCCAATCAACACTCAGATGATTATGTAAATGATATAAAATGGGGGCGTACGAATTACACTCCGTGCTCTGCCGGCTGTATAGCAAGACCTCATATTATCACCGAGGGAGTCCGACCGACATTCAGGTGGTCGGAGTTCTGTCTTCTCTAAACAGGACAGGGACCGTCATGGCGCCCCGTCGTCATAGTAAGTCATAGTGCCAGTCGTAAAAGCGCGCTGGCACAAGGCTGTAGATTGGTCAAATATCATGCCGAGTGTCGTTCTGACAATTGATAGACAACATGAGCATCTATAAACTGATTATATAAATAACAAGACTATGTACACATGTATATGCATTTGAGATAATCAACCACGCCATTTATGACAAATCGTAACATATCTGAAAACAAACAAATAAACAAACAAACAAACATTAGCAAAACAGTTACATGTTTATAGAACCAGAAGTTCCAGAGACCTAACAATATCATTCATTCGAATATAATGACTTTGAAAATATTTACAAATATTGGAATAGAGTCAAAGAATTAACAAAGCTTTCTTTTATATCTTGTATTTAAATGTGGATATAAAGGTAAATTGTCCATCTTCAATTATCTGAAAACGAATAAAGTTCTGCTGCTCTTTCAAAGTGAATATGTCGTACATAGAAGTTCCTGAAGTAATCAATTGAAGTATAATTATTCCGTGACTTTCAAATAACAAATCATTTTGCATTTACACGACTAATTGATGCGTCCTTTTGCTTAATACCTGATTTACTTAAATTGATAATTACTTCTTTCCAGTTCTAATGCATGAAGTAAGCTTTGTTTTGGCCCTTTATCGATTTGAATCATTAATATTATTTTGCTATTTCGAAAACTTGTCATATCATCCAAACCTTTTATAACACTTTGTTGTGGACTTTGCTAGTATTGATTTTATATCAGGGGTAAACATTAAAAAAATATTGAAAGCTTTTTTTGCTTATTCTGACCCACAACAGTTTTGGCAAAAACAATGATTGTGAACAAGGTATTTTAATAGACATTTTTCACCGTGACGAACTTAGTACGTCGAACTTCGTACTTCGCACTTCGAACATTGAAGAAAAAGTGGCGTAGCTGCCGTTCGCGTATAAACTCATAGGCGGATTGCGAAGTTCGAAGTGCGCAGTGCGAAGTTCGTCACGGTGAAACAAGTCTAATTAAACACACCTTGTTAAGTAATGAATCGGCAAAGTTAATAGTTCCTAAAATAACATAAATATATTCTCATATAAAAAGAATTATCAAAAGGATTTTCAAAATTAACATATTATATACAATTTTGCTGAGCCGAAAGAGAGAAAACAAGCCATAGTTTACGTAATGAACAAAGTTCCTACCTTTCGATCGATCTTGATTGTACGAGGGCTGATTGATATGTTGTGAGCCGCGTATTGATGGATTTGAATTTGCATTAATTTTCTACATAATCACGAGAAAGTCATCCACTGCAAGTAGGACGTCATCATCGGATTGATAGTGGGTGCCAGAAATAGCTGCTTTCAGTTTTGGAAATAGATCAAGACGATTAGGTGAATAGGGCGGATGCTCAAATTGAAGAAACAATCATGAATGTCAGCCATGGCAGTGACAGACTTGTGAACATGATATCTGGAAATAACTTATTTTGCACATTATTGGAACCAGTTCATCCATGACGATAATATTTCTACAATATAAAGTCGAATATTTTAATAATTCATGTAATTAATTTCGTTGTATCCATCTGTTTTAATTCTTTCTTTTTCGTATCTCATTTGAGTGTATGTTCCGCTGTAATCACCCCTAATCTCTGTAGTATTGTACATGAACCTTTTTGTTTTTATACGTGGTAGGAATTAATGGGTATTTTTCAATATTAATTCCCCGAGATAATCTTTCGTTTGTAGAAAAAATTCCGATTACATGAACAATAAACATCAAAGAAGTGTCTATCAGTTATTCAGATGGTTGGATAGATACAGCCAGAACAGACAGTCTCAGAGTCGAGAGGTCAAGTCAAAATCATAGAATTTCCATTACAACGGTTGCGAACCTCGGAATGAATAACATTTTGAAGTGAGACCAGGTGCCCGGGCAAGAAATATGAGTAATTAAGAATATACTGTACCGCACATAATAGCCGAGTCTGTAAACTTTTCTGTAAGCTTGCTGAAGTCTACCTCCTCGTCTGAAACACAATTGAGGAACTAATTGAAATTATAAACGTGAAGATTTTCGCGCGGAAATGAGTAATTTTCGAGCATTTTACAAATCAATGGGCTTCGCGACAATTTTCTACACGTGAAAATCTGACAAAGGCAGAGACGTTTTTATCGCGGAATGTCTCAATAAAAAAAATCACAAAATTATCTCCGACTGAAGGGAAGCAATGAAAAACAAAAATTACTGTTCAGGAAGAATTAGACCAAGTGCAAATTTTTATTATGAACGACGAACAAATACAAAAAGGAATAGAATATATTCTTATGATAATATGGAAGTGGTCCAATTCTTTACCTTCTTGAAGAAATTTTTCAAACCAATTTTTAAAATGCATTTAAAGTGTTTAGGATAGTAAAATCATCGTAATGATCATAAGTGATGCTTCCAGCCAAAGTGATTTTCAGACACAGCCAAAATTCATTTTAGTAGCGCCCTCTGTTATTTTCCATTCAAATTTGTGCAATTACTTTACAGATAGTGCGCCGCTCCTAATTTCTTGGAAAGGAGGGAGGGGATCTCCAATCAGACCCTGTTGCAGCATCACCGGCAAAACATCCGATGCAAAAACACAAAAGACGAGCATAGTATGAGACGGAAAAGAGACATACGACATGTAAACATCAAACACAAAAAGACTATACATAAACCGATGAGACCAATGGGCAACCGGTGCCGACTTTGGACGGCCATTTGTCACGCAAGTAGCAAATGGTGTGGTTATCCTGGATTACATGCGCACAACCCTCTCACTTCTCCAATAACCCAGAGGTCTCGAAGAACGTACAATTGTGGTGTAAAACAACCTCCTCACTGTAAGATGACCTCACACAAACAAGACTGCAAAACGTAGCTCTAGACCCCAGCAACACAGATGAATATGTAAATGGATTTAAAAAGAGGGCGTGCGTAATACAGTCCATGCTCTGCCAGCTGTAGCGAGCTCATGTATCTAATCACCCGAGGAGTCAGACTGACATTCAGTGAGGACAGGTGGTCGGGGCCCTGTCTTCTCTAAAGAGGTTTGGACAGGGCCCATCAAAGAGTCCCGCGGTCACAGTCAGTCAGAGTGCAGCTCTCAAGGATTCGCTGGTACAAGACTGTAGATTGGTCAAGTACCAAGCCTAGTGTCTGTCTGGGTACATTAGGATCAAATCCACGGTATAAAAGGCGTTTGATGATTCTGACGCATTTTCGATGGTTATGCTGCCTACCTTTGATCCTTCTAATTTTGTTTATCATGTCACCATAAAAGACAGGTTGTGTAATACCCAAAGTAATGTACTCTGTGTATAGATCCGAATTTATAAAGAAGTTGACTGTAATTTTTGTAAAATTTCCAGAAAGTCTGAACTAGTTTATGAAAGCGGAAACCTAAATGTTTTTTTGGTAATTTGTAAATTTCTACTGTGGAAATCCAAAACATCAGTAAGGTCGTATAAAAAACTCAATTTATATTAATTGATTTTCGTCAAATATCGTAAGACTCCTATATTTTGACATAGATTAAGACAATAAACCCGACGCTTTTTGTTCGTATATTTGACTGAAATATTATTATTTGCCGTATAATCGGAAATTTTCAAAATGGTCAAATTTCGCTTCATTCATGCAGGATTTTTTCCCTCTATTTTCGTACGTGTGATTTTTTTAGAGTGGAAAATTAAACCTGAAATATACCTGGAATATAGATGAATGGTTGTGATCATTGACAAGAAAATCAAAGCCGATTGTTCGGAATTTGCTTGTTTCACGACACGGCTTGTCGAGTCATTGACAAAAAGTGAACCAGATGAGAAGATAACCAATCGGAATATGGCATAATTGTGTAAGTCTCCATTGACAAGCAATCGCGACCCAATGGAGACAGGACCAGGTACTCGGAGGAGTATGTGTCCTCTGACGGCATGCAGCATCCGCCGAGAATGTCAAGTGGAAACTCGTCAAATCCGGTGATGTAAAAAGCAAATCACGGACTCGAAGGTTGGATTTCCTAGTTAACTACCACAAACGGTGTTTATTATTCTTTTCCTTTTCCTTAAAAGGTATAAAAAGCAATTATCATTCGCGTCTCAGTCATAATCTGGTCCAGACGAACAAGCACATTAGTCTTTCATGACGTCATAGATAAAGTTCACAAGTGTAGCTTAATTACCTTTACTTATTTTGAATGATACTTTTGCACATTTTAGGATAAATCTGTTAATTAATGATAATATTTCATGAAACAGGTTATCTTTGTAACAAAATTTTGAAAATAACTTTGGTCAATGTGAAGGTTACTTGACAGGTCCGTATTAAAAATTCTTGTAAGAAAAATATTCGCTACATCTTATTGTTGAGTTATGTACCCAGCGGAAGTGGATCCATTGATTATTTAGCTCACATAGTGGAACCGTGGCAAACTATAGATGTAAAAGTATTACATAAGATAAAGCAGGGAATCTCCAACAAGATCCTGCTGCAGCAACCATAGCAAAACTGCGAAATACTCCCATACAAAAACACAGAGTAGGATCATGGATCATCAAAGAAGAAGGGAGGGGGTCTCCAAACCAGACCCTGTTGAAGCACCAACAGCAAAACACAAAAACATCCGATGCGAAAACACAAAACGAGCACATGAAGAGACGAAAAAGAGACATACGACATATCAACATCAAACACAAAAGACTACACACAAACCAACGAGATCAATGGGTAATATCAAGTACGATATCAAAACACCAAACAAATATTACGACACATAAACCAATGAGACTATTTTTATACCTATGCTTTGCTTCAAACTTTCAACAAGGTTGTTGCACTGAGCCCAAATGTCTTGACATAACTCCAAGCTAATGAGTTCTTTTAGGTAATCCTTGCCATTTGGATAGAGGGCCTTTATTCTCACACATATGTCTTTGAGTTGACTCCAGATGTCCTTAAACTGAGTAATGGGTATAGCAGGGTGAGGCAGATGACCGTACATTTCATTTCGCAAAATTCTGATGCGTTCGATGTCATCACTAAGAGTTTTATCTGTGGCTAATGGCTGATTTCCCCATCCACGTGTTGGTTTTGCAAATGGAGGTTTATTTGGTACATTGACATTTCGGAGTAACATGTAGCACAATGAAATGTCAAAGTCCTTGTAGCCATTCTTTGCTGCCTGTCTGATCAAATCAATCTGTTGTTTGTTAAGGCGTTTCCATATATCTGGACATGTCGTTATTGTAACATTAGCAGCTAAATCATTCGCTGAAATATATGTTTCTAACACTGTTTGGAGGACATTAGTCCCTATGCCAACAATGGCTTTTCCAAATCGTGCGAAATTTTCTTCTTCTTGCTTGAAAATGTTTTTGCGAAGTGAAAATCTGCAATGTAACAAATGTCAGTTGTAGCGAAATAATTGAGCATAGCGGATTTTATTTGTTCACATCAAATAATTTGTTTATGATTTGAATATGTTTGGCTTCAATATCGTGATGCTCTCTTCCATTTTCGTTTTCGTTTTTGCAGGAACTACTTTGCACTCTGATCTGTATCTAGAGTTTCTTAATTTCAGCATTTATGATATTGACTTTAAATAGTGACTTGATCAACAAAATATGAAGGATGAATTTGAAAGAATTTGTAATAGGATAACCAATATCGCATTTCATTGGAGACGATCCTTAAGTAATAAAAAGGAAAACATGCAGAGCACATGCACTGAAACCGCATGCAATTTTTGGAAGCTTATTTAGGTTAAACTTTATGTCATCAGAGTAAAATGGGTAGGTCTTGTCCGAATTCATGAGCTTACTGGTTTACATTTAGAACAATTATTTCTGCTAAATCACATACATGTAGGCAAAACCATGAAAATACAAAAGTAGATCTTCTCGAGAGGTTAAGTAATGACGTAGGTTTTAAATAAACAGACAAAATAACATCAGATGAAATGCTGTGATAAAAAGACAACTTACTTATTTCCCATCTCTCCAAGTTCTTTCTTCCATCGTAACCTTAAACTTGCTACAGACACAACAAAAACATAAATTCAAATTCAAATTCAAATTATTTATTGGCATATAACACATTTATACAAATGGCTATCGCCCAAGTAAGACAAAAAACAGCCAAAAGAAAAAAAAATACAATTGTACAATGAAAAAAAAAAAGCATAACAGACAGTAATTAGACATACATTTTAGGTATTATAGTTTTGAAGTGATATGATGTAAACATATGTTAAGAACGATGTTTCCCCGAACCGACTCATATATATATATCCCGATGCTAGCAAACCAATGAAATTTGTTTTATCATCAGATGAGATGAACTCAGAGACGTTGGGTGAAGGTAAATTGATTTGTTGCACGGTCTACGTTGTAGACGATAATTTACACCTTTACAGACGGTGCAATATTTTTCATTGTGAAGCAATGATTGAATTAATGATTGAACTAATCATTGAATGATCATATGAGCCGTTAACTGTCCTTAATTGACCCGACGTCCGTTGACTCCCGTTTGAAAAAAGGAAACGATTGTTCGCTTTAGTATAAGAACAATAACTAAAATTGTTTTCATAGGAAAAAATCCCGCGATTGAAGGTTTGAACTACTATGTCACGGGCGGATCTAGATTTTTTTCCAGGAGGCGGGTCCATCCCGTTAGTGAAAGGGGTTTCCCCATCAACACAAATATCTTATTATCTAAGTTGGACAAGGATTATCGCCATTGTAAATATATTACTATATGATTTTTTTTCTTCTTTCTCATCACCTCAATGTTTTGACTGTATTGTGACCTAATTATCATAACTTTACACTTTACACTTTTCTCTCTCTCTGTCCCTCTCACATCTATCACATTATGACTGCATTGTTCTCTCTGTCTCTCTCTCTCTCTCTTCTTTTTACCTTTAATTGCATTTTTTCGTTTTGTCACATGATTGTATAATTGCCTCTTTTTCTCACCAGTGTACTTACAGGAATTTTTGGGAGAAGAATTTATACAAGCTTTAAGCTTTTTTCTGATCCTTTCATATATACTAATTGTACCAAATGTATTCGTGTATTATATTATTGTGATGAATAAATATGTTTAAACTAAAGGGGTCCAGCCTTTGATTTTGAAAGAAAATAGGGAAAGGCGGGTCTAAATCATTTTTTAGCAAATTCTAGCGGGGAGTGGCCGGGGGAGGGGATGATACCTGACTTCATGTCCTCTCTAGATCCATGCGTTTTAAAATGTTTCAATCTGCACAGGATCAACTACCAACGAAACCAGACAACACTCGTTAGATTTCGATTGAATAATGTAACTCTTACGATTTCGATTCATCATGTACTGATTTAAAGATATAATAATAGCGGAATATTCCCGTAGTTTTTATTTATTGGAAAACTTGTAAAGGGGAATCCTAAACCGCAACTCCTAAAATCCGCTTCCTATGTAGTCTATTTACTTTGAAAAATTCCAATATCAATTTCGTTTTTGCATTTAAAAAAAATTCTCTCATTTAACTCATAGACTGGACCAAATTCTTTTAATTTCATTTAATCAACTTTTAAAATGCATAAAATTCTCATCTATTTACTGACCATGAGTAGTTTTCTCCTACTTGGAATGGCGACTTATAATTAGTCAATCATCGGTGATAATTGTTTGATGGCCTAACAATTGCCGTGCAACAAGTGGGTTATTCAACTGCTCCTCGGGCTACGCCCTCGGAGACAGTAGAATAACCCTTACATATCTGATATCGACATAATTCTTCCTATTCATCTTGTGTGACCTCATTATTGATTTCCTCATTTTCGTACTAAAGAGAAATTTGAACCAAAATACATACGAAAGACATATATTAATTATGTCTGACCGAAAAGAAACATAAAGGTTAGCTCTACCGATCAAAGATCAGTCGATCTTATACGATCGCCATGTGTCCGGCGTCCACCCGCCCGTCCGTCCGTCCGCCCGTCCATCTTGTGGTTTCAAGTTCTCTGAAACTGTTGGTGATAGAAAGTTAATTCTCTTTAATGTGTGATATGCTTATGGTGTAATTTCTTTGAGACCCTGACCCCCAGGGTCTTAGAAAATACGTGTGGTCATTTTCTCAAATATAACTCTATATAATCTTGTGGACTCACCATTTCTCAGAAAGCATAAATAATAGAAAATTAAAGCTGCGAAATGTAGATACCGTATGACGGTAATCTCGGAACATCGCCGTCAAGCCCGGGAAAGTTTACTTTATTGCACGCAAAATTATATCTCTTTTGTCATACACACTTGTATCTCTCCATCGACAATTTTGATATTTAGGCCCAAAAATGGTGTTTCTGTGTTTCTGAATTAACGTTTCGAGAAATACATAACATCGTTAAATTGTTTGATGCAGATAATAACCACAAGTATTCCTTTACCTCACTGACTTATTCTCTCACGTAATGCTGAATCATCGTCTGAAGGAAGAAGTTGACCTAGATCTGTTAAGTGTTTTGTAACACCTATTTTACACATGGCAGTAATTTTGTGAAAATATAAACATTATAATTTATACCGACTCTGTTTTATCTAATTTTCTTTTTTTACAAAAAAATAATATGAAAAATTCTTTTAAGTTCAAACAAGCTGAACTGAACGTATGGTGATACAAATTATTATGAATTAGACCACAGGGACTTGAATCCAGGCTCTAAAAATTGCTCGGTTTACCGTCAAATTCCCTTATAAAATGAAGAAAATATACGATATTTTGTAAATTAAATGAAAGATTCAAATTCCTGTGAATTCTACTTATATTTAACAGAGTTGTCAAATAAGTATAGAAATTCATGTCAATACAAAAATGTATTGGTAATATTAATTCCCCAGACCTTTCGCTTGATATATAGAACCACTCGATGAATACAATAAATATGATGAAATAATAAATAAATAAATAAATAAATAAATAAATAAATAAATAAATAAATAAATAAATAAATAAATAAATAAATAAATAAGTAAGTAAATAAATATATAAACATATAAATAAATAAATAAACATAATCATAACATTTCCACTGAAGAGCCCTAATGGCGAAAACGTTTTGGGAAATAAAGTATGAATCATTTCTGAATCTTTATATATATCTCAACTATTCCGAGAGGACTTGAACTTTATACTAAATAAATAAATATATAGATAAATAAATAGCTATATAAATAAATAAATAAATAAATAAATAAATAAATAAATAAATAAATAAATAAATAAATAATATTTAAAACATAAATACCAATAGATTAAGTTGTTTTCGAAGAGAAATTTTATATATCTGTTCATTGAATCGCACTCTAAATTTCCGGGTCATGTTCTTTTGATTCAATTTCAAGGATTGATCACATTTAGATTGTCAAAAAGTAAGAAAGGCAAAAGTCGAAATATTTATCACTGTCTTTCGCTACAATTATAGTAAAAAAAATACACAAATAGCTTACATATAATTTATGCATGTTTTTTCAATTTCAATAAACGTGCTGAAATATAAATATTCCCAACTATTTACAGAAAATGCAACGTGAACATGCAGAAAAGTGTATAGGTCGTTGATTTTTTTATCTCCTACTGTCATTGACCGTCTCCTTATAAGCCTCAACGGGCATAATTTAAAACAAAAATCATCATTGAGGAATTTCTTCGGTCGCTACCGGCTACGGGAATACATCATAGAATTTCAGATCCCCCTTTCCAGAATGATAATTTTAAAGTGACATTCTGGATTTAAAGCTGTTATCATCACCACACAAGAAACCTTTACCTGATATGTACATCAATATGTACATTGAGACAATTACCGAATTTGACAAGTTTTCATTGAGATGTTGATTTCAGATCCCCCTTTCCAGAATGATAATTAAGTGACATTCTGGATTTAATGCTGTTATCATCACCACACAATAAACCTTTACCTGATATGTACATCAATATGTACATTGAGACAATTACCGAATTTGACAAGTTTTCATTGAGGTGTTGCGACGGGTGTTGCTTGCAATCAGGAGACGCTGACTCTCCCCGGGCACCTGGTCTCAAATCGGAGTATTATTCATTCCAAGGTTCGCAACCGTTCCGATGGAAATTCTAATGATTTTGCCTTGCCTTCTCGTCTTTGAAACTGAATAACTGGTAGGTACTTCATTGATGACAAATATGGATAATGACCATACCCCTGTATACAGCAAAAATCGATAATTCAGAAAATCAGAAACCGAAGGCATAAAAAATCAGGATAAAACAGGAATCAAAGCAAACAAACAAAAACCTCCACCACATGAAAAGAAGCGAGATGATGGTTTCCATGGAGCTGTTGCGACGGGTGGTGCGTGCAATCAGGAGACGCTGACTCTCCCCAAGCACCTGTTCTCACTTCGGAATATTATTCATTCCTAGGTGCGCAACCGTTACAGTGGAAATTTTAATGATTTTGCCTTGCCTTCTCTACTGTGAAACTGAAAAACTGGTAGGTACTTCTTTGGTTTCCATGGAGCTGTTGCGACGGGTGTTGCATGCAATAAGGAGACGCTGACTCTTCCCAAGCACCTGGTCTCACTTCGGAATAGTGTTCATTCCTAGGTGCATGCAATCAGGAGACGCTGACTCTCTCCAAGCACCTGTTTTCACTTCGGAATATTATTCATTCCTAGGTGCGCAACCGTTCCAGTGGAAATTCGAATGATTTTGCCTTGCCTTCTCGATTGTGAAACTGAAAAAAAAAAAAACAAAAACTGGTAGGTACTTCTTTGATGATGGTTTCCATGGAGATGTTGCGACGGGTGTTGCATGCAATACGGAGACGCTGACTCTCCCCAAGCACCTTTTCTCATTTCGGAATATTATTCATTCCAAGGTGCGCAACCGTTACAGTGGAAATTCTAATGATGTTGTCATGCCTTCTTCCCTGTGAAACTGAATAACTGGTTGGTACTTCTTTGATGCCCTCGTAGTATGCAAAATGAAAGAGGGAGCGGGTCCGAATTTTGTGAAGGTTTTCACAGGCGCAATCAAACATGTAACCCAAATCATTGGAAGGCTCCTTTTTAGTTTTACATAATTAGGATGGTTTATCTACATGTATTAACTTTCAAGATAATTTTACAAGGCTTAAATTTTCCAAGTTCTATCTATATTGAAAATCTATTAAGGTTTCATCCTTGGCTTAGGAACAAAAGAGAATAATTTTTGAATTATATGTTGAAATGATGATACGGAAGTGTTCCAGCTTCTCTACCTCCCTGAAGACAATTTCAAATCAATTTTTATGCACCAGACACATGTTTCGGATTTATATCCTCATAAAATTATAAAATGCCCAAGTGATTTTCTGACACCGCCAAATGTATTTCGGTAGCACCCTCTGGTTAATTATTTTCTATTTAAATTTGTGCATTTGCTTTGCAGAGAGTGCACGTCTCCAAATGTTGAGTAGGTTCGATTCAGTAGCATAGTTAAATGAAATCTAATGTCTAGTATATGACAGAACTTGTATTGGACGATTGATGCCAAGGTGTTACCCTCCTTTCGATTACATTTTTGGATAAAATGACAAGTTCCAAAATAGCAAAATAAGTTAATATATTATTATGAGTCCAAATTAAGAAAGGGTCAAAACAAAGCTTATTTCAGGCGACAGCGCTGAAAAGAAGTACTTGTTACACCGTAAACATCCAGTCACGGGGAACATGTTTACTGCTCTATATGCACACTGCAAAAGGAAGTAAATGTTTAGAGTTTATATACGAAACACTTAGTAGAATACTTTTACTTTCTAAAATAATGATTTTTCTCAAATTTTTCATATTTCTGCGCAAGAGCATGTTATTTATTTGTTGTACTTTAAATATCATTTTAAGAAAAAGAAATTGGAAGTTCACCGTCATCATTTTTTTTCTAATAAATTGTAGAAGGCCTCGTTAAAAGGAACCGTTCTAAGTTTAAATAATAATTAATTTGTGTTGAAAATTAATTTGAAACATAATCTTAGAAAGAAACTATTGTCTGTTAAAAAATTCATTGAAATTTTATCGAAAGTTCAACATGAAAAGGGCTCAAAAGATTTTTATGATATTTTTGTATTCAATAATTATGAAAAACCAAACAGTGAATCTAAATGGGAACATGAATTAGAATTTCATCCAGGAAATCAATGGTGGAAACAGCACAATAATTTAGTGAAATCTATATCAAATGACATGACATTAAGATGGTTTCACTTTCGAATTATTCATCGAATAATTGGAACTAATAGCGAGCGAAGCTCGCCCTTATGGTAACGCGTATACACATATCTTATTGAGAAAATATGCTGAATCAAAGAATGAGAATGTACTACTATGCTTTCAAAAATTTTCGTCCCCTCGCAGACAGAGTTGCTGCGGATATGCTGGATATTGCCATTTAAATTTTTTTTCGACTCCAAGGAGACGTATAAGTTATACTCAATTTTTGTTTATAAGTTAAATTTATTGAACATATTTTTCGTAAATCAGGTAACGATAAAGCATCAACAAGGCGGCGTAACCACGGGAAATCCGGCATTTCCGGTTTTAAACAAGACGTTTCGCTCTGATTGCTTTTCTCGTCTCGGATGGTTTCGTACTGTCAGAAGTCGGAATATGTTTGTTTTTTTTTTTCTTTTGTTCTTCAGTAATTTATTTTCAGCTAGCCTAAACATTATTCTTACAAAATAAAAATGAATTATAAAGAACCATATTTTAAAAGAACCATACTTTTAAATTTTAAGCCCCCCCCCCCCCTTAAAATGTTCATCTGCTAGTCTAGATCAATTTTACAAATGCTTCCGTGTTTCCACTCGCCTTTTACTACCTTTTTTGGCAATCATCAAATAGAAAGTTTTGTAAGATAAGATAAACCATCATAGTCAAAATAAAAAAGACAGATCTTTTTTTATTTTATATAATCATATCTATTTTCTCTCCGCTCGCACAAAAAAGGCTTTGCCTTGATTCATATTAATTTTCTTTTTACAATGAGAATATTTGATTCTAATGCTTGCACTTTTTGTAATAACCATCCAGAAACAATTAGTCATCTATTTTTTACATGTCAAATTACAGCAGTTTTTATGGAAGAAGTTTTCAATTTGATAAATACCGTTTGTTTAGACTTTGATTATACTTGTAACATTACAGATGTGATTTTTGGAAAATTTGGCAAAAGATATAAAACATTTAATTTAATAATTTGTCTTGTTAAAAAATATATGTATCAGCAAAGAATGAATTCTAACCTACCACATATTACAGGAGTAAAGCAGTATATAAAACGTCATATTGAAATGGATTATTACATAATGAAGAAAAATATGAGAATTGAGAAATTTCATGAGAAATGGGGAAATTTTGCAACAATGCCAATACAATTTAATTAATCATTATCTTAAAGGTGACCCGCAAAGATCCCTCACTCATCTCATTTTTTCTTGTTCACTTGATCAAGTAGATCTAGAATAACACATTCCAATTTTTCATTTGACCAAATTGCGTCCCGTTTAGCAAATAAAGCGGGTGAAAATACGTCCCGTATTAAAATTAAAAAAAGCCTGCCCGGATTACCTCCCGTGGCGATGACGTAATGTACACCCAAGCCCGCATATACTATGCTGTAATCACTGTATATATACACAGCTTAAAAGAACGATTTATGCGATTATATATTTCTTTTTTTTTTAATTCATCAAATATCGAATAGCTTTGCGCTAATTTTGTACATCACATTAACAATCGTTTTGATATCATAAGTTGACGACTGTGCGGTTAGAAGTTTCCTATAGAAAGTGGCTTCATCTGCTTTCAAGATTTGTTACCGGGGCGAAATTTTATGGATTGAATTTTTCGAGCAACCCTAAGTAATGTATATATTTTTGAAAAGGTCTTTCCGAGACGGCAATTTTGAAAATGATTTCAATTAAATCGGACTTAAAACAAAAAAGTTATTAGCAAAAAGACCTTTGATGGCCAAAAAAATTAATTGTGTGTAGATTTATTTCTATGCGTTTAATTGGAGTATTGTGGTCGTGTTTGGTATCAAATGAATTCGAATGAAGTGCTGTAGAGGAAGATGATAAGGAAATGCAAAAATAATGTTGAAACAAACAATTTGTATCTTTACGGCCGAGTTTGTCGGTGCATCAAAGGCTTGGCGATCGTTGCCGAATAACGGTATAAAAGTTGTCGGCAAAAAGCGTAATGATGAGTAGAGGGTGTGTGTTCCCGGTTCGTCGACTTCAATTATATTATAATCACCTTAATTGGTGTCAAAGGGGCCATCTAAGGGGCACTGGTAGACTGATAATTAACCAGTTAGTATAAAGTTTACCTGTAGTTTACCTGTAAAAGTATATGATGAGTATTGAAAGCTAAGATTCTAGAATATTTGATCGTGTGATGTAATGTGTTTGTGTTCAATCTGTAAAGATGTGCTGGTCTTAATATATGAATACACTTTTCAAATATAAATATAGCACCAACACTCGTCATTCAAAGAAATCAAGAGCTGCTTCTTTTTTTTTTTTTTTTTTTTTTTTTGTTACAACAGAAGAAGAAGAAGAATAATGTGAATTATTTTAGTTACATTTATTACATTTCATAAAAATATGTCATATTTAGATAACGAAATGGTTCCACCGTAGTCAGTGAATGGTTCGGTAAGGTATGTGATGTCCGCCTCATCTCTGTCCACGTCCTCAATATTGCGCCCAGTGGAATAAATGGTATAGTATGGCTGTCCGTCGTACCCATGTCTTTACTGCATTGTTGTCCTGCATGGTAGGGCCGGTTGCCTGGGCTCGTCTCCACATACACTGAATATAGTGGATAAAGCACCCCGTTGTTGTCAACACGGATGTTGATTGTGTATATCTGGTGGAACAGCAGTGGCGGATCCAACGCATTACTTCGATTTCTAGAACGTTTTCTGACAAATTATTTACTGTACAATCTGGAAATTAACGCAGTTGGATACATATCGAGTCTTTGGTATCGAAATATTTAAGTTTACTTTATCAGAAAATTGATTATATATATATATGCCGTCTATACAGCGCCTGTCAACTACGTTTACTGATTACATGCAGTTTACACAGTATCTTCAGGCCAGTTGTTATTGTTGTTTGTTAATTATGTTTACTAACAACCACTTCAGACAAAATTGAGGGGGGAAAAAATGTGAAGAAATGCGAAAAATTAAAGACATAGAATTTAATGATGTTATCACATTTATCTTGTTTAAACATATATAACATGCAAACTTCATTACTAAATATCAAATGTAACGAAATACTTACGCCAATAAACAGACTATGGAATAAATGTTTGTAATATCTAAGCATTTGTTTATCGAAAAATGTTGTAAATTCGGGAGATGTTTTTTTTTACAATCGGGCTTAAGTATTCTGAAAATTTGAATAAATATTGAAAAATCCGTGGTTTTCAGTGGCGGATCCAAAGGGTGCGGGGGGTTGCATCGAGGGGGAGAGGTAAGGGAGGTGGTCCGGGGCCTCCCTCGGGAAATTTTGCAAAAAATATATGCAAATGGTGCAATCTGAATATTTGAAACCTGTATTAATTAGCTTTACCAAAAGTGCAATTATAAGAAAAGTAAATATGGAGTATCCATGCATAATTTTCACCGATTTTGGACCAGAGATACAATTTACCTGAAGATAAGGGTCGATCTTGGCACTGAACCTCATGCCGTATTTCTTCTGCATGGCGATTCGTATGTAAAAAAAAATATATTCAATAGCTTCGTACAATGTAATTAGCTTTTTACCATATTTACTGCGGAAAAGTCGGCGGAGAAATAAACATAGCACATAGTATTGCTGATTTTGTATATTTCATTCGATTATATCTTAGTTCAAAATAGTTTTTGGGTGTATAAGAATGATAAGAGATGGCGATAGTCAAACTATTTCATCATGGTCTATAAAGATCGATCCTCAAGAAAAACTTGTTATTCTAAATTAATTTTTTCAAACAAAAAGACGACTAGACTAGCGGGCATATATAACTTCCAGCATATTTTAGCGGTCATTCGAATTTTAACGTCATGCAGATTTTTTTCATTATATGGCATTGGTAACTTTGTTTTTTCTAAAATTCCATCAAGACGAACATTGCCCAAACGTAAAAGCATCTACTGTCTATTTCCCAACAAATGCCTGTCGTGGTCTAATTTGTTGTTCACACCTTGTACGGGGGTCAAATATTACGCATTCTATAGGCTTGCCTGTATATGACACGCCTGCGATCACTCTGATTTGAATATACAACCTCTATATATGAACTGACACTTATACCCGGCTAACTAAGGCCATCACTCAATGATAGATAAAAGTCATACTTGGGTAATTCCGAATACGCTGTAAAGTCGTTTTAGAAGAACCACCCCCCCCCCCCCCCCCGAAGAAAAAAATAGATAAATAAATAAAATATAAAAATCAATCAATCAATCAATAAAACGTATTTGGCATCGATTTGTTTTTATCTATCTTCAAGTAAACAAGATATGAGAGTTTCATCCCTCACTGCCTTCAGATAGCCTCTAACACTCGCTTGGGTGCACATGACATCACACAAAGGGGCAGATAATTCAGTTGCGCCGCTTCAACGATTAGACTTTTCAGGTCGATTTACAGGAAAACGGACGGTCGGAAAAATATAATTCTTTTGAAATGTTTTCTCTAGTATGAATAAGTAAAAGAAAATATAGGTTTTTTAGCATTTAAAAACCTTTAGAGGTGACCTTTAACCATTATCTACAAAAATATGCCATTTTATATGCTTTTTCTCATAAAAATATCTATACTTACATTATATGCTTTTTCTCATAAAATTATCTATACTTACATCTATGTGTGTGAAAGGAGTGTGAAAGGTATGAATGTGTTGTAATGTCTATATATGTTGCTATATATGTCAGAAAATGAGAAAAAAAAAAAACAACAACAACAAACTATTGTATGTCTAAAAGTTCTAGTTCATTTTGATACATATTTTGAAGCTGTGAAATTCGCGCGATCGACATACCATAAAATTCGCCACTCATAATAAATTTGAGACGAAATCGAGGCAAATACACAAGACGAAGTTGCATTTTTCGCCAAAAAACGAATGAATTATTTAAAAATCTTGCTTTGATGTGCTAGAACATGACATCTAGGAGGTCGAGTATTTCATTATATCCACTTTCTATCGATTTTTTTATTCGCACAGAGGAATGGAATGTGGAAATCCTATTTTGACCTATTTTTTTAAAGTCAGAAATAATTCTAACGAAATCTTAACAATTTGAATGGCAGTTTACTACTACTTATTCCCGGCTTTGAACCAGAGCCATCTAATGTATTGAGTGAGGTAAAGAATCAACATGATGTGGTTCATGTGGATGAAAGTCCACAACATTCTTCGATCCTTTCTTTGAGGAGGCTCAGATGGGGTATCAGAGGGTTGTGTTTTTTCTCATTCAAGCATAGTTATTCTCTCTTCCAGGACAGAGATATCTACAGATTTGCCCATTCTGAGACAACTCTGTCTCGCACCCCCAGATGTTTGTCTCGAACCCCCCATTATGATGTCATAGACATTTATGTAGGTTTAGCAGTGTTTGACGTCATCTGGAGCAACATGTATCATAAAACAAGCAATGTTTATTTATGAATAATGTAAAAAATGATGGGTGAGAGAAAAATAATCTATCACCCCTTTTTACAAGCCTTGTCTTGTACTGCAAGTCTTTGATACTCTGGTGGGATTTCCCTGTCCCTGTACAAAGGTTTAGTCCATTCTTCTTCCCTGTCATGAATAAGTATTAACATAATTAATGGTAGTTTGCCGTGAAATTGATCCTTTGCCAAAACTGAGTAATTGCTAAATGTCCAACATGGCGCCTGCTGTCAGACATTTATGAATGGCCTGTCAAACTCAGCTTTGATTCTGACATCATAATTAAAATTTTCGCCAACATGTGCAATGTTGGATATTTTGCAATCCCTTAAGTATACAATGCTAGAGAGGGGTGTTGGGTACAGTAGTTTCTCTCTTTTTCATGTTCACCCTCAGGTTGTTTTGCCCTTTTTCCAGCTGTTTGCTTTGGTTGTTTTGTCCGTGTTGGTGGGTTGTTTCTTCCTTAGGCCATACCAAATTAATAAAATGTTCTTTGGATTTCCCTCACCATATTTTTCAAAATTCAAAAAATAATATTATAAAAATAAAATGTTCGCCCGCACCATGAAATTTCTGGCTCAAGGTTTTTCTAGGGTCGGTTCTGACTTCTGCAAATCTTAAGGCTTCTAGAAGTCTGAGATAGTGCAAATTTCGAAGAAAAGGATACTTCTTGTGTTTGAAAAAATTATGTTTGGAGCAAATTTGTTGTCCCATCGAAAGTTAAGGAGGGGGGATGTTCGTAAATCTTTTCCGTAGAGCTATATGCCAGGCTCCCTAGTCACAAGATTTCTATAGGGATTCCTTTTTGATTACCGAAACATCAGAAATATATTACTGGGGTAACCTATATCAAAAATGAAATTATTTTACTCGCCCGCACCTTAAAAACTGCAATACTTAAAATAAATAGAATAATTTTATTTTCGCCCGCTTGCACCCTTTTTTTCACAAGAAAATCCAAAGAACATTTAATTAATTTGGTATGGCCTTATTGA
The DNA here is from genome assembly GCA_033119305.1 of Pinctada imbricata. Classification (NCBI taxonomy): domain Eukaryota; kingdom Metazoa; phylum Mollusca; class Bivalvia; order Pterioida; family Pteriidae; genus Pinctada; species Pinctada imbricata. The sequence goes on from VSWD01000004.1 coordinate 22,526,933, forward strand.
AGTGTTTTTATCCGTGTTTTGTTTCAGTTCTGTTTGTATGACACTGGACTGCTTTTCTTTCACTTATTAATTTAAAATTTTATAAGTGCAAGAAGTGCACGAAATGAAATAATAATTTTATGAGCAAACTTCAGTAAGGTATAACAGTGTATTTTTCCCTTTCGGTGACCTCATTCTAGCCTCTTTAAAGATAACGTCATCTTAAAGTCTGCCCATGCTCATTCAGAATTTTTTTTTTTTTGAATACTAAAAGAATGAAAAGTGATCAAGTTGAGACGACCAAGACAAGGTGTTCTCCTGGGCGTCCTCAATGTATGTAAACAACAATGAAGATACGGTACATCAGACAGTTGATAACATTTCTACATTATCATGATTATTGTGTTCCCCGCATATTTCAAAGACTTGTCACACTAATCTACAAATAAGTTACATTATCCTTACAGGTATCTTGTCATCTGATTCTGTTTTCCTAAAAAATCTGCATCACAATACGTGACATTTCACATCACATTGCATTAGTAATGATTAGTTCTATCATGTCTATTGCATTGCAGTGATGGCTGTTCTAACCTGCAAACTGAACAAGTTGTGACATAAATGGCTGAATATTTAACATTTCATTTTACATGTAAATGTACCTATAAAATCATGATTTCAGAAATAAAAGTATGGAACTGACAATTGTGGAGCATTAAATAGCATTTGATTACTGTAAAACGAGAATATTTAGCGCTCGATTTATTTTAGCGCCATTAGCGCATAGGCATGGTTGCGCTGAATTAAGTAGTGCGCTAAAATTTTCAGATGCAACATCAAATTTCAATAAGAAATTATTCGACATTTTATTCAAAGTGCATTACACCGTGTCCACGGCATGGTCTATCGGCAATGCTTGTTGTTTTTATAGCTAATTAGATAATTGGATTAACGCTAGTGCTTGGGTAGATAATGATAGTACACGCACCGTGATTTTCATGTACATTTGTACTGGGTAGATCATGATTGTCTACGTGTCGTAATAACCAATCATGAAATATAAATAAGAGTTGGATGAGATTATTCTTTAACAAAAAAAAAAACAAACAAACAAACAAACAAACAAAAAACTGAAGTTGTCTATAATCGGAACAAATTTTCATTCCAACCCAATCAGATAAAAAAATTTGTAGTCGTACCTAAATGCAGGAATAGACATTTGTATGTATCATTTCTAACGAGAAGACTTCTCTCTCGCTTATATTTAGATGGCGTAACATTTGTGTGAAAACACAGTACTTTATAACACAAGGTACATATACGGTAAAAAAGGAGATCTGTAAAGAAAAATACAAGCATACAAATAGGCAATTCAATTGTCCAACACACGTGCCGGCATGTAGTCAATACCTCTATGTATATCGCTGTGAACATGTACATTAGATGCGCATGCAGTCTTTAAAAGGATTTATTTACACAACGTGAATAAAATCGGGATGTTAGCGCCGTTGCCGTAAAATGATTCGTTACGCTAAGTTGAAAAATTGGGACGATATATATTCATCCATGTTACATACAGAACAACGTTATTTTCTTTTATCACTTTAAATTGAATTGATAATTAGTTCGTATTACCAACGATCGTCCGAACATAAGACACGACGGATATTATTTGTCTGACGTTACAAAAAATGACGATTCATTGCCGGCAATTTGCTACCGGCGATGTCTGAGAAACAAAATCCTAAAGTCACTGTGCGCTAATTTTATTGACCAGATGGTGTCAATGCGCTAAATTAAGTTTGCGCCAAAAGGTTCTCATCCCTCATTGCGCTAAAATATGTTTGCGCTAAATATTCTCGTTTTACAGTATATATGATTAATGACATAATTTGCGTTTTGTTAGGGGTATGTTACACACAGCAAGTACATTTATCCCATGAAATGTGAATTATATAGAATAAATGTCATAATTTGTGTTTTGTCAGGGGTATGTAACACACAGCAAGACATTAGTACATTTCTCCCATGAAATGTGCCAACGCGCAATACATGTATGTACACATACAATAAATGCACTTTCTGTTGTACCTGAATCATGATCTTTCTGTGTGTTACTTATAGTGTTGTAACGATTATCGCCGACATCGGCGACATCATCGCTAATACCCTTCGATTTCGATTAATCGATTATGTTTTTAAGAATCGATTATAATAGGAAATATTCAACATGGAAAAGAATGACATAGTTTTCGGTCGAATTCGCGTATGACAAGTACGAATAATCGCGTATGACAAGTACGAATAAAACGAAAGTAGATTAACGATCGTTTCTATGGGTTAAAGTTCCGGGCGTAGCTTAAATAATTTGAAAAGGAAACACTTTCTAAGACATACAATGGATTCTCATTGAATTTAATAGTAATGACAAGTACTCTTATAGGAAACTTCAACGTCAGATGCGATACGGGCCCTGCGACACGTCAATATCTACTCGACTAAAAAGAAACTTTTTAGTTTTTACGCCGAACTCCTGAGCTTTGTAAGAAGGACAAGATCAGTGAATTTCACAGTACTGGCACTACTGTTACCATTAAGATATTGCTTGATTTGTTGAATGAGCAAAATCTTAAGTTAACTCTTGGGTCGTATGGAACACCCCCCCCCCCCCCCCCCCCCATCCCTGCATATGCTGTTTAAAATCGAAGTCGACTATTACAATCACATATTTGTTTTGACTCCATTACTGCTGTGATCTTGACAAAATATTTCATTTACTAGACAGGATTTTATCATTCTGTGGTTGGAGTTCTTTCTGGACATTTTGCTATGTATATTAGCATAAGATTGAGTGAAGTTTATTCATTTCTTGTCATATTTCTATCTGTAAAAACAAGAAAGAATTATTTCCTATTAAATCGAAATAATCGATTAAAATCCGCTCCGATTATAAACCAATAATCCATTATGAAATTATTCCGATTATACAACACTAGATACTTACCTGTAACAAAACAGAAATTGAGACTCTTATTCTATAAATGTTACCACATGGCAGATTTACTATAGCTAACTTGACGCAGTGTTCTGTCATGCTTTCCATAGTCTGTTAAAAGTCTGCTTCAGATCTAGATACGTTTGTTTCAATCCTGGGATAGGCAAATGAAATATCATGATGTATTAATTAACATGATGAATCTGCCCATGGCACATTGCCCCTTTCCAATGGCATCATGGCATTGTACCTGTACCTAATTGCGGATAGTGTATTTTAAAATGTTTTACATGTATATAGTTTTTTGGTACTTTACGTGTACATCAGAGTGTAACTTTGTTTATTATAGATGGTTCCATCCACACATAACTGGAATCAAAGCTGAGGAACTCCTTAAAGACAGAGGCTACGATGGCAGTTTTCTAGCACGGCACAGTACAAGTAGCCCTAGTGATTTCACTTTATCTGTAAGGTAAGCTCAAGGTAGCTGACTTGTGAACAAAGGTCAGTAACTCCAGACATTCTGAATGTCACTGATTTCGCCGGTGAAATTTGAGTCAGGCCGATGAGAATAAGTCTATGTCGGACTCGTTGTCCGATGACAAAATTTCCTATTTCAATAATTTGATAATTAGTAACAGAAAATTTTTTATCGACTTACAAACTCTTTATATCGAAATTCTGATCAAAACCAATTAATGATAACAAATTGTTCATTTCCTGTGACTGCTCCAAAATGTATGAATACCTACGATTTAAATTTGACTTCATTTTATTCCGTATAAAATAACCTGGTTCAGTGAGTATTTCATTGGTCTGGTGTAATATCACCAGACGTATTGTCCTGTGAAAAATTTCATCTTTTGCAATGTCTGTAACTCTTTACAGAATTTCTGTTTTCTGGTCTTTTAGTTATACTGTAAACATGGAAATTTTCGCATGGGGATAATTTTCGTGTTTTTTGCTAATCAAGGGACTTCGCAAAAAATTCCCCCATGCAAAAATGTCCCCACAGCATTCTTACACTTAGTTACAGTGGAAAAGGCATTTTGATGGAGAATATTTTCCAATGCGTAACGTAGTGAAAATAACCACATTTACAGTAATTGACCCTTCCGATGAAAAAAATGCAAAATTTCTTGACGTCACAATGCTTTTACCATGTGTTTACCTTGGACAAACAAGCTTCGATCTTCGGTCAAACATAGAAATTGAATTGTGACATCATGGAATTTCTCAAATTTTTCCCGCGCTCGGAATGGTCAATTGCACATGAAACTTCTTTGTATTTTATGTTTCAAAAGTGTTGCAAAGTAAGTTTGAAAAAAAAGTGTCAGTGTTGAAAAGTTTTAGTGTTAGCTATATCCTGAGAGCAGTTGCATGACCATGTCTTGTCTTTCAGGAGGAATAAAGAAGTGACCCATATAAAGATCCAGAACAATGGAGAGTTCTATGATCTGTATGGAGGTGAGAAGTTTGCCACATTGGCAGAGTTGGTACAGTATTATATGGAGAATCAAGGGCAGCTTAAAGAGAAAAATGGTGATATTATAGAACTACGTTATCCCCTCAACTCTGAGGACCCTACCACTGAAAGGTATGTCTGTCTGTCCTTTTTTGTCCCCCGCTTTCGCGAAAGCGCGGGGACATTAAAACCGGTTCGTCCGTCTGGTCCCCCGCTTTCGCGAAAGCGCGGGGACATTAAAACCGGTTCGTCCGTCTGTCCGTCTGTCCGTCTGTCTGTCCGTCAGTCACAAAAACTTTAACCTTGTGCATAACTTTTGAATGGAAAGTGATAGGGCTTTGATATTTCACATGTGTATTCCTTGTGACAAGACCTTTCCATGGATACCAAAATTTTTGACCTTGTGACCTTGACCTTGGATTTGACCTACTTATTAAAAACTTTAACCTTGACCATAACTTTTGAATGGAAAGTGATAGGGCTTTGATATTTCACATGTGTATTACTTGGGACAAGACCTTTCCATGGATACCAAAATTTTTAGCCGAGTTGCAAAACTCGGCTCTTAATTTGATGTGAGACGGGCGGGCGGTTGGGCGGGCGTCTGGGCGGGCGGGCGGGAGGGCGTCAACAATTGGTTTCCGGACTATAAGTCAACTACGAAAGAGGCTATAGCAATGAAACTTCATACACTTACTCACCATTAGTCAAGGATGAGCCCTATTGATTTTGTGGTCAAAAGGTCAAAGGTCAAGGTCACAGGACTCAGATGATTGAAAATGGTTTCCGGACCATATTTCAGCCTGTATTGCACCTATAATCATGAAACTTGCCAGAAATGTTTCCCTTGAATCAAGGATGAGGCCTATTGATTTTGGGGTCAAAAGGTCAAAGGTCAAGGTCACAGGACTCAGATGATTGAAAATGGTTTCCGGACCATATTTCAGCCTGTACTGCACCTATAATCATGAAACTTGCCAGAAATGTTTCCCTTGAATCAAGGATGATGCCTATTGATTTTGGGGTCAAAAGGTCAAAGGTCAAGGTCACAGGACTTTTTTGATTGAAATTGGTTTTCGGACCATATTTCAGCCTGTATTGCACCTATAATCATGTAACTTGCCAGAAATGTTTCCTGTGAATAGAAAATGACCACTTTTGATTTTGGGGTCAAAAGGTCAAAGGTCAAGGTCACAGGACTCTGATGATTGAAAATGGTTTCCTGGCCATATTTAAGCCTGTATTGCACCTAAAGTCATGAAACTTGCCAGAAATGTTTCCCTTGAATCAAGGATGAGGCCTATTGATTTTGGGGTCAAAAGGTCAAAGGTCAAGGTCACAGGACTCTGTTGATTGAAATTGGTTTTCGGACCATATTTCAGCCTGTATTGCACCTATAATCATGTAACTTGCCAGAAATGTTTCCTGTGAATAGAAAATGACCACTTTTGATTTTGGGGTCAAAAGGTCAAAGGTCAAGGTCACAGGACTCTGATGATTTGAAATGGTTTCCTGGCCAAAGTTTAGCCTGTATTGCACCTAAAGTCATGAAACTTGCCAATAATGATTCCCATGAATCAAGAATGACCCCTATTGATTTTGGGGTCAAAAGGTCACAGGTCAAGGTCACAGGACTCCGATGATTGAAAGTGGTTTCCGGACCATATTTCAGCCTGTATTGCAATTATAATCATGAAGCTTGCCAGAAATGTTTCCCATGGATCAAGGATGACCACTATCAATTTTGGGGTTCAAAGGTCAAAGGTCAAGGTCACAGGACTAAGATGATTAAAAATGGTTTCCCGACTGAATTTGAGCCTGTATTGCACCTATTATCATGTAACTTGCCAGAAATGTTTCCTATTAATTTTGGGGTCAAGAGATCAAAGGTCAAATTCATAGGACTCGTTAATTGAAAATGGTTTCTGAATTATATATGAATGTGGATCAACCTTAAACATGCTAATAATGTTTCCCATCTGTCGAGACCATATTCAAATCATGTATATTTTACTTTTATTCAAGTTTTGCAACTCGGCACTTTGCATCTTTGATGCATTTTAAGCTTATTGACCTTGTGACCTTGACCTCGGACTTTGACCTACTTATTAAAAACTTTAACCTTGACCATAACTTTTGATTGGAAAGTGATAGGGCTTTGATATTTCACATGTGTATTCCTTGTGACAAGACCTTTCCATGGATACCAAAATTTTTGACCTTGTGACCTTGACCTTGGATTTGACCTACTTATTAAAAACTTTAACCTTGTGCAGAACTTTTGAATGGAAAGTGATAGGGCTTTGATATTTCACATGTGTATTCCTTGTGACAAGACCTTTCCATGGATACCAAAATTTTTGACCTTGTGACCTAGACCTTGGACTTTGACCTACTTATTAAAAACTTTAACCTTGACCATAACTTTTGAATGGAAAGTGATTGGGCTTTGATATTTCACATGTGTATTCCTTGTGACAAGACCTTTCCATGGATACCAAAATTCTTGACATTGTGACCTTGACCTTGGACTTTGACTTACTTATGAAAAACTTTAACCTTGACCATAACTTTTGAATGGAAAGTGATAGGGCTTTGATATTTCACATGTGTATTCCTTGTGACAAGACCTTTCCATGGATACCAAAATTTTTGACCTTGTGACCTTGGACTTTGACCTACTTATTAAAAACTATAACCTTGACCATAACTTTTGAATGGAAAGTGATAGGGCTTTGATATTTCACATGTGTATTCCTTGTGACAAGACCTTTCCATTGATACCAAAATTTTTGACCTTTTGACCTTGACCTTGGACTTTGACCTACTTATTAAAAACTTAAACCTTGACCATAACTTTTGAATGGAAAGTGATAGCGCTTTGATATTTCACAAGTGTATTCCTTGTGACAAGACCTTTCCATGGATACCAAATATTTTGACCTTGTGACCTTGACCTTTTGAGTTCGACCTACTTTTCAAAAAACTATAACCTTGTCCATAACTTTTTAATGGAAAATGATAGGGCTTTCACATTTCACATGTGTATTCCTTGTGATGAGACCTTTCTGTTGGTAACAACATTCTGACCTTGTGACCTTGTCCATGGAGGTTGACCAACATTTAAAAACTTCAACCTCGACCATAAGTTTTTGAATTTAATTTAAATCATAGGTCTTAAATATTTCACATGTGCATACCTTTTCATAAGCCCTGTCCCTTGGAAACAAAACAAATGTTTGTACCTTTTGACCTTTTCTTGGAGTTAATCTTTCATATTTAGAATGTTGATAATATATGAGATATATTATTAAAACTTAAGAATGGGGGGATGTCTGTAAGGATTTCTTTAAAGACAAACACCCAAAAGCGGGGGACCACAATTCCTTGAATTTGATTTTTATGTGATTAATGTATTACATGTATATGTAACATGTACATGTGTATCCCTAAGCAGGCAAATTGAGATATGTCAAAGTTTCTTTTAAATTGTGTTCTGGATTAAGGTCAAAAAGGTTAAAAGTTTGAAATATTGAAATACTTTGATTATCACGATCAACAATCAAAAATACTTATCCAGTTGTGTTCTATACTGTAAACTGTCTTTTATTCGCTATGTTCTTAGATTTGCGAATATAAAGCGCCGCAGATATGTTCTAACATGTGTAGTCAGTTACCTATATACGATGTCGCACAAATAAAACACTGCGATCCAGTCACTTCACTCGTGTTCGTGAACTTGAGACATCGCGAATAAAAGACAGATTACAATAATTGATAGTGAATTTTATCTGATTTTACAACCCTAGTGTGTCGATGTCTGTCTGTCAGGTTGTATGTGTCAGAGTGTGTGTCCTCAACTCTGGGAATCCTACTAAATGTACCACTGATAGGTGTTTGTCTCTTTGTTTATATATGTGATATCATATACCTGTGTGCATGTGTGTTTGTTTGTCAGTTTGGGTCAGAACTATGCCAAAACATCAACTGTTCCCCTGAGCTGTATGTATATTTAGATTGTATGTCACTCTGTTTGTCTGTCCTACTCCTGGTCAAATCAGTCTACGTCTAAGTCTGGTTTATTGAATGAAATAACTGTCTGGTCTGTCATTGATTCGGCTGTCTGTCTTTCCACAGTCTGTCCATCTGCCTGTCACAGCTTGCATTAAAAAGATAAATTTCTTTACTTTTTTTAAAGAATCTGTCAACAAATCAAAATCTTTTATCGTAATCATTTGTTCCATTTGTCAATAGATGGTTCCATGGTCATATATCAGGGAAAGAGGCAGAGAAGGTCCTAATGGAGAAAGGTAAAAACGGTAGTTACCTAGTACGAGAGAGTCAGAGTAAACCCGGAGATTTTGTGCTGTCGGTACGCTGTGATGACAAAGTTACTCATGTTATGATCTGCTTCCATGAAAAGGTAACATTTTGGATTTGTTCTTTTCTGGAAAAGAAATACATGTATAAAAAAAATCAAAAACAAAAGCCCATAGTTTACATGTAAGTGCTTAAATAACATTATCATACCAAAACAGTATGGTAATTATGGAACAAAGAAACAATCAGTATGAGTCTATGACTGTTTATGTTGGTTGAAGTAGTCAGATTCTTTGCACCTAAATGTCCTACAACAGTAAACGTTTAAAAAAAAGTAGTTTGATTTCATCATCAGAAGTCAACAGGCCGATCTTTATACATGTATATTGCACAGAAACAAATGACACTGGCAAAAAAATATTTCCAAGATGGTTCCATACCTGTCAACTCTCCCTCTTTTAGAGGGAGACTCCCTCTTTTTGACCTCATCTCCTCACTGGCATTTCTCCCTCGAGGGAGACCAAAATCTCCCTCTTTTTGGCCAAATCACCCTCTTTCTACCTCTTTTGGCATATTTACCATGTTTACCAAAAAAGAATAATTCTAGATAGTGACACTCAGAGCTTTTCATGAGAAATTGCATTGATAAAGATGTACAGAATGCAATATACCGGTATTATTGTTGTATATACAGTACATGTATTATATAAATGTGTCATAGTTTATAAATGTTTTTGCATTGATATAACAAAATGAAATTATTTGATAATTGGTTTTGCACAAAATGTTGCGATTAATAAGATATGTAGCAAAATGGGCTCATGCACAATCTCCCTCTTTTTCAAGTGCCAAGGAGGGAGATCTCCCTCTTTTTAAGATTTCAAAGTTGACAGGTACATGTTTGTCATTCATAGTATTTACATATACATGTACCTACATGTTAACAGAAAAAGTAGTGTGTTCTTTGTTTTGTTTATTTTATTTGATCATCTTATGTTCCAGGAGGAGACGTACGATGTCGGAGGTGGTGAGAAATTCCAGAGTTTGACCGACTTGGTGGAACACTATAGGAAAAATCCCATGGTGGAAAAATCTGGAACTGTCGTACATCTCAAAACAGTATGTCAAAGTGTTTATATAAGATGTGAAGACAACAAAGGGCAATTGTTTGAAAAAAAAGTAATACATGTATATCTGTAGCTTTATTACAGGATATCCTTTTTAGGTAGTTTCAAAAAGCAGAATTACTTCCCATTAGGGACGGTGTCTGACATAGACTAATTGTGACGTCATCAAATTCTATGGAAACACTCCCTAAACTCTGGTAGATGACGGTACAAAATTATTGATACCATCCCATTTTCATGACGTCATAATGGCTTTACGTCACACACTGTCTCAAATGGGAAATAACTCTGTATTCCGCAAAGACTCAATATTCAGTAACACAATACTACATGTATTTCATATTTTTATTATACCCCCCGCAAACGAAGTTTATTATACCCCCCTCATCCCCCCTCCCCCCTGCAAACGAAGTTTAGGGGATATATACATGTAGGAATCACCCTGTCCGTCTGTCTGTCGGTCTGTCCATCCAGTTAAGAAGTTTTGAAAGCAGATTTTTTTTATACTATTAGTGGTAGGCCTTTCATATTTCATACCCACATCAACCATAAAGAGTACTGCATTTTGGTACCATGACTTTTGACCTTGTGACCTTGACCTTCACCCTATATAATATTTTATGTTAAGAAGTTTTGAAAGCAGATTTCTTTTATACTATTAATTGTAGGCCTTTCATATTTCATACACACATTCACCATAAAGAGTACTACATTTTGGTACCATGACTTTTGACCCTGTGACCTCATGACCTTGACCTTCACCCTATACAAGATTTTATGTTAAGAAGTTTTGAAATCAGATTTCTTTTATACTATTAATGGTAGGCCTTTCATATTTCATACACACATTCACCATAAAGAGTACTACATTTTGGTACGTTGACTTTTGATCCTGGGACCTTGTGACCTTGACCTTCACCCTATACAACATTTTATGTTAAGAAGTTTTGAAATCAGATTTCTTTTATACTATTAATGGTAGGACATTCATATGTCATACACACATTCACCATTAAGAGTACTACATTTTGGTACCATGACTTTTGACCCTGTGACCATGTGACCTTGACCTTCACCCTATTTTCACCCTAACATTTTATGTTAAGAAGTTTTGAAAGCATCATAAATGGTCCCTTTTATAAGAAATGTCCTGCAGGGGATATAACTTGTCAACTTTAGAGCAGTTCTTGTTTATGACGTACATTATGTAACACTTCAGAAAATTCAGAGCATTGTCATTGAACAAGAAAGATCAAGTTTGATTATGATGTCACAATTTTAAAAAACGATAGCATTGGTTCTTTATTTTCTTTAAATCAAATTCAAAGAAAAAAAATTTGATGTTATTTTTATCTATCAAGTTGTATATCATTTGATAGAAAATCTTCAACAATGCATCGATTTTATATTAGGGGATTTATAAAACAAATCTCCTGACCACTTAGAATGTAAAATCAGGCAACTCATAATTGTAGATAAAATATATACATGTACATGTAGTAGAATGATGAAAAATCATGAAACATGGAAATACAATATTATGACGTCCTACGAAGAAAGAAGCCAATTTAATTTTAAAGGTAAAATTATAATTAGAGCAAATGAAAAAACTGACTCTGGTTAAACTAAAAAAATTATACCTGTATTTCAGCCATTCAATGCCACCAGGATATCAGCATCAGGTTTGCAGAATCGTGTCAATCAATTGGAGCGTGAGAAAGACTCACAGTCTAACCAGAAAAGTAAAGGGGGATTCTGGGATGAATTTGAGGTAAGAAATTGGTCACTAAGTCAAATGCTGAGCTACTTCAACATTACAGAATTTTTGATTTAATTGAAATTGAGTTATTCCTATAAGACCTGTGATTCTTTCATTACTTGCATTCAAGAGTCTTGATTTCTAAACAGACATCATGTGGCTTCAACATTGTTACATTAGTTATGGGTATGCATGTATCTGTTGGATCAGTGAGCTGCAAGCAAATTCTTTTTCTACTGTGGATATTTTTTAAAAGGAATTATTTTTTTGCAATTAATCATAGCCACAATATCCCTAAGAATTAATTGACCGCCAAAAAATGCAGATCAACTGTATGTTTTGCACCATGAAGAATGAGTTTCATGGAGATCCAAAATTTTTATGCCCCCGGAGTCAAAGATTCGGGGGCATATAGTTTTTGGCCTGTCTGTCTGTTTGTCTGTCTATTAGTCTATTTGTCCAAAAAACTTTAACATAAATAGATTTTTAGTCATAAATAATGAAATTTAAAATGACAACTTTCCTTTTTTTCTTTTATACTTTCTACCAACAATACATGTACATGTACATGTAGATTTGCACATTGTTAAGGATGTGGATGAAGGTTCAGCTTCAACTTACACTCTTGGTATAAAAACATGTTGGAATAAATTACATGTTTGTACATGAATGACAGGATCAATTTTGTCATGCCAAGCACTCTTCCTTAAACGTTTTCTTGCAGATTTCATTTATGTAAATTTTTGTGACGTACATGTACATGTACTATGGTATTGTACTTAAACATCACCAGTGTCATTAAACTGAATTGGTTTTAGGGGTAATATAACTTGTGAATTAACGTATCCAATGTACAAATGAAGATCTCGCGAACGTCTCATCCATTTAAACAGTGTTAAAATTATCTCGGCAATCATTGGCAGTGTCTCGATAGTTTCCGTGGCTTGAGCGACAGTATGCATGTTGACCCTTGATGAAAGAAACCATTATGTGTGTTGTATTAGGTATATTAAGGTAAAACTATGCCATGATTCTAACTGTATAATACACTTGATATTTGTTTGTCTGTCTTTAACAGCAACTACAACAAATGGAGGTGCGGCATTTATACAGCAGAAAAGAAGGTCAACGACCTGAAAACAAACAGAAAAACCGTTATAAAAATATCTTACCATGTAAGTACATTTCGCACTGAACATCATATTTAAATAATGCATGAAAAGTCAAGAAAAAAATTGCAATAGAAGTACATGTACATGCATGTTCCCTGTCTATTTTTGCGACTGCCCACTTTATGCATGTCTTTTGTGGATTGCAAATCTTTGAAACATGCTTGAGATAAGGATGATGCATGTATATTTATTTTCATAAATTCCTACCATTGAAATCATAGAAATATTTTATTATGATGAAATACAGGTACTGTACTGTATTTCTTTTCAAATTAATTTTTTAGCTCACCTCAACGAAGTTGAGATGAGCTTATGCTATAACCCCAGTGTCCGCGTCCCCGTCCGCGTCCGCGTCTGGTTAAAGTTTTTGGGTAACTCAGTATCTGACAAAGTATTGATGCTACAGTAACCAAACTTGCACAAGTGATTCATCTTTGGATGCTGAGGTGAACCCATGCATCAGATGCTGCATCTGACCTACATTTTCCGGTTGAATGACTTTGTAAATGTCTGGTTAAAGTTTTTGGGGTAGCTCAGTATCTGACAAAGTACTGATGCTACAGTAACCAAACTTGCACAAGTGATTCATCTTTGGATGCTGAGGTGAACAACTTGCACAAGTGATTCATCTTTGGATGCTGAGGTGAACCCATGCATCGGTTGCTGCATCTGACCTACATTTTCCGGTTGAATGACTTTGTCAATGTCTGGTTTAAGTTTTTGGGGTAGCTCAGTATCTGACAAAGTACTGATGCTACAGTAACCAAACTTGCACAAGTGATTCATCTTTGGATGCTGAGGTGACCCCATGCATCGGATGCTGCATCTGACCTACATTTTCCGGTTGAATGACTTTGTCAATGTCTGGTTAAAGTTTTTGGGGTAGCTCAGTATCTGACAAAGTACCGATGCTACAGTAACCAAACTTGCACCAGTGATTCATCTTGGGATGCTGAGGTGAACCCATGCATCGGATGCAGCATCTGACCTACATTTTCCGGTTGAATGATTTTACCTTTAAAGGCCAATATTGAGCAAAGTATAAGTGCTACATAAACCAAACTTGCATATTAGATGTATCTTTCATCAAACTTTCAGAAAATGACCTTGACCTACTTTTTCCGCTTGAGTGATTTTGCCTTTAAAGGCTAACATTGTGCAAAGTATAAGTGCTACATGTACCAAACTTGCATATTGGATGTATCTTTGATCAAACTTTCATAAAATGACCTTGACCTACTTTTTCTGCTTGACTGATTTTACCTTTAAAGTCCAATATTGAGCAAAGTATAAGTGCTACATGTACCAAACTTGCATATTGGATGTATCTTTGATCAAACTTTCATAAAATGACCTTGACCTACTTTTTCTGCTTGACTGATTTTACCTTTAAAGTCCAATATTGAGCAAAGTATAAGTGCTACATGTACCAAACTTGCATATTGGATGTATCTTTGATCAAAGTTTCATAAAATGACCTTGACCTACTTTTTCCGCTTGAGTGATTTTACCTTTAAAGTCCAATATTGAGCAAAGTATAAGTGCTACATGTACCAAACTTGCATATTGGATGTATCTTTGATCAAACTTTCATAAAATGACCTTGATCTACTTTTTCCGCTTGAGTGATTTTACCTTTAAAGTCCAATATTGAGCAAAGTATAAGTGCTACATGTACCAAACTTGCATATTTGATGTATCTTTGATCAAACTTTCATGAAATGACCTTGACCTACTTTTTCCACTTGAGTGATTTTGCTTTTAAAGGCTAATATTGAGCAAAGTATAAGTGCTACATGTACCAAACTTGCATATTGGATGTATCTTTGATCAAACTTTCATAAAATGACCTTGACCTACTTTTTTCCACTTGAGCGATTTTTCTTTTAAAGCCAATATACATGTACCTAGAGATATGTTTTAATTGAATTTTGCTGCCGCGAGGTGAGCTTCGTAATCTTTGATTACACTATGTTTTCTTCTCCTGAAGAAAAAGAGCCATGACAATGGTACATTGTATACATGTATATTGTTAAAGATTATTTTGAGAAAAAGTCTGTGTCTAATTGCCGTGAAATAATTTATTGATTGATCCAAATTTCAAAATTAAGATGTTTTACCATGATTGTGTTTGATTTTTAGTTGACCATACACGAGTGGTGCTGAGAGATGGAGATCCTAACCTGGTGGGATCAGATTATATCAACGCTAACCTAATAACGGTAAAAATAATACATTTAAATGTATGATCTGTGAATATAGGAGAAAAAAGAAGATGATAAAAACTTGCATCAGAGTTAGAAATAAGCATTAGAGTTTAAATTTAAGAATGGTAGTTCTCCTTGTTTGAACTTCTTGAATTCAGGGAAGATAGACATATTGAGCATAGATTTTATTTCATGATATTAAACCAATTTGGAGATACATGTATTGTATGGTAGTTTAGGCATGACGTAGCTCAGTTGGTATAGCGCTCAGTCCATAGATTAGTGGGCAATGATGCATGTCATTGCCCAGCTTCGAATCTGGCCGAGCACGGAACCATGTAAGAGACTTGCCAGGTGTTTTGGGCTAACACCTTGTAAATAGCCAAATTACCCTATCCTAGTTTTTCAGAAGGGACTATAAATGTGGGTCCCATGTCTTGAATTGGCATAGGTACGGTAAAGATCCCTCACTGCTTCGAGTGGGTCCGTTGTACAGGTCAAAATTCCAATATGCAACTTACGTCTTCGGACGCTACGCCTAGTAGAGGCAGAATCTATGAACATGAATGAATGGTAGGTTGGATTCATAATTGTAAATATTGTCAAAGTCACCTTGAAGATACATCAAATCTTATAAAGTCAGAAGTCTGTGGTGATTTTGCTCTGTTATTTATCGGACTTCCTAGTTGTATCATTGTAAGTTCTTTATTTTATGAATGTTTAGCCTCATTAGCTCACCTCGACGAAGTTGAGATGAGCTTATGCTATAACCCCGGCGTCCGCGTCCGCGTCCGGTTAAAGTTTTTGAACAACTCAGTATCTGACAAAGTACTGATGCTACAGTAACCAAACTTGCACAAGTGATTCATCTTGGGATGCTGAGGTGAACCCATGCATCGGATGCAGCATCTGACCTACATTTTCCGGTTGAATGACTTTGTCAATGTCTGGTTAAAGTTTTTGGGGTAGTTCAGTATCTGACAAAGTACTGATGCTACAGTAACCAAACTTGCACAAGTGATTCATCTTGAGATGCTGAGGTGAACCCATGCATCGGATGCAGCATCTGACCTACTTTTTCTGCTTGAGTGATTTTGCCTTATAAGGCCAATATTGAGCAAAGTATAAGTGCTACATGTACCAAACTTGCATATTGGATGTATCTTTGATCAAACTTTCATAAAATGACCTTGACCTACTTTTTCCACTCGAGTGATTTTGCCTTGAAAGGCCAATGTTGAGCAAAGTAATAGTGCTACATGTACCAAACTTGCATATTGGATGTATCTTTGATCAAACTTTCATAAAATGACCTTGACCTACTTTTTCCGCTTGAGCGATTCTGCCTTTAAAGGCTAATATTGAGCAAAGTATAAGTGCTACATGTACCAAACTTGCATATTGGATGTATCTTTGATCAAACTTTCATAAAATGACCTTGACCTACTTTTTTCAACTTGAGTGATTTTGCCTTTAAAGGCCAATATTGAGCAAAGTATAAGTGCTACATGTACCAAACTTACATATTGGATGTATCTTTGATCAAACTTTCATAAAATGACTTTGACCTACTTTTTCCGCTTGAGCGATTCTGCCTTTAAAGGCTTATATTGAGCAAAGTATAAGTGCTACATGTACCAAACTTGCAAATTGGATGTATCTTTGATCAAACTTTCATAAAATGACCTTGACCTACTTTTTACACTTGAGCGATTCTGCCTTTAAAGGCCAATATTGAGCAAAGTATAAGTGCTACATGTACCAAACTTGCATATTGGATGTATCTTTGATCAAACTTTCATAAAATGACCTTGACCTACTTTTTCCCACTTGAGTGATTTTCTTATTATACATGTACTTAGAGATATGTTTTAATTGAACTTTGCTGCCGCGAGGTGAGCTTCGTAATCTTTGATTACACTATGTTTTTGTCATTTCTGATACTTTACTCACTGAGAAAATAATCACCATAATGTATTTAGTTAGAAACAGGAAACAGTCTATTTAGAAATAAAAATTTGAAATTCTCTCTAATTTACTTCTGATGCTGATATTCTGATGGCATTTGCAAGATATTTTTTCATGATCTGGAAAACTGAGCTAAGAATTCTTGTTTACTCACTTCTATAACAATGTATAAGTGTATGTTGATTTCCCATTCAGCCTGATGATGGTGGTATTGAGCCAAAGAAGAGCTTCATCGCCACCCAGGGTTGTCTGCCCACAACAGTCATGGACTTCTGGAGAATGACATGGCAAGAAAACACTAGGGTCATCGTCATGACAACAAAAGAAGTAGAAAGGGGCAAGGTGAGTACTGCATCAGTGAAACTACATATAAACATGTACGATTTCATACATGCTTATGTAACATTTTATAGTGTGAAGTGGTATACTGTTAGTTATGCAGTGTTTTACAGGGGAGATAAAGAAATACATGTATATTTGGTCAATGAAACTAGTTGTATTTCTCTCAGCTTAGTCTCGTCTAATACAATTTTTTCATCAATCCAATATATTTTTGTATCCCCGTTTTAAAAATCACTGTATAACAAATTTATCCCACCACTGGCTTTTGGTTTCTGAATGTCATGTCATGGAAAGCGTCTTAGTGGAAGCAGGATATAAAAATAATATTGTGTCAGTGACCTAATAAAACACGATATTTGGTTCTTCACAGCCAATCAGATTGCAAAGAATTTGCCAGATGTGAGATAAATGTATACATGTATACATGTATGTACTTCTAACATTTTATAAAATGATGTGGTATACAATTACCATTTTACAGTACGTATTATGATACTGTCTTATACTCAGTGTGATTCATTTACCTGAAATGAACAACTTTAGGTAGGTGTAATTAAAAAAACCACATGAATCAGAATTTTACTTGTTTTAAAACACATGTCACAACGGCAATTTAGGAAATGCACATGTATTGACTTTTACATGCAGATATTTACATGTATTTTAAGGTAAAAGCCGTGCGGTATTGGCCGAGCCCAGATGACCCTGAAGGCTTAGAGAGGACGATGGACGCGTACCAGTCCAAGTTCACTGTTAAGTATATCAATCAGAAGAAAGAAAATGACTACATCATCAGAGAATTTGAATTACGGAGAGTGATGGACAATAATGTTAGGGTGGTATGTACATGTAGATATATTTTCTGACTGGAGTACCTTTTTGTGAAAATTCTTGCAATAATTTTTAGGAATTTTCATAAGTTTTTGTCATTGAATAAGGGGTTTAAAGATATGTTTTTTTTTTACTGTTTTTTTTATGTTTTGTAACACCATTTATTAAAAAGGTACATGTAATTCAGAAACAAAATTGTATCAGAGGAATGAAAAGATCACATTTTGAAAATTTCTATAAAATTCATAAGAATTTTTTTTTTTAATGTACACATTATTTGCAATTGTAACTCTTTGAATAATAGACATAGAGGGAATCAGTTTCAAATTATACATGTATTAGATTAGCAGTCAATAATAAGCTTGAAACTTCTTTGAAATGGTTCAAAATTTATAGTAAATGTGGTACATTAAAAGTTTAGATGAAATGCGAAGCAAAAAGATGGTTTCTTGTGAAGATTAAAGTTACATGTAGAAAAATCAAAATATAAATTTGAAATTGAAGTTACTTTTAATTCAATGATGTGAATGACCTTGTTGAACTTTGTGTTGTAGACGGAGGGACCTCGTAAGATTTATCAGTTCCACTTTTTGACCTGGCCTGATTATGGAGTACCAGCTGATCCAGGGAGCGTACTCAACTTCCTTAATGTCGTAAATCAGCAGCAGGAGAAAATTAAAGATGCCGGTCCGGTTATTGTTCATTGTAGGTCAGTATGTTAAGAGTTTGTAAAGAGTTTTGTTCTAAAGATAATCATCATTGTATATACCGCCATTCATGACATACTTGTTGTATTCATTTGTAGGGAGAGGGCCTTAGTTATGTTGTTAAACTTTTGCCCGATCTTATTTCATTTACGGAAATAAAATATGTTTAAACTAAACTAGGTCAGTATGAATAACTTTATATAGAATTAGTAGGTTAGTTTGTGGAACACCTTGATTATTTTTTATGTCAACAGATAATTGAAAGTGTGATATAGGGATTAATAGGTTCTATCACGATCTACTGAGTGAGACATAAAAATTTACACGAGTGACGGAAATTTCATCTTTTCGTGAGTGGAGCATAGCGGAACCAGGGAAAAGATGAAATATTTCCATCACGAGTGTTTATTTTTATGTCTCACTCAGTAGAAAGGGAAAGAATCTATTTCTTTTTCCATGAAACAAAAGAAAAAAGTGAATTTAAACAACATTTCATGCCATCTAATGCCATGTATTTAACGACGTTTCTATGACGTCACAATAAGATTCTCTTTTATCATTGGTCAGTGAGTAGCCTTTGAGACAACTTTAAGTTATGTGTCTCACAAAGGCTGTCTCACAGGGTACGAGCAAAACTGGAGAGGAACAGTTATTCTTATGCCTGTGTATTCTTGATACTATTTGAAATATTTTTGAAATACTGTTCAACATTCTGGACATTTCTTGCAATATATAGCTACTGATTCAGTCATATACATAAATGTAATGACTATGAAATCAATGATAGATTTTTTGAAATTTACAATCCATTTTGAAATTAATGTCCTTCATACATGTGTATATGTAACTTCCAATATGATTGGTACATGTACTAGAGTCAAGTGGAAGGAACTATTGACATGAAGAATTGGTTGGGAATCCAAATGATTCTCAGTGAGAACAGATTATGGATTTATCATAATGCAGATCGTGTTCACTTTGTGACTAATTGCCATTTTATGTTCTATTTCAGTGCTGGGATTGGTAGGACAGGAACATTTATTGTGATAGATATAATCCTGAACCAAATCAAACTGTACGGTAAGTCAATCACGTAACGCCGAAAATGGCATCACAATCTGAAAATTTTTTTACCTTATATTGAGAGAAGAGTCCACTCCATTCTAGGTCAAGTATTTGTCGTAGCAAAGTAACCTGACAGAGAACAGCTAATCTGATCAAGTACCTAGGATGTGTTGTTTAGATTTAAGATTATAAAGAGTACTATGTACTGTAGTCTATGTGTAGTAATGAAATAGTGATTAGCTGCAATTAAAAGCTTATACACGTAGTATATCACCTTGACAGAATTAAACTATAGACCAGAAAAAGCTTCGCGTGTTCAGGTTAGGTTGCTAAGACAATATCTCTGAACAGCTTTAAGTTGTAATTTGATCAGTAAAGCCATTTTTGAGTTGTTATACGATTGTTCAAGCAAGGAAAAGTGTACATTTTCAACATAAAATACATGTAAAGAACGTTCAGATCCTTTTGGTAATATTTTGTCTTGAGAGAACCTTTGAATTTAATTAGATAGAGGACATCATGATTTCTTGTTGTGTAAGGATTTGATCTTTTAAAATTTTAGACTCGAGTATAAAATTATTCTTTGATTTACCTAAATAACGTATGGATTTAAAGAATATGAAAGTAAATGGTACATTGTACATGTACATGTATGATGCATCAAGAAAGACAACTCTATGCATTATCTATGTATGTTGCATCAAGAAAGACAACTCTATGTATTATCTTATTTTTCTATTAATTTTCAAACAATGAAAACTAATTTATTTATGATATAAAGAGTTCATACAGTAACACAGCATAATCTGCGATATATTTCAGGGCTTGAGTGTGAGATAGACATTCAGAAAACAATACAGATGGTACGATCTCAGCGTTCTGGTATGGTGCAAACAGAGGCTCAGTATAAGTTTGTGTACATGGCTGTACTTCACTTCCTAGAGACTGAACAACAAAGAAAGCGAGCTGAAGAGGTAAGTGTGAGATTGACATTCAGAAAACGATACATATGGTACCATCTCAGCGTTCTGGTATGGTGCAAACAGAGGCTCAGTATAAGTTTGTGTACATGGCCATACTTCATTTCCTAGAGACAGAACAACAAAGAAAGCGAGCTAAAGAGGTAAGTGTGAAAAAGACAAAGAAAAGAATGCAGATGGTACGATCTCAGCGTTCTGGTATGGTGCAAACAGAGGCTCAGCAAAATGAACGAGCTAAGAAAGTAAGTGTAAGATAGATGTTGATGCTGCAATATACATGTAAGCATTCTGGTAAGGTACAGTCAGATACTTGGTGTATATGTAAGTTTCTCATTGTCAAGAATTCAATATCAATTAAATTATTGTCTTGTATGGAAATAGATAGGGCTGTCACGATACGCTAAGCTCACGATACGATACGCATCGCGATATTTACTCATGATACGATTCGTATCACTATACATGTACATCATTTTTAATGTAGATATGTAGGCATTTCTGTAATTTGTCAGATATTTTAATAAAACAAGCTTAACAACATCAACTTAGGATAATTCATAACTTGAATGCTTTGAGAAATATTGTATTGACTAGAAAACTGGGAAAAAAGAACAAAACTCAGCAATATATAACAACATCACTTATATATCGAAATAATAATAAGTGCAACAGGAGCGTCTTTTAAACTTATCTTTGACGACTCGGCGTCGAGCGTACGTCTCCATTTTGATTTTTAAATATAAAACTTAAATGTGGAAAACGAACCGTAATCAACCATACGGCCTCTTCTCGTATCCTGTATCGAACCGTCGTCAAGAACCGCGGTGAATCGAGAACCGGGATGAATCATGACAGCCCTAGAAATAGAGGTTTAATCATATTTTATTTCAAAGAGAAATAGGAGATGTCAAAATTCTCTTGGGTCAAGTTCACCTAAAACTTCAAAACTGGTGTATCATCAGAAATTGTGCAAAAGTGTAGTTACATTTTATTCAAAGTTACATTTTAAATTCTGGATATACTCTATTTATTTTATTATTATTCATTATAATAGTACATTTTCCGGAAAAAAATATTTATGACGGTTTAAAACCTTGATTTTATATGCATATACATCAGATATCATTTGGCAAAATTTGAAGTGTGAGGTCATGTTTGATCGCACTGACTTTATGCGTTGTCATATATTTTCTATTTTGACGTCACAATGAAAATCGTGCCAAATTTTGTGATGTCTGGTGTCTGTCCGCCCAGTGAATCTTCTGGAAAATCAGCTATTGAGTGTCTTATTATTGTTTTTCAGCAATCTATAGGGAGAGAGTATACAAACATTAAATACACCGCTGAACAAGCCAAATCCAGTAGTCTACGTTTACCTGCCCCACCAGGGACAGGAGGTAGTAGGAAGGAGAAAGCCCTGCCAGTGTATGTATACATCAATCATAATTATGTCATCCGAATGAAATGATACATGTAGATTTTTTATTTTTAAGGCTGCAGGCACATGTAGAAAGTGGGTAAATATCTTGTATGATGCCCCATTACAAGTCATAAGAGAATAGAAGAAAAGGCTTGCGACAAATTTTTCAGCTAAGTTGGCCATCTGCAATTTTTCGCATTTGAAGGGCAAACTGGGGTATGACCAACAACATCGATCCATATATTTCCTAAAAACATCAGTGATTAACCCCTAAAGATTTCATAATAAAGCCTAATCGTCTACCAAAGTTGAACTTTTTTCTACTTTCTGTCTTGAACCTTCATTGCCAGATTAGCTAGTCTGAATCATCTAGATGTTCTACTATGCCAGGAGTAAGCATAGTAAAGCCTCTGAATGAATCAGTGTTGGTCCTAGTTCAAGACTGAAAGTAAAAAAGGGCCAACTTTGGTAGAAAAATACATGTATGCTATGTTTTGAGAGGTTTTGGGTAAATTATTGGTGTTTTAAGGAAGAATGTGGATTGATCTTGATGCATATCTACTTGTTTGTCCTCTGCATAAAGCACAAAAAAAAAATCTGTAAAAATCTGTAGGATACCTTGTTTTTTCTGTAGATATACGAAGACTTGGTGATACATGTACATAATGACATACAGATTTTTTTATACCAAGTTGCAACATGTGTCTGTGTTTAAAACATAATATGGTACCAGTACATGCAATATCAGACTCTATTGTTTGCATAGCAAAGGACCTAATTTTAATTCAAAGTTAAGAACTGACATGTTTTCTTTCCACTCTAAAGAGGAATTTTGCTTCTTGAATTTGACCTCTAGATTACAGGTTTGCAGGGTCTCTGCTTGTGAAAATCAATAATTTTCGACCCCCATTCAGATCTTTTTGTTGTTCAGAGGAACCAGATTTAAGGAAAAATAATCTTCTAAATATTTGGAGTTTGAGAGTGTGTTATTGAGAGGGCGCTATGAATTTTGATGGCTCCGCTGGAAGCATCACTGATGATAATTTAATATTCGAAACATGTGTCTGGTGCATAAAAATTGGTTTGGAATTTTCGTCATGAAGGTACAGAGTTTGAACACTTCTGTATTATTATTAGAAACACTTATTTCATGTTGCAGCGTGGAGCAGTTCAAATCGTTCCCCATGACCTGATGTTTAGAAGTGTATTAATTACTTCTTTTCAGCTCTGTCGCCTGAAAGAAGCTTTGTTTTGGTCCTTTATAGATTTGACATCATAGATATTGTTTTGGTATTTCGAAAACTCGTCATTCCATTCAAAACTATCACCAAAATTAAAGGAGATTAACATCTTAGCACCATCCCTCGAATGCTACTTTGAACATATCTGAATCGACCCTACAGGAAATTTGGAGCCGAACACTCTCTTTAAAGTAAATGTACAAATCTAAATTCATGAAAAATACAAGAGGGTGCTACTGAAATGAATTTTGGTGGCTCCACTCTAAGCATCACTGATGAGAATTTAATATTCGAATTAATATTCTAACCATATATCTGATGCAGAAAAATTGCTTTTGAATTTTTTCACGAAGGTATAGAGCTGGAACACTTCCGTATTATTATTCCTACAAATGTTTTTTTTTGTATGGTTCCCAAATGAGAAGATGTACACAAAGTTTTACTTTTAACATAAATGTAGTCCCTTCCCCCCAGTAAAAAAAACCTGATGATCCCTTAGTGTTACTTTATACAATGTAGTTAAAACAACTTCTTGAGGTACAGATCTTGAGCGTGTTTTACAAAAATACTTTCGAAAATGTTTTGGAATTTTCGTAAGTTTTGATCGCTTAGGACTTCTTATAGACTAAAAATATTAATGTTTTGTTTCTGAATTTGAACATGTATTAATTAGCATGTAGAAATGCTTTTAGAGCATAATCTAAAGTGAAAAGATTTTAAGCTTTTATTTGATGTTTTGTTGTTATTCGTAAGTATTTTTGTAAAATAGGCTCCTGATGTGATAAAAGAATGCAGATATTTAATTTACCTATTTGTTTCTATTTATAGACCACCAGAGGATATTCGACAAATTTATCAGAATATAGACAATGTGCCAAAATCATGTATTCCTCACGGAAAGGAGTTCAAAAAATGACCTACACATAGCTCGGAAAATATGACAAAACACGCACTACGGCAATGAGCACATACAGTGGCCTAAGTGTACATGTAGCTTGGAATATGTGGTAGTCGAAAACACGCAAGCATATTTATTTACCTGTTCACCTTACACGCATGGCTGCTTACAATGCCACGCCACGATGTTTAATTCTATGATGCTTATAGAGAAAAGTGGGATACGTGTACATTTTAACTTGAAGTACCGGTTTGGATTTAGAACCAGTTTGGATTAAAATGGCCAGGAGTTTGCCATTGTGTTGATATTTTGCCATTGAATGCAGTTTGATGGCGTTTGTAAGAAGTTCTGACAGACAACTAATTAGTGACAGAGTAACACAATTGTAGGTTAGGTAAGCAAATGAGAGCACTTGTTGAATTAATGCTTGAAAATGTATAATTGTCATGTAGCATTTATTGTATGATTATCACTGAAATAGGAATTTATTTAATGGATGTACAGATGAGTTTTCTTCGTGATTTTCATTCATATGTTATCTAGAGATGAAATATTTGAGGAAAAAATATGAGATTGTCTCAAGCTCTGGTGAAATAGAATTTTATGTATTACTAAATATAGTAGGTATGACATGTACTTGCCTTCAGATTAAAATTCATTTTAGACCATATTAGACCATCTTCATAGACATTTTTCATGTTCATGGACTTTGCACTTCGGACACCGCACATGGAAGGGACTATGTCACAAAAGTAAAATGTTGATGTCATCCCCATGAATCAAGAATACTTTGTATGAGAATTTGTTTATTTACATTAATATTAGAAAAGCCAAGCGCAGGAAAGATTGACATATTTGGATACGTTATGTGTGACTCAAGTATGCAATACATAGGGATCCTGTCCATACTTATAGATGTCGTCACATAGTGTTTGGAACTGATATTGATAAAGTTACTAAATGAATTTGAAATAATATAATAATTTTCATTGGGGTTGGTAAGAGGATGACCATAATCAGTTACTTTTTCTATGAATCACAGGCTGGACCCCCCCCCCCCCCTCAGAAAACGAAAATGGAATCTTGAATTTGTGTCGAGGCGAAATTAGCCTTCTGTTAACATGAAAAACGTCTTGCAAAAAAATTTATGATACTTAAAAATTCGGGGATTAGAAACGGAGTATAACTCGGAAGAAAATAGGAAGTTAATAGTTAGTGTCCGACGCCGGATTTGAAATTTAGATTTTCTAATATTTATTTTATGAAAACAGTGAGACATAATGAATGATTACACGTTAATTAGAAATAATTCCTTCGAAACAATTATCAAATTCACATTGTCACATCATATGCTATATCTTCATATCACACCATTTATCTCTGTCCTCTTCATTTCAATCGGCTGATTCATTCCTTTAGTAGTAAAGATACATATTTAAAGCTCTCAAGTGTCATATCGTCTATTCTGCGTTCAGACTTTACTTTTCTAATTGCACCTAATTACTTTAATATGACCCCTAAACATGCTAAAGTGCTGAGTCCGGAGTGTGAAGTCTGAAGTACGTCAACTTGAAAAAAGTCCAATAGTAACAGGATTAACAATACCTCTTTAATTTGACTCATGATTTATTTACTTTTCTTTTGAATTTGCAATACTGATTATTTTGCTCTAGAATTACAAATGGTGATTTGCTATAAGGGTACCTACTTCTGACTTCCCATCCTCAAAATTGATCATGTACTAAGTTTTGAATATTGAATAAATTAATTCACACATCAAAGAAATGTAAGACTTACTATGGACTGAGTTAGCTCTCTTGATGCTGAGGCGTTTTTATTTTTTCAACTTGTGTATTTTGCACAGGGTTTTTTCTCACTTTTGAGGGAAGGGGGTCAGGGCTGACACGTGGGGGAAAATACGCGTATGAAGTACTCGAAAGGGAATTTATGAATAAATCAAAATTCTTGCTTATGATAAAAACTGTATTAGATAGCATCAATATAATGGAATATGGCTTTAAGTACAAACAGGTATGTTAAAGGAACCATATTCTACAAATTGGACTCTGATTTTGTTGAATTTTACACACTATTTTAACATGTTTAAAACAATTTTTTTTTTGCCAAAAAAAATTTATATAGGTGGAATTTCTCTGACAGGAGGGGAAAAATATATACTCCAGAGAAGAGGAATGGGGCAGAAAATTGCCGAATTTATTAAGAAAAAAAAACACTGTTGCATGTGCCACCACGAAGGAAAATAGTAAATGTTGTAGGAACAATAAGCATACCTGTCAACTTTCCCTCTTTTGGAGGGAGGCTCCCTCTTTTTGATCTCATCTCCTTTGCATTTCTCCCTCAATGGAGGTCAAAATCTTCCCCTTTTTGGCCGAATCACCCTCTTTTTCCTTTTTTTGGCATATTTGCCAAATGAGATTAAGAAGATCCTGACAACAATCTTAACAGTACTCACAATAGAGCACCAAATTTAGCACCGACGGACCCCTAGCAAGCTAGAGGTGAATAATAAAGAAGAATAACTCTAGATAGCAGCATTCAGAGCATTCATGAGGAATTACATGACAAAATGCAAGGAAAGATCTATAGAACATGTAGAATGCAATAAATTATCGATACATGTTTCATTGTTTATTTACATGTATATGTATGTTTTTGTATTGAAATGTCAGACAATGAAATTATTTTAAAATTGGTTTTGTGCAAGATGTCACAATTCATTAAAAATGTAGCAAAATGGGTTCATGTGCAATCTTCCTCTTTTTCAAGTGCCAAGGAGGGAGATCTCCCTCTTTTTAAGATTTCAAAGTTGACAGGTATGACAATAAGATCTTCTAGGATGAAAACATTGTACAAAAATATATGTTTGGCAGTGATTGTCAAAACTTACGTAAACTTACATATTTAAAATTTGTCATGATATAAAACAATACTTCCAGAGTTCTCTGCACCTTAAATGAAGGAACAAAACGTAAATGTCACACAATCTTTCAAACGTCTAAATAGAAAGAAGGGGGTTGTTGTTGTGAATTTACAAAAAAAGTGACAATTCACAGAGTGCCAGGTCTTTGTAAGAATTAAGTCTTCATCATTATATGAAATATTGATTTCATCTCTTGGTTGTGGTTTAACACTCATTTGCAACATTTTATTCTTTTTTTCCAAAATTGGCTTCCTCAGGAGTAGGATTTGCTCCCAAGTTCTGGAATTGCTAAATTATAAGCTATTGACACTGACTGATAAATTGCAAGCTATGAAATTCTTAAACAACTATGACTATATGAGTCCTAAAATACAAGAAATTTAAGGTGTTAGGTTTGTTTTATAACAATTTCGTCAAAAAGCTAGGAATTATGTTTTGCCATCTCTTATATATTTTTTGATATTTTTTTTTTCTGTTTCATTCAACTCATTGTGAAAATGTATGTCCCCGAACATTGCCGAAGTCGTGCGTCTTCAGACAACTTCGTGATATTTAATTATTCTGTTATCAAAACAACCGGAAGGAGTGA
This sequence comes from Pinctada imbricata, assembly GCA_033119305.1. Classification (NCBI taxonomy): domain Eukaryota; kingdom Metazoa; phylum Mollusca; class Bivalvia; order Pterioida; family Pteriidae; genus Pinctada; species Pinctada imbricata. The sequence continues at coordinate 22,554,939 of VSWD01000004.1, forward strand.
ATTATACCCCTAATGCCTTAATGTAAAGGAAGAATATTATTTTCTATAGCTTCATTTGATAATCAAATCACTTTGTAGGTATACATTATTTCAGCATGCACTAATAATTCCTTTATAATTCTGCATATAAAAAAGTACATGAAACCAGGAAGTAAATGTTCTGTTAAACATCTGTTACTTGTACATGTTGTACATGAAAGTCGTCTAGGGGCGGAAATACATGTAATTGTAAATATCAGGTTACCAATTTGACTATGTAATCTGCTTGAAGATGTATGAAGTCATTGTGCGTTAAGTTATACATGTCACTATGCGTTAAGTTATACATGTATATTTAAAACAACTAAAGTATCTGTTATTATGTGAATATGAAGGCAGGACCTTTATGTATGTGAGACAAAAGTGGCGTTTATGTTAACCATAATCTCTGTTAATTGTATTTAAAGTTGCTAGTATGTCACAGTGCTAATTGTTGTTATAATACATGAATATGGTTACTTGTATGTACATTGTATTTTTGTATATTGTGAACTATGCCAGAGATTTTATCAGATACATATATATGTTATACTATTGATTTTGTCTAGAATATAGAAATTAACAAAGTTTTACTGACTTAACACAAGGCAGTCTTTTTGATGACTGCATGACTTGAAATGTTCCTTACATTTTTGATTTGTAACATTTGAGAGACACTCTTGGCATTTGTTGTTAATCGTCTTGTCGTAACCTTTGAAATACAGCCTTAATCATAGATTAGTAAGTTTTGTTTTATATAAGTATTTTTACTTTGACTGCTACATGTATTTTTATGACAATGAAATACACAAGTACCGTAAATTATTTGGTATTTTGGAAAACAAGAGTTACTTCCCCTTTGAGACGGTATCTGATGTAATCTAATTGTGACTTCATCAAATCCTATGTAAATGGTCCTAAAACTCTGAGAAACGACAGTAAAAAATCGACATCATAATGGTTTTACGCCAGCTACCGTCTCAAAGGGGAAATAACTCTTATTTCCCCAAAGATTCACCTATTACATGTATTATTTAAAAATTCATATGATTCTTTTCTTTCATTAATTTTTATCCAGTTTCACATTGCATGTTTTATTAAATTATTAATGAAATTATTAGCAAGAAGCTAGTGACTTTGTCATGTGATTATTGAACTCAAAGGTTACGACAAGACAAATATGGGACTTGCCACAACACACGGCCAAATTTTTAGAATGAATGGTAAACTTTTTTAATGAAAATTGTGCAAGAAAAAACTTAGAAAAAAGAAGGACTCTGGAATACACAATCATGATATTTCAAATTGAATGGGGCATGACTTGGTGCTGCTATAAATAGAATATGATGTCATTGATGTCTTGGTATTATATTGATTATCATACATGTATATTTCAAATTCCATGCCCTAATGTTAAGGGAAGGCTTAGAGGGTTGGACTCATAAAAATCATTGCAAATGCCGTCATTTTGTATAATTTCCATCTTCATGTGTTTATGAGAGACATTCTATAAATAAACAGGGAACACCCCACTCCTCACCTCAACCACCCTATTCCCCCTCCCCACCCTCTGCCATCTTTCCCTCTCCCCTTGACCTCCCCCTCTATACCATGTAATTATAAGTAAGCATTGCATCTCTATTTATATACATGTATTACCCGCTGCCGTCTTAATTTCAGAGAAATTTTACTCAAGCTTTTGATATCATATACTGTTATTTTGTCACGTTTTCTAAAACTTTTTATCGAGTCCATACACTTGTACAAGTCCATACAGTTGTATAATTCTCCTTTACAAGGTATACATTTTGACAATTCTCTTTTATAAAGTATAGATATTGGTAATCCTTCCATTAATTTATGTAGTCCTATAGGTAAGATGTGCCCTTATACTTGCAGATAAATTGATGAAGAAATAGTTCATCTAGAATTAGCAATGTAACATTTTAAAATAATCAACACTCAAGTGCAAATCTAGGGGGGGGGGGTTCAGGATCCCTCACTGAATTAGCCAATAATGCTGATTTTTTACCAGTTTTTACATATAATTTTTTAAAAACCACATGTTTAACACCCCCCTTACACTGACAACTTTAACATCCCCTCCCTTAGATTTTCTGGATCTGCCCACGTGTATTTACTTTACTTTAGGGTATCTCTCCTTCCCTTCCTAGGATAAAAAAGCACATGAAAGAGCAGGAACCTGTTTTACTCAAAATACTTACGAAAAATTTAAGAATTTTCATATTTCTTGATCACCTAGTACTTCATATAAACTAAAAAATGCTATGTTTCCTTTCAGTCTGAATTTATATTTGGCATGTAGAAATGCTATTAGAAAGGACAACATCATCTTAAGTGAAAAAGATTTTTAAAAGCTCTTATTTGATCATTAAAGTAAGGTTATGAAAATTCCTAAAATTTTTTTAGCTCGCCGGGACGAATGTCCGGAGAGCTATTGTCATACCCCCGGCGTCGGCGTCTGCGTCTGCGTCTGCGTGCGCGTGCACAAAAACTTTAACCTTGCTTATAACTTTTAAACCAATACAGATTGGGCTTTCATATTTCACATGTGCATTCCTTGTGACAAGACCTTTCCATGGATACCAAAATTTTTGACCTTGTGACCTTGACCTTGGAGATTGACCTTCTTTTGAAAAACTTTAACCTTGGCCATATTTTTGGAATGGTAAGTGATAGGGCTTTGATATTTCACATGTGTATTCCTTGTGACAAGACCTTTCCATGGATACCAAAATTTTTGACCTTGTGACCTTGACCTTGGAGATTGACCTACTTTTGAAAAACTTTAACCTTGGCCATATTTTTGGAATGGTAAGTGATAGGGCTTTGATATTTCACATGTGTATTCCTTGTGACAAGACCTTTCCATGGATACCAAAATTTTTGACCTTGTGACCTTGACCTTGGAGATTGACCTACTTTTGAAAAACTTTAACCTTGGCCATATTTTTGGAATGGTAAGTGATAGGGCTTTGATATTTCACATGTGTATTCCTTGTGACAAGACCTTTCCATGGATACCAAAATTTTTGACCTTGTGACCTCGACCTTGGAGATTGACCTACTTTTGAAAAACTTTAACCTTGGTCATATTTTTGGAATGGTAAGTGATAGGGCTTTGATATTTCACATGTGTATTCCTTGTGACAAGACGTTTCCATGGATACCAAAATTTTTGACCTTGTGACCTTGACCTTGGAGATGATTGACCTACTTTTGAAAAACTTTAACCTTGGCCATATTTTTGGAATGGTAAGTGATAGGGCTTTGATATTTCACATGTGTATTCCTTGTGACAAGACCTTTCCATGGATACCAAAATTTTTGACCTTGTGACCTTGACCTTGGAGATGATTGACCTACTTTTGAAAAACTTTAACCTTGGCCATATTTTTTGAATGGTTAGTGATAGGGCTTTGATATTTCACATGTGCATTCCTTGTGATAAGACCTTTTTTATTGTTGTTGTTGCAATTTACATATGGTTGCCACCGGCGAGCTATGTTGTCATTCTGACAAGTCTGGTTATTTTTGTAAAACAGGCTCCAGATCTAAAACTAGGTTTATTTTTTTCTCCATATAAGTTTACTACCCCTGAAAAGGAGGATGTGGTTTATATGTATCATGTACACATCTTGTTTATATCTTGTTCAGTGATAGTGAATAATATCATAATTGTTTAATGTTCAAATAAAAATCTGAAGAACATAATTATAATGTTGTTTTTATCCTTTTTTATGGTCAATGGAGGGGGTGGGCCGGGTGAAAGGGAGAGAGGGGGAGGGAGGAGGGAGGGAAGGGATAAATAGGAGGGAGGGGGAGGAAGGGATGGGAGGAGGGAGGAAAGGGGGTGGGAAGGGGAGGTAAGGTAAGGGAAGGGTAAAAAGGAGGGGTGAGGTAAGGGGGGGGGGAGAGGTACTCCCTGCCCCCCCCCCCTTTCCCCTCCATAGATGGAGGTAAGAGTAAAGAAACAGTTGATCAGTCTTTATGTCGGAAAATGAAAACAGAAAAATGAAGTACATGCATCCAACTCTGCTGTCAAGAGAGAAAATCTTCAAAACTTCTTCATTTTGTGATCGATGCAAGGGCGAATGTAGGATTACATCTTAGAGGGGACACTTAGAAAGGTTGGAGGAAAAATATTGCACAAAGGTTTCACAGTGGCACAAATTATATACATTACAGTGAGACACAGAACCTCGTGTAAAATGGTTTGTAATGGAAAATAAATGATTTCTATTTGAAAAATCTGGATATAATTTGCATTATTTTAATTTTGCTGGTATTATAGAAGGGTGTATGACACCCCACCCTACCTACCCCTTTGAAATTATCACTTGGCTGAAGCTTTTGATTATTTCTACAGTTGCATAGTGTAAGGTAATTACCGGCTGTGTCTACAATGATGAATTAGCGACTGCACAGGGACAAATAGGCATGAAATTCTATATTAAGCCTCACAATTTAAATTTTGTATCAGATTCTATTGTTCTCCATTCGTCAAGGAAATAAAGAAACTTCATAATACTTAGTCTTACAGCTGAAATGTTTCACAATTTACACTGAATAGATACAGCTTCTTATAACGATATTAATAGGCGTGGAAGATTTTATCTAATACAAACTTCCTTCTTGGCCAAGATGGGGATTTAAATAAATAGTATGTACTCACGGAGTTATTCCTGTTTGAAAGTTCAATGTCGAAATCATATATCAAACATGTCATAGTTGTAATTAGGGTCGAAGCTAATAGGAGGAGGGATTATGTAAGGGGGGAGGGGGAGGGGGTATATCGATCTCAGAGACTGGAATTTAATATAATGAAAGATGTACATGTAATCTTTGTTTCAGCGATTAAATTTGCTAATGAATCTCCAAGAGAATCTTCAAATCATGTAGAATTTCTATTTTCAAGGGAGTTCAGGAACAAACAAGAAAATCCAAGCAAAACGTCCATGTATGAAATTTAGTCCTCTAAATTCGAATACAGATATGAAACAATAATAAAGGTACTGTATGTACAAACAAAATGATATGGTACGGACAGCCGAATTAAATACATGAAATGAACTTGGTCAGCGTAAAGACGAACATGTCGTAAATGGACAGAATGATGGAATTAGGACAGACAGAGGGATGGTGCTTGAATAAACGTGCGGCGTATTCAATTATAGATAGGCGAACTGGAAATAAAAGACGGACGGACACATGGAACTGCTAATGGACAACATCATCGGATCTGGAATGTTTTACCAGGTACTGGCCGGGGATGTTCTAGTTCGTCTGGTCTGTGGGATCATATCCTGTGATTTTCAGAAAAAAGATACACAGTAAAACGGGAAATATAAGGATTTTTGGTAAATTCAATGGGTGGGGTTTTAACCCCCTCCCCTTCTAGAGCCACATTTGGATAATATGGATGCGTACACAGGAGGAGACAGTGTCACAATGTATCCAAGTCCCTTCATGTTCCTCACTTTATTGCCGGAAAATAACAAACCACTACTTAACAATGACACAGTCTGGATTTTCTCCAGTAAAGATTCACGGGTTTAAGGTCGGATTGTTTTGAAGGACAGGAAAACGGTTTGTGGACTTTAATGTGATTTGAAAGAACATTTATTTAGAGAGAAAAATATCATACACGGTGATAGTGATCTTTCAGTCTACTTTTGACAAGGATGAATTCAGCCCCTAAACGGTAAGTTAAAATTAAATTTTCACATTTTCTTTATTTTGTCTTAGGTTATGTAACTTCCGTGTAAGAAATCGATACAGAAGAGAGTGATTTTTAAAAAAACTTATTTTCAGATTTGAATGAGTGATGATAGGTGTTACAGGCACATCGACTTTCTTACTAAATATAAGATTGGAGATGTCGAAAACCTCGATGCATATTTTAAGCTATACTAAATCTGTTATAATGAAAAGACGTTCAATTCGGACTATGCATGATGGAGTACTAGAATAAGCACTGGTATGACATCACAATGCTTTCCTATCAGGGTTTGGTTGAATTTATTTTACGTGACACGAGCAATATCAGCGATTATTGTACCAGCTAATGTTGATTTGATGTGTAATAACTTAACAAATAACTTTCAGTGATGGTCATCCTGTAATTTTTCAAACAAAATATACTCGTAGTTGTCTCAAACTTTCTCCAAAGACTGATTACCTTAACAGAAGGGAGCTCGACCTGAGGACTTTGAAGTAGCTGATTGTTGGAGGAAGTTCCAACTTCCAAAAACTGTATTTGATTATTTCAAGAGATTTTCGCAATGGACAGCCCATTGCTATAAGGCGTCAGTATACATTTATGTAGATAGGGATAATAATAAGCTTCTCATTTTTTTTAAGACTGTGCAACTTCTGAATATCTATACAGACCAGCGGGTCATTCAAAAAATGACTGTCTTTGTTTGGGTGTTCATGGTAGTATAATTCTGGTTGGTCACGTGCATATTCGCGATTCTCGGAAAATGTGCACGTGTCCAACCAGAATTAAACACAATTGACCACCTAACCTAAGGCAGTCATTACTTATATTTCTATTAGTAATAAATATCAGACATCCACTTTGGCATTAATAAATTAATTGGGAGTTTTGAATGTTATAACGTCAAAAGTATCTGAACGTTGGTAAATTCTCTGTACTTTCAAAATTTAAGAGGTAACTAGAACTATAGGATATAGGAATGTAGAATCCCATTCAAGATAGATTTTGATAAATGTCGCGAGGTGCTAATGTAGGCATCACACTGTCCCGATTTTAATATCCGATGGACACACGAATATGAAAATTTCAATTTCGTGCGAAGTTACTCCCGAATATGGTTAAGACCCTCTCAGCAACCGATGTTTTTACGATGCTAAAAGATGATTACACGATGCTAAAAGATGACTACACGACTGTATCCGAACCGCTCCCGATGACAACACGACGGGACGAATTTTATCTTAAAACATATCCGGAGGTCATACGAAGGCTTCCGATGTATTAACGAAGGCTATTAGATTGCTTCACGACGTCGTATCTAGAATGCGATGCATCGGATTATAACCAGGAATGCTTCACGTTTTGGATGTTTAAAAATTCTTGTTGAATCAGTGGAACAGTATCAATGGTTTCCTCCTCCGCCTTTTATCATTTCTGTCTCAGAAAAATACAAAAAATACCCAAAAATTAGCAACTCAAATATCTGAATCGCACTGTATATGTAGCATGGTTAGCCAAGATATATGAATGTTTATTCTTATCATGCTCGACCATCTTTGAAAGTTTGATTTTACAAGGCATATCATTACAGTTCTTTATGTGAAAGTGTGACTACCAGACGGACAAATAGACAACGGGTTCAGTTATCAGTTACCTTTGCGTAGCAGTTGACATGTATTATTGTCAACCAAAAATCGTCTTAAAATATCACGAATTTCATTTATAAACATCATTGGTGGAAACAAGTGGAAGACGTGATGATTCAATGTAAGAAAGATGAAAATGGATATATGTCACAATAAGATACTAGTATTACAAGTAATTATAGAAAATACTGAATCTGTACATGCTCTCTTAGATGCATTTACAGAAGCAATGCTTCTGCCTTCTTTTTCCGTATCGTAACATTATCAAGGCACGTCATTTTGCTTTATAATGCATTGATTGTGAACTTGCAAATTGAACTTGCAAATTTGAAGAAGACAGAAAAAAGTTTTTATTTTGATAAATTTGGATTTACTCAGAAAAATACTTTAGAAATGGCTTTGAATATTATGTATTTGAAATGTTTTGTTCAATATTTGTGTCTGTCATCTTTTGTATCGGGATCCCATCTTAACGTCATCGTACTAGAGTACGATGACATTACGATGTCATTTCGATGGAATTGCGAGGTTGTCACGAAGTCGTATAGCCTTCCTAACTCCATCGGGAGGTTCTTGACACGTTCGTAATGCCTTCGTATGGCAAAATTTCCCCGATGGTCACGATGGTAATTCGAAGGAGAAACGAAGATGTTACGAATACGCAAGATGCCTTCTCGACGGTCTTACGAAGGGCAAGATGATTACACGAACCTGTTTCGAAGATGGTCCTTCGGGAGTGCCATCGGGAATTTTTTGGCATGCCAAAGATTTTGACAGCCATCCCGAAATTGTTCCCGAAGTTTGACAAATCAAGCCGGCGGTCATACTATGGTTCAAGATGGCATTACGAATAGCCCGATGATATTACGATCACACCCGAATTTGAAAAATTCCTTTATCGTGTGGCCATCGGTTGTTTAAATCGGGACAGTGTGACGCCAGCATAAAGGAAGCCTTAATTAGAGATGGTGCAAATCGGAAGAAGTCGAATCGCATGCTCTGAATAAAAAAAAACCTTATTTAAGATATAACTGATATTCGAATTGATAACTTCCATAAAAACCTTCATTTCTTTCAAAAGCTATGTTCCAAATCTGAAAGATATTTCAGATCCAAGTTATGTAATTTACATGAAAAAATGTCTTTGTACCAGCAGATAAAGCAGCGAATAACATCATAATCATTTGAAAACGTTACTACATATCAACTTAAGTTACTGAATTTCGTCTACAAATACTTATATCAAAAGCATTGAAGTATCTCTCACATTTTGAACAAACATAACAATGAACTGTTTTCATTCGACATCTGTATTAGGATCTCCCTACCATTTATTGCATACCAAAACTGAATAAGTCCCCTTACAAATTTCGATACATTGGCCATTCTCGCAATTTGCTCCACTACAATTTTGTCTAGAAATCTGATTTCTTCTCTAATATATATACCACGATGTCAGCACTCTAATATATATACTATACCACGATGTCAGCACTCTTATATATATACTATATCTCTAATATATATACCACGATGTCAGCACTCTAATAAATATAATATATATACATTGTACATGTATCTCTAATATATACCACGATGTCAGCACTTGCAGCGACAAAGGAGCACTTGGCAAGATATTGCGAAACTGTTTGTCTATTAAAAATTCAGGGGATGTGATTGAATGGATGAAATCTAATACGATTTCTTCTCTAATATATATACCACGCTTCTTCAAGACAGAATTAACGATCGATTGTCTAAACTTATTAAATGGTGTTTTGATCGAGAGGGGAAAATTGCGGTTTGTACAACTAAATCAAACCGTCTCTTTTCCTCAACAGACTACAAATCATACAAATCATGGACATTTAGTGACCTTTATAATGCATTGTCTTTCCTATTGGACAGCTTTTATGTTAGATTTGGTGAGGATCTCTTCAAGCAGTTTGTTGAGATTCCTATGGGTACTAACTATGCACCTCTCTTTGCAGATTTACTATTATACACCTATGAAAAAGAATTTATCCTAAATCTTCAAATTCTTGATGATTTGAAATGTTTGAATGGCCCTTCTAGTTACCTGGATGGTATTTCAACTATATATCTATAGACAATCCTGTTTTTTAAGCATAAAAAAATGAAATTTATCTACAATAATTGATACTCAACAAGGCAAACATTACAAACACAGAAACACTATTTTTGGACCTAGACATCAAAATTGTAAACGGAGAGATTCAAATTAGTGTGTTTGACCAAAAAAAGAAAAAGATTTTGGATTCAACATAGTAAATTTTCTTTGGCGAGACGGTAGTTTTCCTAGAGTACCTTCTTACGGCATTTACTTATCACAGCTCATCTGGTACGCTGGAGCATGTAACTATTGTTTTGGATTTTCATAGTAGAAATTTAAAATTTACCAAGAAACGTTTAGGTCAAGGTTTCCGCTTTCAAAGAATTTTACAAAAACTACTGTGAGTTGTGTTTCAGATTTGGACTATACAAGCAACAGAGTATATTTCTTTGGGTAATTTACAACCTGCCGTTTATGTTGGCATAATCAACATCGAAAATAAGCCAGAATCATCGAATGCCTTTAAAACCGTGGATATATGATCCTAATGTCACCAGAAGGACAATCGGCATGGTACGTGACCAATCTACAGCATTGTACCAGCGCATTCTTAAGACTTGCAAACTTACTGACTGTGACGAGGGGACTACATGACGGATCCTAGCCTGTTCAAATGTTTAACGTCTTCAAATTCATTAGCATCATTTTAGAGCAGATAAATTTAAAGCATGGATCAGACATAAACCCTTTAGAGAAGACACGGCCCCGACTGCATGTCCTCTCTGCATTTCGGTCGGACTCCTCGGGTGATAACAGCTCTCTACAACCAGCAGAGCACGTACACCCTTTCCTTTTATATCCATTTACATATTCATCTGAGTATTGCTTGGACTCCCAAGTTTTGCTGTCCTGTTTGCTTGGTCATCTTAAAACGAGGAGATTATTTTACACAACAATTGGGTGTTCTTCGAGACCTTTCGTTAACAGGAAAAATGGGAGGGTTTATCAAGCGTAATCCAGATAGCCACATCATTTGCTTCTAATTACCCGGTATTATGATAGAACAGTCATATATTTCAATATCGATTAATTACTTGTTATACATATATAAAAACTTGCCATTCTGTACGCATCTGTATCTTATATATCTTGTCCTATGATTTTCATGTTTCACTCAACATGTTTTTTATTCTTTGTTTATTCATTTTTTTGTCATTATCATTTGTTTTTATCATTACCTTTTGTTTCCTTTTTTAATTATTTTAAATTTTAAAAATAATTTTGTTCTTTGTTTTCAGTCAAAGCATTAATTAAAATGTTTATAAGTTATAGTTGCAATATTTTTTGTGATTGAATGAGTTATCCTATTTTTTCAGAAATCTTAAAAAAAAGTTTGAAAATATATTCGATTTGTTTTTCATCTTCCATCGGATTTTTCCACTCTCAGTATGATTAATACCGGTGGTGTAATATTGTAAAATTAATGTTAGAAATTAATTTTTCTAATATCATGTCTTTGGTATGCATATGAGAGCCAAATCTAAATTGAACTTGATTCTTTTTACTTTATCGCTGATCGATTATTAATTTCGCTGTGGATGATATTTAATCGTGTTTACTTTATGACATTGCACAGCGTATGTGTTTATCAATAATGCAAATAAACTCCGACGTATAATGCAGGTAACGTCTGCATGGTGTAATCATAATACATGTGTATTTCAAAATGGCGTTTGCCTCGTCGAGATTAGGGGCACAAGAGGCTTTTATAAAACCGTGTGATCTATGTGAGGACGATGAAGATGTGAATTGGTTCTGTAAGGACTGTGTTCAAAATCTTTGTGACAGATGTAAGAAAATCCACCTTAAAACAATTGCATGCAAAAATCACCATATAGTTTCGATTTTGGAGGGCGTAGCCATTGCAAAGAAAAATGTTTCTAATCTATGTCAAGATCATGACGAGCTTTTTACTTATTTTTGTCGAACTTGTGACAAGAATATTTGCTCAATGTGTCTATCTTTGATACATAGAAAGCATGACTTCGTGGATCTACGTATCTTACAGTCGGAATTACAGGGCATATTGGACGACATTCTAAGAGAGAAAAGGGAGGAAAAAATACAGATTGTAAAAAATGTCGATTCACTGGATGAATGTGCAAAAACATGCAAATCAACACTGTCAGAAAGATGCAACTTAATAGATGACCGGGTCGAAGCCATTAAAAAGGCAGCCGACGAAGAAGGGCATAAGCTAAAACTTTCCCTAGAATCCACGGCTGATGGCACAATGAAAGAAGTAGACGAACGTAAACAAAAGCTTGAAGGTAGGAAGAATGTTTACGAAGGTGAAATTGAATTAGTCCAACAAGAGCTTAAGCTACAGACTGCATCAACACTTAACGACTATGTAAAAAAGTCTGTGTCCAAACTTCAGTCTCTCAAGCCATTGGCCTGTCCGATTCCGAGAAACAGCACATTTATTACTGGTAAAATAAACAGGGAGCTTATTCGGGATATGATTGGCAAAGAAGGAAACATGCCAGAGCTATCAGACGATTGTGGAAGTTCCGAAAGCATCAAACCATCAGATGATGTGAAGGGAGAAAATGGAATTCTTTCAGAGCTTAAGATACTCAAAATTCATAATTTGAAAGGAGAATCTATAGAAAGAGATTGTTTTTGCATATGTGAAAGCCCATGTGGTAATTTTTTGATTGGTAGTACGTTCTATATATGCAAGGTGACCCCTGATTTCGCTAAAGTCCTTATCCAGATTAGTACAATGTCAACATGTCTCAAAATAGCATGCTTATTTTCCAGTGATATTGTTGTATGTTACGAAAGAGGAACATCCTACCTAGAGATATTCAACTCTGATGGGAGGAAGGCACAAAGTATCAATCTGTCTCCAATGTACGCGTACGATATAGCTGTTACTAACCATGATGAGTTTGCTGTTTCATCTAACAATGGCTCTTATTTGTCTAAATCGTCCCTTTTTATGTTTACAACGAAGGGCAAAGTGAAGGACAGTAAGACTGATATAGCAATGGGAGGCCTTTGCATGGACAAAACTGGCACGAAATTCTGGACATCGGATAAGAAATCCCCTTACCTTATTTCCCTGGACAGGAATGGAGATGTGCTGAGAAAAATACAAATATCAAAGTCTTATCTGCAGAAAATGACAATTGATAGGCATGGAAATATCCTTGGTGTTCCTAGTAATTCAAACCCATTTTGTACAATTCAAAAAGAAATTTATCTAATAAGTGACGATGGTGAAGTTGAGCGAACATATCTTGTAGAGTGTGATAAAAAGATCAATGATATTTGCATCGACAGCAAAAATCGCCTCTTGATCCTCGTGGATAATGGGAAAATTATCGTGGCCGATTACTTACAGTGAACAAAGGTTAAACCGATTGCATTATCTTCATTGCTCTTACCAATTATATGAAAATAAATATGTATATAATGACTATCAGACTTCCGTTTCTTTAAGCTTAACTACTTATTCTGCATATGGTGTCATAATCCTTCAGTAATTCTTAAGTTATGATTTGTTCTTTATTCATGTTGTACTTAAATTGCGGATGTTACATTTGCTACCTGAAATTCATTTATGCTTGCCTTAATTTCCTACAACTATGATATTCTTAGGTGAAAAAAACTTTTGATGCTTTACCCCTTTCAAATACATATAAAGAAACAATTCGTTTGTAAATTGGAGGTTGTGCTCATGTTATCTGGATAACCACAACATTTGCTATGATGTAGTAGATGACATTCAAGACTGTGGGTACTGGATGCACATTGGTCTCCCTTTATTTCGTGTTTTCATTCATGTTTTAATTTGTATACTTTGATTACCGTATAACCAGAAATTTTTGCGAGATACTAATTTTCATCATATTCGCGAGTGATTTTGAATCTCGAAAAATTATTCTCACAAAAAATTGTGTTTGATAAGGTTGATCATGAATTGGTAATTCCGTTTCATTTGTTCATATTGGTCATGTGCCATTGTTCATTTCTCTTGATTAGACGTAAAGAGAAGTGAATTGAGTGTGTTCTCATAGAAATAACTAATACTTCAATAATAAAAGGTACCAAATAGTAACATCATATGTTACAGTACATATTTGTTTCTAATGTAGGAATCGCGAAAAATTGTACTCGCGAAAATAAAGACACCCTATTTTACCATTAAATCGCGAAATTTGATACTCACGAAAATTTCTGGTTATACGGCATGTGGTTCATTTCATGTTGGATGAGTTATTGAGTTATGTGTTGTGTTGTCACTTTAAATTCGTTGAAGTGTTTGTATCGACTGATGTCCGTGTGTTGCTATCATGCGGTATTGTTCCGTTGTGACACAGTGTAAACCTGCCTTATTTGATATTTTTCCTTATTTTTAATGGTTGATTTGCGTAGTGAATTTGGCATCGTCGGAAACCAAAGTTTACTGTACCGTGATAAAGTTCGTGGGGTGACTTTGACTTTGAGAAAATTGTCGTTTTAGCATAATAGTAACTTCGGTTGATCGTTTCATCAACGCATTCGAAAATTTCTGTTACCAATATGTCTTGAAATTTCTAAAACGTTGGTTCTGTAGCATCACATCCCACCCATCCTGCTACGCCTTTCGTTACATTTTTGGACAAAACTTTCTCAATCTTTGGACATATTACATTGTTCAGATTGAGGATCACTGAAGAGGGTTAAGTACCCGAAACATGCATGTTTGGTCCATGCTGCAAAATCTGTTCCTAAATGATGCTATTGAATTTGAAGAAGTTTAACACCTTTACCATATATAATTTTAAAAAATCATAGGTTTTGCATGGTCTCAACAGTTACTTGTGAATTGTATGTAAATTGCCTTATACAAAATAGAGAGGAGGATGTTCAATCCCGGCGAGGTAGGATTCAAACTATAATTTGAGAAAATTATACGTTGAAATCGAAATAATTAGCAATTCATAAATTTAACCTGTTTGACATAAAGTGCTACTGAGGAGAATTCAATATCCGAAACACGTGTCTAGTACAATAAAATTGGTACTATTGTTTTTGTGTCGCCTGTGAAGCGTAGTGACACTTAGGGATCACTATGTCCGTTGCCCGTCTGTCTGTCACACTTGGATGTCAAACCCTATTTAAAAGTGATTCCTAAGTGTCGCTATGTTTCGCAGGCGACACATGCATTCCTTGGAATGATTTTTCCCTGACGTGGTCACCATAGCATTTTCTATATAGACATAACAGTGTACGTGTGTATGTGTAGATATTGCTGTCATTTTCATACGTGAACATCGACGGCGGGTACGGCTAGCCAAACAGGGGATGGTTACTCCTCGCGGACACCTAGTTTCACCTCTAGCTTGCTAGGGGTCCGTCGATGCTCAACTTGGTGCTCTATTTTGAATGCTGTAGATATTGTCGTCAGGATCTTCTTTCTCTCTATAGAACATATATTTCAATATTGACAACTGCAAATTCATCACATTAACACTGCTGG
The DNA here is from genome assembly GCA_033119305.1 of Pinctada imbricata. Classification (NCBI taxonomy): domain Eukaryota; kingdom Metazoa; phylum Mollusca; class Bivalvia; order Pterioida; family Pteriidae; genus Pinctada; species Pinctada imbricata. The sequence continues at coordinate 22,569,953 of VSWD01000004.1, forward strand.
ATTGATTCTACTATGTAAAGGGAAATTAAATGAACTTAGATGTACCGCAACATTTCTAATAAAAGATACAAATAGGCCAGAACAAATGTCGAACAAACTCACATAGTTAAAATACTCCTCTTTTACATGTACTATAAAAAGGCTACGGCGAAAAGATGCTGTACATGAAAAAAACCCAACATTTATATAAAACGGAATAATACAAAGAAGTACCCATCAGTTATAAAGTCTCAAGGTAGTAAGGCAACATTATTAGAATGAGACCAGGTGCCTGGGGAGAGTCAGCATCTCCTGTTTGCATGCAACACCTGTCGCAACAGCTCCGTGAAAATTTTGTCAAATTCGATGTTTGTATCGATGTACATGTACATATTGATGTACATAATAAGTAAACATGTCTTGTATGGAGATGTTGACAGAATTTCAACTGAACATTCTGGAAATAAGGATTTCATATGTTTTATAAGATCCCCGTTGCGATCGAAGAACTTCCTCAAAGATGATTTCAGCTGTGTATACTATAACCCTGCATAGTAAGATTACTTGCAAGCCGTTTGGCTCTAGCGATAAAGTCGCCGTATTTGGAACTATATATATAAGAGAAGTGAACCATCGTTTCTCTTGTAATGGTTGACTTGAGAGTCGATGCAAACATTGTATTTTAAAACGAAGATGGGGAAGAGGGTTTCCGACGATGTGAATTTGGTTCCTGGTCCTATGAGTGTGAGTGTACTCATTTGTATCCAGTTGTTAGTTAATATGGTTGGTACTCTCATTTTATTACATGTACGGTCATGTGCTTGTGAATCTCAACTTGGTTGCACAGAAAATAGTGTTGTTGGAAAATTTTCTCATGATATACACTGCCATCCATAAATAACTATACAAACAAGGAAATCATTCTTAACTCTTTATAAATTGATCCTTATTTTTCCATTCTGAACTTGAAAGAATAATAATAATTGGCTTCACATAATTTTAAATTATTTATTGTGATAACAAAAATGTAAAAAGATACTTTTTTCATCTACACAATTTTTTTTCAAAAAATGTCATTTTTATATAAAAAACAATGAAAATTCAAAAATTGCAAATATTTGGGTCAAGTTTGTTGCAAATGATTTCTATAAGGTTCATCTTCAGAGTTATACAGCAATATATTCGAAATTGTTCAGTTTCTAACAGCAACATGAATGGAAATGGTGTATACTAATTTATGGATGGCAGTGTAGTTCATATATCTATCATGTCTATACAGTTGGACAAAAGCGTTATGTGATTATATGATAACGAAGTATCATACCACTTCTATTGTTGTTGCATTGACAGTGAAACAATGCGATGATTTTGAATTTCTATATTCCAAATTCAAATTGCCCTTATTACAAATTGTTAAGGATGCTCAATAATCGTTTGACGTCATCAGATATCGAGAGCGGTACGTTTATAATATGTGACCTTTTTTAGTTTTCGGCCTTCAAACTCCTCCGTAATTCGCTTGTTTCTTGACGGATTTCGACAAGTTTGGTATCGTTGGAACCAGACAATTGTCATCTACAATCTGAGTGTAATAAATATTAAGTCAGATATATCGTTAAATTTATATACTAGTATGCAAAAATATTCCGTAATTGAGAAGCCCTGGCTACCAGCCGTAAACGTATCGTTTTTATAACGTCATCATCGGTTATTCAACCGCTTGTTGCCTGGGAATAAAACCAGAAATAGTAGATTTAAGTTAATGATCAAACAGGATATTTCTTGGACATTTCAGCAATATCGAAGATAAGATATTTCAAGTTTGGTCTTTGCTTTAAAAGAATTTTTCTTCAATTTTGTCAACTTTCGTACTTTGCAGCGAGATGTTATCGAATGAAATTTCCCTATTTGAAAAGTTTGAGCGAATGAATTTTAGTTTTAACCCTGCTTTGTTCAAAGATAATATCCATTTCACAAATTATAACTGAACGCATTATCGAGAACGAGGGAGGTGATTGACATCCACTTATTGACATGAAACATTAAAATGTCTAAAAACGCGCTTCCGTTTACTTTAAGTCAATTTCTCTGTATAGGATTCATGGAACCAGAAATGAAATTTTGAACAAAACATTTTTTTAAGCTTTGATTTGAACCTTTTTTTTTTACAAAAGTCATTTAACTGACATTAACAAAACATGAAAGGTGAGTAAGACTTGACCAGGGATATTTAGAATTTCATATGTTACCTCCCTTTTCGTGTTTATTTTTTCGACACATTATTTGTTATCTTGTTTATTTTTATTTCATTTGGATTTTCGATTATCATACTTGTGTAAGTATTTTTTCTTGTACAAGAATTTGAAACTTTCGCTGAATGTTGGGAAAGAATAATCTCGACTCGAAGTCTTACTTGAGATATTGTTATGGCGCGCCGTCCGCCGTCCGTCCATCGTCTATCCTCCGTCCGGCGTAGACCGAGTAGATTTTTACAATATGAAAACGAGGTAAAGCGGAATGCCTTGTACTTTTGTAAAAAGAGTGTGGTCTTGGAAAATATGTCAACTATAACAGCTTTTGAGTCTGGTCTTTAGATGTCAAATTATAACAGCTATTAGAGTCTGGTCTTGGAAAATATGTCAATTATGATGAGGTCAAAGAAACTACAGAGACAAATAATTCAGCATTCTATTTGGACATAATATTGTCCCACGACACTGATGGTCATATGAACACCTCATTCTATGACAAACGTGACGACTTCAATTTCAGCATTACAAACTTTCCTTTTCTGAGTAGCAACATCCCTTCATCGCCTGCTTATAACGTGTTCATATCTCAGTTAATACGCTATGCCAGAACAAGTACCAAATATATGGATTTTGTTCTGAGAGCTAGGCGTCTTTCAGATAAGCTTCTCAGTAAGGGATATGTTTGTGACCGACTAACATCGTCACTGAGGAAGTTCTCCGGTAGATATGGGGAACTCGTCATACACTATGATGTCCCACTCTCCAGAATGGTGGATGATATTCTGTCATTTACCATTTGAACCCTCCAACCGAAGATTGTACACTAAGTCTTCCGAAATGGAAGTGATCGGATGTGACAGTTCTACCGAATTGAAGCGGCGGGTGTTGCATGCAAGCAGGAGATGCTTACTCTACCGGGGTACCTGGTCTCACTCCCATATCGGGAGTTCGCTTCTTTTCATATGGTGCATGTTTTTGTTTGTTTGCTTTGGTTCCTTATTTGTCCTCATTTTGTATGCCTTCGGTTTCTGATTTTCTGAATTATCGATTTTGTGCTGTATACAGGGATATGGTCATTATCCATATTTGTCATTTGAACAAATATCTTCATCGATCACTTTAATGTCAACTAAGGGAACAATTTGACTTGTTGCAAAGTTTTACAAAATTTTTACTATGACAGCCATGTATTCTTAAATCAGGATGAAGGATAACATGCACTTTTTTTTATAAATTTTATTTTCGAAGGACAGAGTTTGTCATTGACAAATATGTAAAAGAAAATAACTTCTGACAAAGACTTCTTATCACTTTGATGTCAAATAAGGGTATTGAGTACTTTTTTAAATGTTAATTTTGGGAAGGAGGTTACACAAAATGTACCTTTCTGGAACAGTTTTAGCTATTTCGCTCGTTGAAAGCAATATCTATAAAGAAATATACATATTTGATGATATTATAGTGAAAATGATTACAAGAATGGATCCGATCAAATGTGGAATTATTATCAATATATCATGTTTTTATCTATCAAAATTTATTGTTTTGCGACAGATCTCGGAGTTGGTTTACATATGTATATTCAGAGGACCACTGGCTAATCAAATGAACGATCATATGTAATTTTAATTACAAATATAAATGATCAGATATCAATGTTAAATGAACATAATATTTTCTTCCTCTGACAAAGAATTCTTGGATGATTGAGCCACCTTAATTAGAATTCGTGACTATGTTTGTGTAGGTGAAATTCCGTAAATGACAATAAAACTGTTTCAGAATTGTGTTTGTATACTATTGTCAACCCCTTCATCAACGAAGCGAAAGCCACAATCAAGGTTGTAGTCAAGTATGATAGAGTTATCTTTCTTTTATAATCTATTAAAAATGTACGGTCTTACATTTATTTTACAAGTGAGTTCATTTCTTATTCTCAGGCCCTCAGGCAAAAAAAAAAAAAAAAAAAAGCCTGAGTTGTCTGTCATCCGACGGATCTTTTTTTTTGCCCTGACCCTAATTGATTTTTATTGACATAATTAATAGTCATAAATCAAATCACAGGACATGTATTCTTATCAGGTGAGCTGTTATTAGTTACATAACACTTATGTGCTTCACTTTAGTTAGACAGCTAGGTAGATTTAATCCGTTTCGCATGAATTACCAACTTTCGGGAGTTAACAAGTGACCAAACAATAGGAATAAACTTATTACCTGGTCACATTTCCAACCTATAACGGGGAATAAAAAGTTTACAGCAGTTTTTATGTTTATTTTTCTTTACATGAGGATGCCCTAAGATATTATAAACATCAAAGAAGTACCTAACCGTTATTCAATCTCAAAGTCGAGAAGGCAAAGCAAAATCGTTAGAATTCCCATCGAAACGGTTGACACAATGTATAAAATAAATAAAAAAGGAAAGAAATCCCGACTTACCGACCCTATATTTTTCAGGATGTGACAGTAAACGCAGCTATTTTTTGGGCCTTATTCTGTTTTGTTTCTTCTTGAAATTGAAACATCTACTAGCTACCCAGGAAGAAAAACAAAACAGCTGATGAGGCAAAGTTGCTATTTCATTTTATTTGAATTTTGGTGAAAATGACAAAAAATCTATTTGAATTATTACATTATTTAACAAATGGCTGAAGTAGAATAAAATATAAACTCATAACAAAACCTATCACATTTACTATAAGAAATAAAATTCTATTCATAATATCTCAGAAATAAAGTGAATGCATTTTGAACTTTCATCAGATTTTCTTTTGTTTTCAAGATTTTTGTACCAGCAGGAGGTCGCAAAACAAAGAAGAAGATTGTGAAATAAATGGCCTAACTGCTAATGATAACGGCTCATTCTCTTCTTAATTTCTCTTTATTCATTTTTCTTTATACTTTCAGTCCTCTTGGAGCTTTCCTCCTTCTTTCAAATCAATTTTTATTTATTCACATTTTTAGCTAGCCATGAGCCAAAGGCTAAACGTGAGATATTGTTAAACCGTTCGTCCGGCGTCCGTTAACTTTTCTTATTTTCGACTTCTCCTCCTCCGAACCGAAGTTGCATCTGTTGCATGGGATTTTGATGACACATGGTATACACGAAATTATGTACTAAAGGTCCTCTACCAAGTTTGTACATTTCGGCCCAATCCATTTATGGGTTGATCCAAGGCGGGGTCAAATAGGTCCGAGAACCACTGCAGAAATCTAAAAACTAATGATATCTGAGTGATCAGGAAGGATGACAAATGTGGACAATGGCCAAATCCCAAAGAACAGTAAAAAATTGAGAAATCCGATATCTAATTTTTGACGCGTTTTTGGCGTCTTTCTATACGCCCGTCATTTGACGGGACGTATCATGGTATGGCGCAGTCCGTCCGTCTGTCCGTCCGCTTATGGAACGCAATAACGTCAATATGCCTCAGCGGATTTTCATGATATTTGTACATCGTGATGAGACTGTAAAGAAGCCGCCTTTCGATTTTCAGGTGCATCCGATTTGTCGTTACGGATTTATGGGACTTGGCTATTTCAAATACAGTGAAAATATACTAAAATAGTTTAGAATTCTTTAAAAATCTATTTTTGGTCGAAATGTTTTGAAATTTTGCATACTGCAAGTACAGAGGATGTTCTTTGACATTTGCAACGGGTTTTAAATTTTTTTGTCGCATAAGCGATATCTTATGTGTAATGGGAGGGGTTGGGGTTATATGTTAAACTAAGGGCAAAATATAGGCACATGGAACGCAATAACTTGAATATGTGTCTACAGATTTTCATGATATTTCTACATCGTGATTAGACTGTAAAGAGGAAGCCGCCTTTCGAATTTCAGGTTCATCTGATCAGTCGTTACGGATTTATGGGACTTAGATATTTTAAATACAATAAAAAAAATACTAAAATGGTTAAAAATTCTTTAAAAATCTATTTTTGGTCGGAAATGTTTTGAAAATTTGTACGTTCAAGTAGAAAGAATGTTCTTTGACATATGTAATGAGTTTTTTAATGTATTGTCACATAATCGAGAAATTATGTGTAAGGGGGGGGGGGGTTATATGCGCATGCATGTTAAGCTATGGGCAAAATATAGGTGCATGGAACACAATAACTTGAATATGCGTCATCAGGTTTTCATGATATTTCTACACTGTGATCAAACTTTGAAGAGGAAGCTGCCTTTCGAGTTTCAAGTTAATCCGATTTGTCTTTACGGAGTTATGGGACTTAGAATTTAAAAAAAAACTGTGAAAATATACTAAAATAGTTAAAAATTCTTTAAAAATATATTTTAGGTGAAATGTTTTGGAAATTTGTATACTTCAAGAAGAAAGGATTTTCTTTTATATATATGACATGTTTTTAATTTTTTTGTCGCATAATTAAGAAATTATGTTTAATGGGAGGGGGTTGGGAAACATGGACATACATGTTAAGCTAAGGGCAAAACATAGGCACATGGAACGCAATAACTTGAATATGTGTCAATAGATTTTCATGATATTTCTACATCGTGATTAGATTGTAGAGAGAAAGCCGCCTTTCGATTTTCAGGTTCATCTGATGTGTCTTTATGGAGTTATGGGACTAAGATATTTTGATGTTGTGAAAACAAATCTCAAAGGGGTATCTTACTGCGTGAGCGCAGGCTTTATTTGACTTAGCTATTCTAATGCAAAAATTGAGAATATCTTTTAACCTTTTCTCTCTTGGCTAAATTGCTGTCCCAATTTAGTTCGGAGAATTTTGCTGATTTTCTTTTTAATTTTCTATGATTTAAAAAGGGAAGGGGGATGGTCATTTTTAGCATTTTCAACATCTCCCCTGAAATTGCTCAAATAGATTTTGATATTTTTAGTAAGAAATGCAACTGAAATAATTTGTCAAAATATGAACTTTTGGATTTTAAACGATTTTTTAAAAAGATTGTACATAGGAATGTTTTCCATGCCAAATGACAAGTGAGATCAAACTCCGGCAGGTTCAAAACATTTTGTCCCCTTTTTACCTTTTTATTTTCTTTTTTTTTCGCAGTTTCTTACGCATTTTAAATTATTTAATTGATTATAATTTAATTTCTGATATATGTTTTTGCACTTCAACATTTTTATTCAAATTAGATTTCCCCCCCCCCCCATATTTTTGCCCCTAAGATAATATTGATATACTTTTAGTGGTTTATTTTTATAAATAAATGCTTTTGTGTATGAATTTTCGTATATAAAACACTGAATTTTTGAATTAATCATAATTCTTTCACACTTTTTTGCTGGAATCGAACCGGAGATATTGAAGTTTGGGTAACCTACATTTATTAATACGCAAGATTGCAAATACAGCGCATGCAGCGTGTCCTGTCTGATTTTTCATTTAGTCACCCACCTAAACCATTGTTCAAAACTTGGGCACCTTTTCTGCCCAAGTAAATGAATGACGTCATAACAATGGAGAACAATCGAAGAGTGCACTTGTTTAGAAGTATTTGCGATCTTCCGTATTAGCCAGCTATGTAATTTTTGTTTACCATAAGTTTTCGTCTGAGATTTGTTCAGGCTATTTTTGTCTGTTTTGTACAATGTTCTAGTGCATATTGGATTTTTTTTCCTGTTGCGGGTTGTAGTTTTCTCTGATGTCATATATGTGTCACTTTCTTGTGGGTTTGTTCCGCCAGGTCAGTGTAGAGTGGTCATGCTGGAGATCCTGTGAATTCCTTTTTCTATGTAGTTAGGTTTATCTACTGAATTTCAATTAACCCTCGACGAATGTTAAACGTCTTCAAATTCAATAGCCGCATTTAAGAACATAAGAACAGATAAATTTGCAGCATGGACGAGGTATGCAGGTTTCGGGTACTCAACGATACAAATCAACAAAATCCTGACTGGTATAACAAATAACGTAGAATGGGAAAATGAAATTTCACCCACCTTTTCCTTTCTCATTTTTAAATCCTAATGAATTCATATAAAATGTGGAAAATGAAATTGAAGAAACTGCTTTACCTAAATGAATTGCAAATGAACGTTACTTATCCAAAACAAAAATGTTTTAAATATGATCATGTCTGACGTAATGCATTTACGACGTCATTAAAAGCCTCAAGAAATTAAAATGTGCTCCGCATCGCTTCTCTGAATAGACCACTAGCCAAAATTCATTATGGTTGACAAGATAACGAAAAATGTCCGAGGTTGGCTACTTTTGCGCACTTTTTCATTGTTACGTTTCAATAGCATTGCGTCTTTTAACAGTGACGTCATAATGATCAACAACGCCAAAAGATACTGACACGGACAAATTGAGCTTTCAAACAAGATTGAACAAACCTTTATCACTTTATTATGCCTTATTTATTTTTCAATACTTTTCTGGAACTTTTTAGAAGTCTAAAATGATTTATACCAAATCTATACTGACAATATTTGTCATTCCTCATTCATCAGTCGAGAATAAAGTAAAGAAACTTTCAACCTAATTTACTTTCAAGGTCGACTACAAAATACACACGCGCAAGTGATAATCACTTGAGTACTGATTGTGCATCAATTTAAATTGTCGACTGCACATTTGTATGCTTAAGAGATAACAGATACAGATTGAGCTTGTGACTGAAGTACATGTAATGGCGATGGCTTCGTCCGTGATAGAGTCGCAGGAAGCTATTATGAAACCTTGCGATCTATGCGAGGGTGATGAAAATGTAAATTGGTTCTGTAAGGATTGTATCATTTACCTTTGTGCGAGATGTGAAAAGGGACATTTGAAGATCGCTTCTTGTAAAGACCATCACATAGTTTCAATATTGGAGGGCGTGGCAATAATAAATCTCAATACTTCTATTTCAAATGTATTTCTAGATCACGTTCAACCATTTTGCCACTTTTGTCGAACTTGTGAGAAAAATATTTGCTTCAAATGCGTCTCCGCAATCCATAAACAGCATGATTTCTTAGACCTTAGTGATTATCGGAAGGAATCATACTCATGAAGAAAGATGAAGAGAAAAAAGAACTCTCGAAGAACATAGATGAACTCGACAAATGTGCAGAAGAAAGCAGAATGAAACTAAACCAAAGCTACAGTAGAATAGATGACAGGATGGAGGCCATCAAAACAGTTGTCGATGAAGAGGGAACGAGATTTAAAACGTCAATACAATCTTCGACGGATCGACAACTTACTGAAATTGAAAAAAGACGACAAAAACTTGGAGAGAGGAAAAATGCCTACGAAGATGTGATTGAAACCGTCAAACAAGAGCAGAAATTACAAAGTACCTCGTCTTTTCATCAGTTCTTTATAGCATCAGATTCAAGACTTCATGCTCTTTCGCCTTTGTGTATGTCTATTCCCTTGAATACATGTATCTCTTTTGTAGGCGGCACATTGAACCAAAAGCTTATCCGAGATATGATTGGCCAAGAGAATGTCCAAATGTCTGGATCGGCCACAATCGATGATAATGAAATTCTCAGAAGTCACAACGAATCAGATCCGCTTGAAAGAGTAAATAGTATCCGTTCAAAGCTAAGAATTGTCTGCATGCATAGACTACCTTTACAAGCTGCTTGTTTAAGTATATGTACCGGTCCTGACGGTAGTGTTTGGATAGGAGGAGACGGGTATGTGTTTCAGATGAGTTCCGACTACTCTACGATCATCAATCGGATTCCGACAAGAGAACATTTGCCATGTGCTAAAATAGCAAGTCTACAGTCAGGAGATGTATTAGCGTGTTACGAGCGTCTACCATACTTCATGGACAAATTTACTTCTGATGGGAAGAGAAAAGACTATGCAAACTTCATCGAATCAAAAGCATGCGCTAACGATATAGCCGTTACCGACCAAGACGAGATAGTTGTCAAAGGTTCGACCGATGGTTGGTTTAAATCATCTAAATCTTTCTTGCTGATATACTCAAAGCAGGGAAGCTTCCTACGAGAAATACAATATGAAAGGACAATGAACAGTTTCTGTATCACTAATGACGGTAACCTTATCATATCACATACAAAATCATCGGATCTCACTAAAGTAGATACGAACGGAGCTGTTCTTGGGAGGCTGCCGATCACGAGGTCATATCTAGAGAAAATGATATGTGACAGATATGGTAATATCGTTGGATATTTCGGTGGTAATAGAGTTTGTCTCATCAGTGGCGACATGGAGGTGGAGTTGGCGTTCACAGTGAAATGTGACAATGGAATCAACGATATCAGCCTTGACCGTGACGATCGCCTCTTGATACTCGTGGATGGCAACAAAGTGATTGTCAACGAATACATGGAATGTTAATTACTTTACAGTAGACAAAACAGTGAAATCCTTCGTTCGCAAATTTGAGTGAAGGAATGTTAATGAACAAATACAAATAAGCTCAGGAGATTTCGTTAATGCCGTCATGATTCTATACTTTAGATATTTGTTGTATATATTTTTGTTTTATTTATTCATTTATTTTTGTTAAATTCATTTAATACAACTTGTCCAATGCTTAATTGTAGAAGAATTTACAGAATTCACAACGGTATTCATATTGTTGTTTCTTCCTGGGATCGTCATGTTGATGGTACAACGCTCTTTGACGCAGCAAAGATGCGCACACATTTCTAAGACCCACAATAATTAACAGTTTTTCTCTTCCCAGAAGTGTACCCATATGCCAAATAAATTCTTAAACAAAAATATTCTGCGATTAAAACCACAAATGTACTGTATGCATTAAATCCATGAGTGGAATGTTTAAGCAATTCTATTAAACGACACTTTTCATACGGGAAATGAAAATATCAAGTACTTTTCTATCTTAAAATAGGATTCATCTCTTCAATTCATGGGCCATATTTAGTGAAATTGTGCAAGTTTTTTTTAAGAAAATGAATAAATGCAAACCTTTCTGTTGCGAAGCGGATGATCGCCGCCATGTTTGACGTAACATATCTTAGAGTATACGATTGGACCCGGTAAATCATGATAAATTTACTATTCGCAACGCGTAACAATTATCATGTTTAGGGATGATGCCAAACTTTTCATCCACGATGATTGAAAAAAGCATAAATTTGTATCCATGATAAATTTGAACTCGCTACGTATAGTATACCATCCAATGCGTTACTCGAACAATGATCGAGGAATTGCAAACTTCTAGTTTTTCGGTTAGATTATATATTTTTAAATCTATGACAGGATAGACCCAAACACAATTTTTCCCCACCCAATGTGAATCTGGTGACACGATTCCCGAATAAATATGGAAATCCTCCTCAGTTTCATTCATAGCAAAGTGTTTGTATAATTTTCAATTTTCGATTTTAAGAGCGTATAAGTGATATGTAATCTAAAATAATACCGATGGTATAAAATTATCTGATTGTACTGTAAATTTATTAGAATTCAACCAAAGATTCTCCCAGCAAGGAGATTGATGTAATATGTTGAAAATCTCAGTCGAGAAGGAATACTTTTTTGTACCAAAAAAGAGTGACATATACGGATAATGACCATATCCCAATATTTGTCATACAGCACAATATATCATACGATAATTCAGAAAATGATAAACCTGAGGGATACAAAATCAGGATAAAACAGGAACCAAAGCAAACAAAAAAAAAAAACCAACCAAAATCCGCCACCTCATGGAAAGAAGCGAACTCCCAATATAGGAGTGAGACCAGGTGCCCAAGAAGAGTAAGCATCTCCTGCTTGCATGCAACACCCGTCACTTCAAGTCGGTAGAATTGTGATATTCGGTTACTTCCATTTCGGAAGATACAAGTTCATTCATTTACATTCACATTTACCATATCACACAATTTTCCTTGTCACCGACGTCACAAGAATACAGCAAGAGCAAGTGCAAAGTAAAAGTAGGCATCATCTGTTGACATACCATGCTCGACATATTTATTCAGATGAAATCGTCGATTTCAGTGATAAAAGATATCGAGTCTTTGACTTAACTCATGTAGTCCCAAGAGAAAAAAAAAATACCAGTCACTATCACGCCTACTCAATTTTTTCCCGTTGCTGATGTTCCTCAGTTGTCACCACGGTTTCTCTTGAATCCACCTCAATCGACTCAATCTCGATGGATTTCATGCCTTTCAGGTTAATCAGAATATTAGTGTTAACGAAGTAAAAATAAAAATGCAATATCAGTATTTTCAAGACAATTATTTTTGTATCGAAAATGCACGATTTAAGCGGTAAAATCATGATCTGACTTCAGGCATATACTTCCATCATTTTAGTCTATTATACATGCAGTATTGTCTTTAGAGGAAAATGTTTTCTTGACTATCTCTGTTTTTTCTTACAGCTATTTAGGTGAAACTTACTATTCAAACCTTAGACATCAACCGTAGGGGAAAATGTATTGCTATAGCAACTCTCTTTGAGCTTGGTTATTAATGAGGAATTTCCGAATATTTACATCTAATCTAAAATTACATAAGTAACATAAGTATTGACTAATCATGAAGAAAACAGAACAACGTCGTAAGTCGAAGAAATATTTTATCAAGTATTAAGGTAAATACAGCTTGGTATATCTGCATTAATGGTTATTTTGTACATGCACACGTTACATTTATGTATATCTCGTAAATAAGTTTTAATCAGGGATACTTTTTGTCCGTCCCTTATATGTATACTATTTCTGCTTGGTCTGTACTGTCTGTTGTCCGATTGTCCATCTCTTATCCATCTTCTCGTTTTGAGGGTAATATCTTGGGAGTTATTGATAAACCCCGCGAAATTACCTTCACGAAGAGATAAGTTAAAGAAGATCTTAATGATAATTTCAACAGCACTCACAATAGAGTTCCAAGATGAGCATCAACGGACCCCTAGCAAGCTAGAGATGTCTCTTACCAAAAGCTTCTCCAGGATTTTTTTTTATTGTTAAAATGAAAAGTTCTCATTCTGGAATCTGGCGTACAGCAGTAAAACAGCTTAAGTAGATAGGTTTTACCCATGTGAACTTGATGGCAATACAACTGTCAAAACTCACGTATTATAACTTCAAACTGGATTATGGCACATGATATTTTGATTCAGGTATCGATTTCCCCCTTTCCTTCCTGTAACCCTCCTGAAAAATCATCTACCCAAAAACACTTCTATCCCAAAATCTTATTCATTTTTTGCTATAGTTTCCGTCGAGATACTAATATATCTAAATTATTTCTATTTTTTTTTTATTTATAGCATAAATTTATCATAACTTCCGTACAAAGCAGTACACTTTCTCCGCCCAAGCATACGCTTCCGATTCAGGAGCGGTAAATCCATTTAAAGCTGATCACCTCCTGTTTAAAAATATCATGTGCGTTCCGTAATCCTGCAAAGTCTATCCGCATATTTTGGTTGCTGAAAAATTATTTTTTTTTCAATAAATGAAAAAAAAAAGTCTTATGACTTTCACCAACAATGACAAATATGGTAATGACCATATCCCCTTATACAGCACAAAATCGATAATTCAGAAAATCAGAAACCGAAGGCATACAAAATCAGGATAAAACAGGAACCAAAGCAAACAAACAAAAACCTCCACCATATGAAAAGAAGCGAACTCCCGATAAGGGAGTGAGAAGCTTAACTTACTTTCACTGATTACACAATTTATTCCATATGTCGCTACAAATGTAGATCTCGAGAAGAGATTTTAGAATTATAGAAAAATTCTTACTAAATTTGAATAGTCTGAGTAATAAAATGCTAGTTTTCTTTGTGTTTAATTTTGTCTCATTTGTAGGAGGGAAAACATTTTGTAGCGTAGCCTTGAATGCGTAGTAATTTTGGTAGCGTGTCTATCTTAGACAAATCTTTGGTAGCGTGTCTTTCTTAGACAATCTGCAAACTTGTCGTCCCAGACGACGAAGTCACTGTGTAAAGTATTGTCCCAGACGAGAATTCCTGTCATCCCACACGACAAAGTATTAATCCACACTCGTCCCAGACGAGAATTATCCAAGTGTTGTTGAAGTGAGACAAAGTAATAAGTTGACATTTTATTTACACTATGTACAAAATCCAGTTTAAGAAAAGAAATCACATCACAACATCTCCCTTGGCATCACAAAACTTATCTCTTAATATGCAGAATCGGGGGTCCTATTTATACCCTCAGGCAAGGATCGACCCGATGTAAACAAAGGTCGTGGCCTCTGATTGGTCAGTTGGAATGATCGGCCAATACATACATAATTAATTAGGGATCGACCTTTCTATGAATACTAATTAGGTTATGAAACAACGATATAATTAAACTGATAAATAAAACAATTAAAAGTACAACTATGGCAATTATTACAATCAAATATGAAAGTTATGATGTTAAAGATAATAAATACAAACAAAGGTAAACAAATAATTATGTACAAACAACATATAAAAGAGATCGGCCGCTGTATCTCGCATGTAAACAAACATGTAAACAAATGCATTTCAATACTTTTCTACAACTGCCCCCCGCTTAAGTTTGACCCCTGGCAAACAAAAGTACAAAATATCATTAGAAAAGTATGAAAAATATACAATCAACAATACAAAAGCAATGTCAAAATATGATAAATGTCAATAGTGCATCAAATTAATACACATGTACATGAAAAGTTCAAAGTTCTTAAAATGTTTATAGTCTATAAAATATCATCATTCGTCATCTGTAGGCATCTTCTCGGTTTGTATGTCCATCTTCTTTATCACGGGGATTCCTCGTTACGTCCGTGATAATATCCTTCTCGTCAACTCACCAGTTTCTTCTGTATCACGGGGATTCCTCGACACGTCCGTGATACTGTCCTTACGTTCGTCTATCTTCTTTATCACGGGGATTCCTCGATACGTCCGTGATAAAATCCTTTGCCAAAAACATCTTTACACTTCCAAACTACGGGAATATGTATGAAAGCATCCGTGGATATCTCCAAATTTCACGTTTTTATCGAATCTTCTTTATCACGGGGACTCCTGGATACGTCCGTGATAATATCCTCCTTTTTTTTATAACACATCAATTTCTTCTGTGTCACGGGGATTCCTGGATACGTCCGTGACACTATCCTACATCCAGACATCGGTATCTTCTTTATCACGGGGATTCCTGGATACGTCCGTGATAATATCCTACATCCGTTGTTCGTCCGGCGGTTCTGTTTCGTTAGTCATGTTGTCATCTAAAGTCCCTGCTAACTTTGTTGTTGGTTGAATCGGTAATACTCGATGACTCTTATCACAATTTTTCGATTTCCGCTCACAAATTAATTCCGTTTCGAATTTCACAGAATCACACGGCTTCCTTGAAGATGTATCACGTTTTCGCACACAACTTGACGGTTTTATTTCCTCGCGTTTATTAATTCCAAAAGTTGGATTTACGCAACTTCTCTTTTCCCTTGGAATATTTCTCCTTTCTTCACAATCTTTACACGCGCACACGTATTTATGCACATGTCTTCTTAAATGTTGCCAATAATACTGGCTAGCATTCACTTTGGCGTACGTTCGTCTGACTCCTACATGATCTGTCGTAGATGAATTATGCATATGCTACAATACAACGTCACGTAAGGTCTGAGAAACACAAATTCTCAGTCTCTCACCGTTTCCGTCAATCCACTTGATACATAATACGCCATTTAATACGCACAACGCATTCCACCTTATATAATAAAACTTGTACTCAAATCCATTTGAGTATAATGATTCATACGGCTGTTTATCACTTCTATTCTCAATAATACGTAGAAAATCACACAAATATTTGTCACTTTGTTGATGTTTACGTATATTCTCAAATGACAACACTTCCGATAGTGGTTTTGTTCGCTTCGCTTTCGCTAGTCTTCTTCGTTTCGCGTTTTTATTGGATCGCGACTTAGAATCGGTTTGATACGTCACTTTTGAACTACACAACTTCGAATCGTCTCCTGAATTTTCTGCTACTCTGGGATTCGGATAATCTTCCGTAACATTTTTCGAATTAAAACGTCTGTAATCTACACATAATTTCCATCTTTTATCTATCGTTTGCACCAACACAAGTGGCGCTGACCACGGGCTTAACGATTCTTCGATCACCCTCTGCTTAATCTCTGTGTCCAATCCTTCTGTCTTGAAAATAGGAACTCTCCGGACTTGTTCCATACAATTCGCTCGCTTCGGCGGTTTATCTGGGTAAGCGAACACGCGTTTTCGCTCACGTAGAATTTTACACTTTCGAAACTTTTCAGCTTCATCGGTTGAAAGATTTCTACATCCATAATACACACCGCATAAAAACTCTGGCAATTCTTCCGAATTCTCACTCTCCTGAATACGACACACGGACTCCTGTTCCAATGGATCACTGATAAAATTAACTAGTGCCAATATCGCTACTTGTGTATTCCCCTTGATGCATACTTCTCGGTCACCAGGGTTAAAAACGCGCACATACAACACATTGTTTTTCGCGTTCACAAGCACATGTGCTAACACTAATCCATATGTATGGATAAACCTTTTCAAAGGCACTAATATTCCTTCACTGATATCAGATTTACAATTTAGTTTCGAACTCAATACACATTCATGTTTCGGTGGTACCACACTATCTTCAATAGTCACAACATTACAACCACGCCCTTCCTCGGCAAATGGCATTTCACAAAATACTAAAGAATCACTGCGATATTCCCACTGGCACTTATACTTCGTCATAAAATCTTGTCCTAGTAGATTACTCTTCACGCCTCCTACATACACTCGAAAATAAATGTTCATATCACCAAATGTTAGTAGCATCCTTGCAGTCCCTAACAGCTTTAATTCACTTCCGTCCGCTGTTTCGAATTTTCGTAGTGCCCTCTCTAGTACAGGTCTGTGCTCTGGGATGATACTATAATAAACATCCTCTGTAATAAATGTATTCATTGCACCGGTATCAATTTTCCATTCTAAAGGTGTTCCTTCAACTAATCCATTTACTCTCATTCCATGTTTTCCTTTCACTTTAATTTCACTCACTTTTGAATGCATAAACTCACTTATACGTTGAAAATCACTGGGTAAATGGCTGTCCGTTTGTGTCTCCTTACATAAAACACTTGATTTCACATCTGTACTAGGCCTTTTAGGCGCACTGACCGACGCACGGCCTACTGCCTCGGTCCGTTCATGTTTAAAGGTCTCTGTCTGTACGTGTTACGTCCATTTCTGTTCTCTGTCAAACGAATACACTCTTCCTGCATAGATGCCTTTATTGCATCCTGTAAAGTTTTCGGTCTTGTACGTTTCACTGCGAGTCTAAAATCCTCGTCAACACTACAATTATCCATGAAAGTTTTCATACTACTTTCTTGTACATATTCTCTATTATTAGGGTACGCTCGACGGTATAAATCCTCTATAGCCTGACCAAAATCACGGAATGACTCAGAATCTCGTTTTCTACGCAGTTTGGCTTCGGCCACATAACTTTCTTTCATTGCACGGTGTCCAAATCGTTCGTCTAAAGCACTTTTCAAACTAGCATAATCACTACGTTGAAAATCCGACAATCCGTACGCATATGTTTCGGCCTGACCACGTAACACAGTAAATAACACTTTTCGTTTTCTCTCGTCACTCCACATATTTAATTCTGCTATATTCTCAAAATAACGAATAAATTCGCTCCAAATGTCGTCACCGTCGCCCTTAAACGTTCGTTTTACACCAATTTGAGTGACTGTACGTTTGTCATCACGAGTAGCATCCCTTGGTTGATACTGATCGCTTGTAAAAGTATCAGGTGAGCGAAACGTCACATTTCTTCTCGGTTCACGTTTAGGAGTCGATCTCCTAGTATTTGGATTGTTCGGAGTCCGTTTAGTGTTTCTGGACACTAGTTTCACAATTATGCTCACGAGAATAATGCATAAAATACACAAACCACCAGAAATCAAAATTTCCCTTGTCAGACACAGTAGCATATATCCGGGAAAATACTGATATAACGCAAACAGTACCCCACTTCCTAGGAAAATTGTCACAATCCACATAGCGACAAATTTACACCAACCGGGTTCTGTTGTGTATTCGTACGTTAATTGATCACTAAAATGACCAGGTAAAGGTGTGCTCGTATAATTGGGCTCATTCCCTACACCTTTTACACATGTCAAGTCTTCATCGGCATTTTCAAACTCTTTTAGTAAATTCCGTCGCACTGTTGACGGCGTTTCATTGATTGGACATTCCGGCGTCCTGGGCGTGTCACTAATTATTTGATCTGACACTCCCTCTGTCGTGTCCATGTCGCAAGGGGTATAGGAGGTTTTATCCCCAGTAAACATGATATCGATAATTACAAAAGAATGAACGATTAACGCAAACACTACAAACAACTCCACAATTGGTTTTTTTTTTCACGACGGGCACTAAAAATTATATACACTAAGATAACAAAAATTCGCACAGAAAATCATATGAAATAACATATAAACACGTTTTTCTACAGAAGATATTTACACACTGAATAATGCTCGAATTTGCACGTCACACTGAACTTTAAAATTCATGTACATTTCCGCCACACACTTCACATTTCTTTGTACGGTCACTGTACAAGCACTTCGGGAAAACTTCAAAACAATTTTCACACTCTACTCTGGTATTTGCACGCACTGTTCTCACAAAATGCCAGAATCCTTTGTCAGTAATATCATACACTCGCACCAGAACTTTTTCACTCTCCATTTTTCTTTTCACAAATTGTCGAGTAACACAGAAAAAAATCACGTAAATCACGCACTATAAATTGCACACAACACTCGGAAAATATGTAACATACACGACACTGATCACAACACAAAATAAGTCCCACACAAATAAACACTGAATATTCGCAAATTAACACAGAAAAATAATCGCGCACTTCTTACATAAAATTTTCACTTCACACGTAAGTCACAAAATTAACACACGGAATATACACAAAACGCGCACTACACACGGTATAAATTCCAAAATGAATCGCGCACTAGTACACACTGTAAATCCAAAGGTAAAAACCTGAAATTTGAAAATACTGCAAAAAGCAAATAATGAAATTATGTAAGCACTATACTTTACCGTTTGAGAATTCAATACTTTACCTTCAAAATCCACAAATAAAATTTTCACACACAGAATGATAAATGCACAATAAAATCCAGTGAATTCTATCCCGCCAAGCTGCCAACCACTTGTAGCGTAGCCTTGAATGCGTAGTAATTTTGGTAGCGTGTCTATCTTAGACAAATCTTTGGTAGCGTGTCTTTCTTAGACAATCTGCAAACTTGTCGTCCCAGACGACGAAGTCACTGTGTAAAGTATTGATATCACTCGTCCCAGACGAGAATTCCTGTCATCCCACACGACAAAGTATTAATCCACACTCGTCCCAGACGAGAATTATCCAAGTGTTGTTGAAGTGAGACAAAGTAATAAGTTGACATTTTATTTACACTATGTACAAAATCCAGTTTAAGAAAAGAAATCACATCACAACATCTCCCTTGGCATCACAAAACTTATCTCTTAATATGCAGAATCGGGGGTCCTATTTATACCCTCAGGCAAGGATCGACCCGATGTAAACAAAGGTCGTGGCCTCTGATTGGTCAGTTGGAATGATCGGCCAATACATACATAATTAATTAGGGATCGACCTTTCTATGAATACTAATTAGGTTATGAAACAACGATATAATTAAACTGATAAATAAAACAATTAGAAGTACAACTATGGCAATTATTACAATCAAATATGAAAGTTATGATGTTAAAGATAATAAATACAAACAAAGGTAAACAAATAATTATGTACAAACAACATATAAAAGAGATCGGCCGCTGTATCTCGCATGTAAACAAACATGTAAACAAATGCATTTCAATACTTTTCTACAATTTTTTTGAAAAGATATAAAAATGCTACCGTTTGAATTATGGCTGTTTATACACAATCGTCTTGAAAAAAAAGTCTCTTATTCTATGTTACACATCTAATTAATATGCAAATTAAAATTGTATGAAATATTCAGACCCTACACTGATTAAACGCGTTGATTTATCGACAGTCAATAACACTCTAACCGCTTTTCGCTATTTTTAGAGGTGGGCTCTAAAGTTGGTTTCTCCTTTTTTCATATTTCATCTTTTTATGTACCTTCCTTTTCTATTTTGTTTCGATTTGTTTGTTTGGTTTTTCTTTGTTCTGGTTTATCTGTTTGTTCATTTTTGCTACATTTTATTCATTAAAAAAAATATGTATTCTTGCTATTATGTGCTATATTTTTGTTTTTATTTATTTATTTATTTATTTATTTATTTATTTATTTATTTATTTATTTATTTATTTATTTATTTATCTATTTTCTTTTTTATTTATTTATTTATCTACAAGGAGCAAAGCAATCATCCCTGTCGTTTTTGATAACGATTCAAACCCTTCTTTACTTTTCCCCTTATGTAATTTTTTTTCTTTAAGCTATTTGATTAAAATGACGTTTGATTTTACATGCAGTCTCTCGCTACTTCATCCCACCTCACCCAATTTTGCATATATGTATTATATCAGCCACTGAATAAAATCAAACGTTGTAAAAAAGGGGGGTGGGGTGGGGAGGTAAACGAAAATAAACCATTCCAACAAACCGAAAGTCAACTCCCTGTCTGTAATTTTTAAGCATACGTACATATTAAGTACCCAAGAAAACTAAAATGCTCTAATTATAAGTATAAAACATGTACAAAAGAAAGTTAGGGGGGGGGGGGTATTCAATTCCCGTTTTATTTACACTTGATGAACAGAAACATAGGATGAGGGTCATATATCTTTTGTATGACGAATGCTACTCCCCCCCCCTTCCCTATTTTTTTTACTTCCCTCTTATCTATCCGACCCGTGCATAGATTTGTATGGAGGGAGATCAAAGATTGTATGTGTACTGTCTTGAATCTAAATCAATAAGGGCGTTCTTTTCATAGTAAGCCCTTTAAATATACACAAAAGAAGGTATAACAAAATATATTATACGTCTCACAAGTAAATGTGGCGCAAGCGCGGATATAACAAAAACTGAAGGTTAAGAGCTCCCGGAAGTTGGACAAGATTGACTTTTTCCTGTAAATCTTTCTGAAATAAAATCGCGATTTACGTCGCGTTTGAAAGTTATTCCCATTTCGGATTCAAATGTAGCTTCAGGAGGGGTTGGAGTATAACTGATTAGATTTCTGGATCCGCAAATATTCAAATTTCGGTGACCAGGATGGAAAAAAGACGTTATGAATGCGCTCGCATTATTTTCCTGTTTTGCAATGATAAATCAAGTTGAAACAGAGCATTAATTACAAGCTAGTTATAGGTTTACTGCCCTATATTATAGAACATGTGATATGTAAACCTTGTTCAATAGCTTTCGGAAGGATAAACGGAAAAATATAATTCAGGACAACAGTGTTTAACAAGCTGAACGATGGGGATTTTCCTCCAAAGTTAGGAGCACCGCTCGTACAACTGCAGTAGGGATTTTATGGAAACTGTAATCGACTTAGCTTTGTGATTTTATTTCCTTGTTCGTGGAAAAGTTTATTTGATCTTGATCAAACTTCACATAACGCGGCTTCAATCGCCTCTGTAACAGGAGTAGTGTAGTTATGATTTGTAACTTAAATTTTGGACCCTAAAATAAGGACTTCTTTATGTAGTTGTGGTGTGCAGTATTTTTCAGTAATATGGGTAGCAGAAATTGGAAAAGGCGACTGGAAAGTATTGTACACAATCAGAATAGGTAAGAATATTCAAACAAATGGTATTAAATATACTGTAATTCTTTTCCTTCCCCCTATAGTTCTAATCATCAAGCGTAGATGAAAGGAGAAGTAAGTACCCCCCCCCCTCCCCCCTCTCCCCTTTCAACAGTTACTGTACATGCAATTGTTCTGGATTCAAGAACATTTTTGTTTTATGTTTCCTTTAAAAAATGCAGACATGGAGTTGACTTTCGGTTTGGTGGAATGATTTATTTTTGTTATCCCCCTTTTTTGAAACAAAGTATATAGTTTTATGATATTAAAATCTTATATGGGTAAACAGGTATCTTACAAACAAAGTATATAGCTTTATGATATTAAAATCTTATATGGGTAAACAGGTATCCTACTGGTAGTACGTAAATATCGGATAGACAAATAAAGCTTCAATAGAAAATCTTTCAATTTATGAGTTTTTCGCACTTACAAAGTTTGGTATATCAAGCCTTCAATGTATTTATCCCCCTAGCAGTGATTCAAGTCAATTCAAGATTTCCCCATACCCTCCCCCCCCCCCAAAAAAAACCCCAAAACAACCAGCTAATTATAAATATCAAGATATATTTTGTTCTGAAAAAATGGAAAAAGAAAACCCATCTCCCTACCACCAGCTAATATTTTTTGTACATCAGTAAATGACCTTTACGTTACAATGTACATACATTAGTATAAAAAGCACAAATACATAATTACGCCGTGAAGGTCAAGCAAAAACGTGATGGACAAACACAGCTCTATTTCAATAAAAGCAAATGGGTCCATCTCAACAAGAGGTATATTTTTGAATATCACACGGCACATGGGATCTAATCCTCCCCTCTCCCTTCCGAACGTTGCTGCCTTGTTGTTCAGAAGTTGTTTGAACTAACAAATAAAAAAGTCTGAGTGTTCGAAAATACACTACTTGTATTGGCAACCCGTACATATCTCTGTGATTGACAATGCAAAATTAATATGTATATCCTCTTAAATACATCGTAACCTCCTTGTGGGTATCGGGAGTTTTTTTTTAGAAAATACACATGTTCCAGGGTCTCATGCAAAGGAGGGGGAGCTACCAATATTTTTAGGAAATAAGTTGTTAAGATTAATTTACAAAAAGAAAAGTCGCGCTTGCTTCATTCGTACATACTAGACGTTGTAACATGTTTTTCAGATATTGTATAAGATTTTTATGCCAACATCACATATACTTATGTTGTGCACAATCTGAATAAGAATATTGATTAGACATATATATAATTAAAAAAATAGTTTTGCAAGGAAACAAATAAACATAGAAGAAGTGTTCGAATCGTCAGTTATTCAGTCTCAAAGTCGAGAGGAATCATTAGAATTTCCATTGGAACGCTTACAAAGCCCTCAGTTTCATTTTCATTAAAAGCAAAGGGGTCCAACTGAAACTGAAATTGACGGTTTTGCAAATATAAGTCCCTCATCCGGTTTTCCATTCAAGAAATGTAGATGAAAGAGGAATTGAACCCGTCTTCACACTCATTTCAATGTACATGTTATTGTTTTGGATTCAAGATTGAGTTTCTTGATAACTTTTTATGTTTTGCTTAAAATACAGAGAGTTGACTTTCGGTTTGTTGTAATGGTTTATTTTTGTTTTCCCTCTTTTTTTTGCAAACAAAGTTAGATTTTATCATAATGCATTCTTATGTGAGTATACAAGTATAATTCACTCCTATGTATATACATACAAGCAGTTTATAGAGGAAAGAAAGAAACTTTTAAAAAGCTTTCAATGCATGAATTCTCCGCACGTACAAGGTCTGGTGTATCAAGCCTTTGTAGTTATTTCCCTTTGGGTGATTACTATGGTTCTCAGCTTTGAATAATATTTTCTTGCAAGAGGAGGGACGATAAAGGTCAAATTTCCATAAAATCCCCCAATATGCCAACCAGCTAATATCTCCTACCTTTGCGTAAAGTTTACTCTAAATCAAAGATGAGAAATTCCCATCCCAGTGTCCCTGTAGTACATGTGTCTTTTACATAGTAAATACGTATGTATGGGAATATTACAGCGTATATCCATTAGTATAAAAAAAACATTATATCGTGAAGGTCAATGCAAAAGATGATGGACAGTTTAAAAGCTCAATTTCAATAAAAGCAAAGGGGTGATTCAAACTTCTGATGTATTACAATATTAATTCCGGTTTAACAGAAAATTGAAGGCGTAAAACGATTTCCAGACGCATTTCAAGAAAATTGGGAATAAACGTCGGTCATTTGGATAAGAATCAGGGTCTGGGTCTACCCCCCCCCCTCCCCAAACGTTTCTTCCTTGCATCTGATCACAATATACTTTTTTATTTTATCAAGGTGAATTCACCACATGTATCTTAACACCTCCGAACACAGGTCCACTTGTTCTTAGTTCTCTGTGATTGGCGATACAAATATGTGCTTCGTAACCTCCTTGTGGGTAACATACCTGGGATATCAAGTAAGGGGAGGAGGCATCTATATATTGGTTTTGGAAATGACACACATTCATATTAACTTTGCGCCAAAGAGTCGTGATAGAAAAGTTATACCCAATACTACACAAAGCAAATGCATACATTATAGAAGTGGATACACCACGATATTCCCACTTCCGTCCTCTGTCGAATCCCAGCCAACACACCCTTTTTAATCTCTCGCCGTCCCCTCTCCCCGCGAAACGTTAAAAATGATTTGGGCATTATACTATAATTTCCTTCCGGGTTGGCTATCTACATGTATACTGTAAACTTTCTATCTCTACTATATTACAATTTTGGTATTTTTGTTATTGTTACTATTTCCGTACATTTTCAAGGGTATTATTTTCTGGATTGATTTTAGTCTCTTTGATTTTTTTCTTTAATTTTATTTCATTTGTAATTGTATTTAGATGGGTACTAACTGTGCGCCTCTTGTTGGATATTTATTTTTTTACACTTACGAAAAAAAAATCATCCAAAATCATCAAAGGCACAGAAAACGTGATGATTTGAAACTTTTAATAATACTTTTAGGTATCAGCAGCCTGTTTCACAAAAATACTTACGAAAAATTTTAGGAATTTTCGTAACTTTTGATCGCTTAGCTTTCTTTCTAAACTTAGAATCACAATGTTTTGTTTCTGAATTTATATGAAGTATATAGAAATGATATTAAAAATGAGTTAAAGAAGATCCTGACGATAATCTCAACAACACTCACAATAGAGCACCAAATTGAGCATCGACGGACCCCTAGCAAGCACCATATGATCTAAATTGAAAAATATTTGAAGTTTTTATTTGATGATGAAAGTTACGAAAATTCCTGAAATTTTTCGTAAGAATTTTTGTGAAACTAGGCACTGGATGATATTCTGACTATTGACAATCCTGCATTTGAATTGAATAAGAATTCATCCACAAGAATTAAAACTTACCAAGGCAAACGTTACAAACACAGAAACACTATCTTTGGAGTTAAATTGTAAACTGAAAGATCCATACAATTGTATATGACATAAGGTATGATTTGGATTCA
Organism: Pinctada imbricata; assembly: GCA_033119305.1. Taxonomy (NCBI): domain Eukaryota; kingdom Metazoa; phylum Mollusca; class Bivalvia; order Pterioida; family Pteriidae; genus Pinctada; species Pinctada imbricata. The sequence continues at coordinate 22,595,554 of VSWD01000004.1, forward strand.
ACATAGTTATTTTCCCCTAGCTTGTCGGTGATGTTGCCCGACAACCGTCATACGGCATTAACATATCACAGCTCATCCAGTACGCTAGAGCCTGTACTGATGTTTTGGATTTCACAGTAAAACTTACAAATTACAAAGAAATGTTTAGGTCAAGGATTCATTTTCATAAACTAGTTAAGACTTTCTGGAAATTTTACAAAATTACAGTATTACTAAGCTTCCTTAAAATTCGGATCTATAAAAGCAATAAAGTACATGTATATTACTTTGGGTATCACACAGCCTGCCTTTTATGGTGATATGATAAACAAAATTAGAAGGATCAAAAGTAGACAGCATTACCGTCGAAAATGCGTCAGAATCATCAAACGCCTTTTATACCGTAGATATGATCCTAATGTCACCAGACTAGGATTGGTAATTTACCAATCTACAGTCTTGTACCAGCGCATTCTGACTGAATTGCACTCTGCCTGAGACGACGGGACTCCATGATGGGCCCTGTCCAAACCTCATTAGTGAAAACAGGGCCCTGACTAGCTGTCCTCTCTGAATGTCAGTCGGACTCCTCGGGTGATCACATGTATCATGAGCTCGCGGCGGCAGAGCACGGATTGTATTACGTACGCCCTCTTTTTATATCCATTTACATATTCATCTGAGTTGTTTGGGTCCCTGCGTTTTGCTGTCTTGTTTCTGGGTTCATCTAACAGTGAGGAGGAGGTTGTTTTACACTACAATTTATTGTACGTTCTTCGAAAACTTAAAGTGGGAGTGTTGTGCGCACGTAATCCAGATAAGGACATCATTTTCTACTTCCGTAACAAATGCCCATCCTAAGGAGGTTACCCATTGGTGTTTGGTGTTTCTATGTCGTATGTCTCTTTTTCGTCTCTTGCCGTGCTTGTCTTTGTGTTTTTGCACCGGCTGTTTTGGTGTTTTGTTGTTGGTACTGCAACCGGGTCTGGTTGGAGATCCCCTCCCTTCTTCTACATCTATTATTTTGTATTTTGTGGGGTTATGTGTGGGTTTGTTTTCGAATGTTACTCCATTTGTTTCGTATAAAGAGACTTTTATATACCAGTTTCAGTTCCAAAGTGTGAATTGCACTAGTATTTTGCACGTCCGGCCTTGTTGGCTTTGATCTACGTTTAGGATTCTAATTTCCTGCATAGTTGAAATTTCGGTATCTTCTTTTTCCGCTCTTTCTATATAAATCTGAAAAAAAAAACTAAGTATAGAATTCGAAGAAGGACCAATGCGACGAAATTTCATAAGCAAAGCACGAAGGGAAGAAGTCCCCACTGATGCGAGAGAAGTTAAATGCAACTGTTGCGAGGCAATTGCGTCTTATTCTAAGTGTCCGTCCTGTACTCACATTCTTCGAAAAAGGCAGTCAGTGAGTGAGATAGAAATCTGCGTAGTAGAGAGATGTAGAGACGTTGACTTTTATACACCAAATGCAACGAGACCGAAAATAACATTCATATGTCTTAGTTGGAAGAAGCATGTGTATTGGAAAAAACTTTGATTACAGGACATGAAGAATTTTAAAATAATATAAAAATTGAAAACATTAGAGAAGTACATGTATAGAATGTTACATGTAACCATAACAGCTAACTGGTAGAGAATCTAGCTAGTAATGAAGTAGAGTGTAATGGCTAGTGATATAAAATATATAGTAGTAGATGCTGCAACGGGGTCTTGTTGGAGATCTCCTCCCTTCTGGTATAGAGGTCGAGTCAGAATACTAGTCTAGTAGTGTTTTATAATTAGACAGTCGAATAGGAAAAGTAACGATAAGAGAGTAATTTGGTCGAATATCTGACATGACGTTCCATAAGTAGAGATATTCTTGTTTTGACCAAAATGTTGTATTAGGATTATTTTATAAAGATAAAATACGGTGTCGACAGACTGACAAATGTGTCATGATAAAATCATATGAAAAGAAAATAAGCGATAGAAATACAACTTTCGTTTGATCATAAATGTAAAGTCGCAGGCAAGAAGGAAAGTAAGTAGAGTATATTATAGTTTCCCTCTACCAAGTACATCGTATGTTATCTGATTACATTCTCCAGACTGATTTTACTTCCTTCATCGTGATTTGTTAGGATTTTAGAACGGAATAAATTTTCATTAATTTTTATCGTCTTTTGATAAAACTTGTCAAACCACATAGTGACGAATTACTTTAAAAGACCTTTTCCTCTAGACCAAAATGGAAAATATTAATTCAGCACAGCCAAAGCCAAGTGTCCGTCTGATGACAGAAGGATCATTTCCATATATAAAAGGCGTATGATTATTCTAACGCAATTTCAATGGTAATTCTGTTTATCTTTGATCCTTCTTATTTTGCTATTTATAACACCATGAAATGCAGGTTGTGAAATACCAAAAGTAATATACTTTGTTGCTTGTATGGGTCAGAATTCAAATGAAGATGACAATAATAATGATGTATATGGGTTTTATAGGAAAGCGCAGCATCATTTGAAAATAGTGTTATTTCGACCAATGAGTTGTATTAGAGTAGGTCTATGGTAGAAGATGAGGTATTATAGTATAGTTTCCAACTTCCAGTAACATATAGTTTCCATGAACCACAGGAATATAATCGGTGTGCAATATATACTCATGTAAAAACTCAGTCAAGAAGGAAAATAGGCAGATTTTCCACTTATGAATCCCCTTCACCAAGTTTACATTGTACAAGAGCATTGCACTATAATACTATCTGATTAGCCTTTTTCCTATGCTGTTCACATTTCACCAGGGATCACTTCCTCATTCATGATTTGTTAGGATTTTAGAACGTAACGATTTTTTTTTATTGATATCGAAAGTCCTTTGATAAAGCTTGTCAGTTCTCATAGTGATAGACTAAGCCATTTCCTCTAAATCAATAGAAAAATTGAAATCATCTCAGAGACAGGGAAGGATTTTCAAAATGATCTAAAGATTTAAACATAACTTGTAATGAAAGGTTAGAGTCTTGGATAAAGTCCAAAATTCTTAGGGTATACGTTTCGACATATTAACTTTCCCTTTGCCTCTTTTTAAAACAAATTGAAGGGAAATTTATTTCAAAAAATCGGATTGCTCTGACAACTCCCCCAACAAACCCATCTCCTATTACAATTGATGTTCAAGTGACAGATATGGATAATGACCATATCCCTGTATACAGCACAAAATCGATATTTCAGAAAATCAGAAACCGAAGGCATACAAAATCAGGACAAAACAGGAACCAAAGCAAACAAACAAGGCATGTTTCTCTTATCCATAAAACGAAGAGTCACAGGAAAACGATGAGAATCGTAGGTGTTACATACAATTGAGTAATCGAGTCCACGCATTTCCTAAGCTAGCGCAGTGGACTTTGGAATTATAGATCTTGTATTCGAATCCCACTGCAACGTCGCGTAACATCACTTTACTGCTCGATCATTGTAAACGTGTGCATGGATTTATCCGTCCTCATCAAGGAATAATTATTACAGGTCATACATGTAAATGAGTCTTTGTGGAAAACAGAGTTATCTCCCATTTGAGACGTTATCTGACGTAAAACTATTATGACGTCATGAAAATGGTATGATAAAGCCGATTTTATACCGTCATTTCTCAGAGTTTTAGGATCGTTTCCATAGAATTTGATGACGTCAAAATTAGTCTACGTCAGAAACCGTCCCAAACGGGAAGTAACTTTGTTTTTCGAAAAAAAAAAAGGATAACTGATCAGCTGAGTATCTGTACCCTACAACTAGTACCAGAGTACTAGTGTTCCAAAGTCACTATACATGAAGATGTCTGAATATAGGAAGTAGTCGTGTCCATTAGGATGTTTAGTTTCCAGGATGTTTAGCTCCGAAAAGGGTTATAGAATATTTGCTCCGTTTGCATGGCTTAGGCCAAATACGTTATTTTCATTTGTTTGTTTGTTCTATTTTACTTTTGAAATTCGATGATCTCTATAAACTATCAATTGTGCTCTCGATCTCACTAAACAAAAAGGTCTAAACTTTCAATGACGACTATAAAGACATTACTACGGTGTTCAGTGGGGTGACATCGCTTCTTCACTTCTTCGTCCTACTACATGTATATATCACTATGCGAAGTAATGATGCGAATAATTGAAGTAATGATGCGAAGAATTGAAGTAATGATGCGAAGAATTGAAGTAATGATGCGAATAATTAAAGAAATGATGCGAATAATTCAAGAATTGGTGCGAAGAAACTTCGCATCATTTTTTTTAATTCTTCGCATCATTTCTTCAGTTCTTCAATTCTTTGCATCATTTCTTCAATTTCTTCTTTAATGCTTCAGATTCAAAATGTATAAAATTCTAGCATAAAATATATATTTTAGTAATGCTGCGAAGAATTGGAAAAATGATGCGAAGAAACGATTATTTCTTCGCTTCTTCGCATCATTTCTTCGCTTCTTCGCATCATTTCTTTAATTCTTCGCATCATTTCTTCAATTCTTTGCATCATTTCTTCAGTCCTTCAATTCTTCGCATCATTTCTTCAATTTCCTCTTTAATGCAAAATAAATAGAATTCCAGCATAAAATATATATTTAAGTAATGATGCGAAGAATAGAAGAATTGAAGTAATGATGCAAAGAATTGAAGTTATGATGCGAAGAATTGAAGAAACAAAGTAATGATGCGAAGAATGGAAGAAGCGAAGTAATGGTGCGAGAATTGAAGAAGCGAAGTAACAGTTCGAAAAACTGAAGTAATGATGCGAAGATTTGAAGAAACGAAGAATTGAAGATATGGTGTAAAGATTTGAAGAAACAAAAATTGAAGAAATGATGCGAAGAGTTGAAGAAATTTTTCCATGAGAAAATAATTCATTAAGATTCAAAATGAATAAAATTCTAGCGTAAAAAATATATTTAAACATTAAGTTGTACTTAAAATTGATAAACATTCAGTAAATAAAATCATATATTTATTGAGTTTTTAAAAGATACAATGCAAAAAGAGTATTTCTGACAAAGTCAAAATACGAAGAATGGAAGGATTGAAGTAATGATGCGAAGACTTGAAGTAACGATAAGAAGATTTGAAGTAATGATGCGAAGAATTGAAGTGATGATGCGAAGAATTGAAGAAGCGAAGTAATGATGCGAAGAATTGAAGAAGCGAAGTAATAATGCGAAGAACTAAAGTAATGATGCGAAGATTTGTAGAAACGAAGAATTGAAGAAATGATGCGAAGAACTGAAGTAATGATGCGAAGATTTGAAGAAAAGAAGAATTGAAGAAATGACGCGAAAAATTGAATAAATGATGCGGAGAATTGCAAAAAAATATGCGGAGAAGCCAAAAATTAATTGTTTCTTTGCATCGTTTCTTCAGTTATATGCATCATTATTTCAATTCTTCGCATCATTACTTCAATTATTCGCATCATTTCTTCAATTCTTTAATTCTTCGCATGTTGAAACAAAGTAGAGCAAACAAGTGAAGAAGTGATGTCCCCTAATGAACACCGTACATTTCGAAGAGCTTATTTGATTTGTAGAAAATCAAAAAGAAGTATTCGATAGGAAGGGAGTCCTATAAGCATATTCTGATCTGTATTTAATTCTTTCGATGTATGCATTAATGTAACTATACATTTGAAGTATAGTATAAAAAAACTTCAATTACAGCAAGATATATTACAGTTACATTTCACACAGGTAAACTTTGTATGAATTTGAGTATTTAGATAAGAGTTATGTCACATATGATCATACAATCCAACATAGAAATGATACAGAGATAAAAGAGTTACTGAACATGATATTGTAGTTTAGTTTCCGGGTCTTTTTTTTTTATTCTTTACAATTATAATAAATTACCGTATCGTTTCCGCGCCTTTCACTCGGATGACGAATGTGTAAGTGTAGTTTCCGGAAGGCTCGATCTATATTTAAATCCGCAAGTTTAAATCCAGTGTGTTTATTACATACCCCAGATATTTAACATGATTAAAAGGGGGTAGTAAATATTTCAATATTGTATTAAAAGATGGTTGAATGTTACAGGTGGTTCCATCCCCGTATCAATGGGCTGGACGCCGAGGCACTTTTAAGGGAGACGGGACATGAAGGGAGTTTCCTGGTCCGACACAGTACGAGCAGAGCAGATGATTACACGCTGTCCGTAAGGTAAGATGGATTTTATCATCATATGTTACATGTACCTGAATTTGTTTACAAACTGAGGTGGCATATTCCGTACAGTGTATAGGTTTATATTGGGTGACCAAAGGTAAATAGGTTGGGGTCAGTACTCGATCCACGTATAGTGATGGTGTTGATTAAAACAAATGAAAGGTCGGGGTGAAATGTACGTGTAAGCAGAAAAAGATTGATCAAAGAAAGAAGGTTTAAGATAGTACTAGTTAAATATGTTTATTAGGGATACATGAGCATGTTTAAAAAAAAACATAATTAAAGAAAGACCTTCCTTTTTCTCCCCTCGTCATTATTAGACATTATTATACAGGAAGGTATCTTCCGGGTCCAAAATGTAGTTGAGAACTTGACTGTGTCTCATACATATACATATATCAAACAATAATTTACGTGTATTTAAAAGCAATATATATTCCTATTTAAATGTCTTGTAATTGTATCTAGAGAGAGATTGAATATAATTTTTATCCCTATTTAAATACGTAAGACATGTCTTTTATCTAGATCAGAGAGAGAGAGAGAGAGAGTATAAATGATAAAAGCTGATCAATCAATCAGTCAGCCATCGTCCTGTCGGACAAGACCTCGATCCGCCTTCAATTCCTATTCTTTGGAAAAGAAAAGATAAATGAAAGACATCAAGGGCAGAGCAACAACTTCTTTTTTCTGTTCGACAGCCATACGGGAACTGCTGCAGAATTTAAAGCTGCATAGTCCACAAGGTCATTGTCAAGATACCTGTATCTTTGCCTCTTAACTTTTAAAAAATATTTCTCCCTGACATGATCGCCATATAGAACTTTCTATATAGATGTAAACTCAGACAGTACATATTTTATACATAGATCGTGATTTCGTTTTCGTGCGTGGTGCGGATAGCCAAACAGGGGATGCTTAATCCTCCCGGTCAAACATCTAGCTTGCTAGGGGTCTGTCGATGCTCAATTTGGTGCTCTATTGCGAGTGCTGTTGAGATTGATGTAACTAAAGGATCTTCTTTATCTCTTAAGTAATCATTGTAATTTTTTTTTGGTTGATCGAGGTATCAACACCAAAAATTGAGGGAAAAGTGCATCGTGCGCGTAGCGCGTAGCGCAAGATGCAAAAGTTTTCCCTCAATTTTTGGTGTTGATACCTCGATCAACCAAAAAAATATTACAATGATTACTTATCATTTCATTACGTCACTTTTGAACGTTTATTTGCAGCTTTGAAATCGTGTTGCTAACGACGTTGCTTATGACGTTGCTAAGCGCGTACTTCCGTTTTGTGTTGATACAGGTATCAACAAAATTTCTCGGCCAATCAGAATCGTCGTTTCTAAAGAATAACAATGGAAATTAAATGATATTTGTGTCACACTGGCGCCTCTTTATCTCATAGGAGGTATATAATAAATCTTAGACCTCCGTGAAATGTGACAGCTTAATAGGAGGCTGATTGATATGTTGTGAGCCTGTTAAGGATTTGAATTTATGAGACATTTTGCATTATTTTCCTACATTATCCCCTTCAGTATCTATAACTTTTACCATCGGTGGTTAAGTGCCCCAATACCACTTTTAAAGAACCCCTTATCTTGACTGGTCAGAAAGTCATCCACTGCTAGTATGACGTCATCATCGGACTGAAAGTGGGTGAGAGAAATAGCTGTTTTCAGTTTTGGGAATAGATGAAAGTCTGATGGAGCAAGATCATGTGAATAAGGAGGATGCTCAATCAAATTAAAGCCACAACTATGAATGAAAGCCATGGCAGTGACAGACTTGTGAACAGGAGCATATTGTCCTAGCTGAAACAATACACCTTTAGCTAGTGCCATTGATTGTTTAACCTTTTTAGAGATAATCTATTGGCAGAATACCTTCTTCAACCCGCAAAACGGAGGCTCAAAACATATCAATCAGCCCTCGTAATCATAAATAATCTTACGTGCTGCCGTATATGAATTGTAGGCGGCGCTCTAAAATTGAATTTTTGCGAAGACGCAACAATTAAAAATTACTGTTATCTAACGTAGAGATTAGATGACCCCTATTCATTTTCAAGGTCAAGGTCACTGTGATCCATTGAGATTGGTCAGATTTGTCTGAGAAAAATAATTATTGGACCATTTTAAAATGTGTAATACAATTTCAGAGTAAAAACAAAGACATGCGTTCCAAAATATTTCAATAATAATTTATTAGTGGCGGACTGCTTGTATCAAAGAAGTAACCGAACGGGAGAAGTATAACCGAACGGAAGAAGTAACCGAACGAAAGCAGTAACCGAACGATTTGAATCAACGAAATCGGATAAAATAAAGTAAACTTATAAAGTTTCACTAGAAATCAACATTAGTTTCAACATTTTTATAATAGGGTGACTTGATGAATAGTTTTTGGTCATTTATTAAGTAACGATAGTTTCAGATTAGATATTACGTGTTGGAAAGGGTAGCATACCAAACCTTTCAGTATGAACTATATTTATGGGAATTTTCCTTAATTTTCTACAATTCGGTCTTTGCATGGAAAAGATTTTACTTTAGATTTATCAGCATAGAATTGAAAATTGATCAATGAAACACAAACGAATGCTTGATCGTTCGGTTACTGCTTTAGCAAATTTGCGAAATTGAGGAAGTCTTGTGGTTAAAAGATGGACATAAAAGATGATGAAAGTCCGAAATTTTTAGATAATTATTCGATTAATATTTGAAACATATGCTAACCATTATTTGTTCCAAGTTTCATGTCTCATTTTAAAAAAACAATGAAGTTATCGTGAATGAACCTTCAAAATCGTTCGGTTCCTGTGCTTCTTAAAAATTAAAGACTTTTATTGAACCAGGAGCAAATCAAGAGTACAATTAATGTGTACGCACCAGATAAGCAGGGTTTTGTTGCCGACGTATTGGGTAGACAAGGAGGCGAAACCCTCGAAAGATAATGCATTTGAAAGATTATAAGGAATTTTAGAGAAAAAAAATGATTTGGAAAATAGCAGTATAATTGAATGGTGTATCATACATACATACATGGATGCTACGCCAATGCCGCACCTAGATCTACACGTTGACTTTGTAGTACGGTAATGTCCTTGAAGTCCAACGTTATAAAGCTACGATCAGAATGTCCTCTGTCTAACCGCGTACGCCCAGGCGTATAAATTTGGCGTAATTGGTTTCGTTTTACGAAGCTTTTATGATGGTAGTCAAATATCAGACCCAAAAATATAGTTTCAATTAAATTATGCATACATGCATATATTATTTGCAGCCTAAACACATTATACATAATATAATTATATTTTTGAAGAGCTTTTTAAATAATTTCCCTTAAGCTTATTATTTTTTCTTATGCAAAATTATTTGTGAAAAAAGTGCAGGCGTACTAAAAATGAGAATCATGCAGTCCCGTTCAAAACTAAAAGTTAAAACACAATGCTGCTCAACAGGGAAACAATGGACCTAATATTTTTTTAGAAACGTGATCTTCTATGTTGAACTGAACTATTAATAGTATAACAACACGGAAAAAGAAAGGGATTCATATTACATTAATAATTTCATTGTTTAAACTTTTTCTCACTATATTAACACAATTGAGTCAACAAACCTGGTCGCCGAGGGCATAGTTTCGACTTCTCAAGTTCACGTTCAAGTTCATTTATTAATTTATGCCAACTGGCACATCAGCATATACAATACATACATAAATGAATATCAAGGTGGACATTGTATATCAAAATGCATGTGAAAAGAAGGTGAATACATACATGTATTTATTATCCAAAGCAATAGTTACTAATGGACATTTTTCAAGTTGACGCACTTCGGACTTCGCACTCCGGACTTTAGCAGTCATATATAAAAGAAATCAAGTGTAAATAAAAAAGTAAAATATGAACATACAATAGACGAAATTACGCTTGAGAGTTTTAAATACATGTGTGTATATTGATACATAAAAATAAATAAATTCTTACATAAAGTATTCTAGGTTCATCGGGATAACATCAACCATTTACGTTTGTGACATACATGTAGTCCCCTCTAAGTGCGGTGTCCGAAGTCCGCGAACATGAAAAATGTCTAATAATAGATTATAATAGGCAACCCGCCTGACCCATCCAGGGATCCAACCACTAAAATACGACTGTATTCATGGTTCGATCTCCGAGCAAATCAGCCATATAATCGAAATTATAACAGGCAACATAAGCACAGCATTCACGAAACCTGAAAAGAGGCAATTTCAGTAACTCAAAGACCTCTACCAAGTTTATGTTTTGAGAAATTTGTATGGCCCATGGATCTCTGGCATCGCACATATTTTGATGATACTTTGTACACCGAGCACAGACAGAAATGTCAACAAAGGACTTTTAGCATTGTAGTTTTTCCTGCAGAACTAAGTTTTCAGATAAAATTTTAGATGAAAGGCATCCATAAATGCATAAATCTTTTGCATCAAAGTAATGGAACAATGCAATTTTTTTGCATTGTAAGGCTGTTTTATACTTATAACGAGGATTTCTGCTTCTTCTTAATGGTCGCTGGAAAAAAATGGAATCTTATGCTTTTTTAAATTTATTTATGTGAGCTTTTGTAATCTATCGTTTGTTTTCCTCTACCAAACACTATTAAGATAGAGGTGCAATTTTGTACTAAGTAGCTTAAACAACCATTGTTCGCTCCCATCTTTTTCGTGTTCACAGATCATGTACACTTTGGGTACAACCATACAGATCATGTACACTTTCGGTACAACCATACAGATCATGTACACTTTGGATACAACCATACAGATCATGTACACTTTGGGTACAACTATACAGATCATGTACAATTTGGGTACAACCTTACAGATCATGTACACTTTGGGTCCATCCTTACAGATCATGTACACTTTGGGTACATCCTTACAGATCATGTACACTTTGGGTACAACCATACAGATCATGTACACTTTGGGAACAACCATACAGATCATGTACACTTTGGATAAAACCATTCAGATAATGTACACTTTGGATGCAACCATACAGATCATGTACACTTTGGATACAACCATACAGATCATGTACACTTTGGGTACAACCTTACAGATCATGTACACTTTGGGTCCATCCTTACAGATCATGTACACTTTGGGTACATCCTTACAGATCATGTACACTTTGGGTACAACCATACAGATAATGTACACTTTGGATACAACCATACAGATAATGTACACTTTGGGTACAACCATACAGCTCATGTACACTTTGGGTACAACCATATAGATTATGTACACTTTAGATACAACTATACGGATCATGTACACTTTGGGTACAACCATACAGACCATGTACACTTTGGTTACAACCATACAGACCATGTACACTTTGGGTACAATCATACAGATCATGTTCACTTTAGGTACAACCATACAGATCATGTACACTTTAGGTACAACCATACAGATCATGTACACTTTGGAAACAACCATACATATCATGTACACTTTGGGTACAACCATACAGATCATGTACACTTTGGATACAACCATACATATCATGTACACTTTAGGTACAACCATACAGATCATGTACACTTTAGGTACAGCCATTCAGATAATGTACACTTTGGAGACAACCATACAGATAATGTACACTTTGGGTACAACCATACGGATCATGTACACTTTGGGTACAACCATACAGATCATGTACAATTTGGGTACAACCATTCAGATTATGTACACTTTGGGTACAACCATACAGATCATGTACACTTTTGTTACATCCATACAGACCATATACACTTTGGGTACAACCATACAGATCATGTACACTTTGGGTACAACCATACAAACCATGTACACTTTAGGTACAATCATACAGATCATGTACACTTTTGATACAACCATACAGTCATCTTCAAGCCGCCAATTGGTAGTTATCAAAGAAACAAGTTCATTGACAGTGTGAATGACTTCGACAATGTCATGTAGCAGTTATACATGTAAGGGTAGTTCAATTAGCTCCTCTTTGTTTTCTCATGAGAGGAGACGTCATACATTAAGATACAGAACAAGGGAAATGTCTATGATCTTGTATGAATGGAGGGACGGTTTAATAAGGGTTGTTCATTCAATTCTTTTTATTCTCAGGAGTTTTGGCTTGACAGTTTCAGGGTTGTTAATCCAGTTCTTCAAAAGTAGAAATGACGTCATATATATACGTAGATACAGATCAAGGCTGTAGTAACTGTAATGCGGGATAGTACAAGGGTAGTTCATCATTTTATTTTTTCATGGATCGAGGTGACATTCACAACAACAGAGATTAATATGACTTGTATGCTAACCGTTTAAGTGTTGTTCATTCAATACTTTTTATTTTTATTCTCAGGAGTAGAGGTGACGTCATTCACATTAAGATACAGAACAAAGGGGATTACTATGATTTGTATGGAGGAGATAAGTTTGCCACGCTTTCGGAGCTGGTCAAATACTACATGGATGGTCGGGAGTCCATTAAGGAGAAAAATGGCGATCCAGTAGATCTGAAATACCCAGTCATATGTGAAGATGCCAACACGGAAAGGTATAGTGACTAAGAGCGTTAAAGGTGTCATAAAAATCTTGTTCTGTATTTCGTTTTTCTCCAATATTAAGTCAGCAATTCTTGGACTGTCACGTTAACTCTTTCGTTGGTATATATATGTTTTTTTTTTATTATTGACATTTTGATAGAAAACTAAATCATAAGTTGTGAGATGTCCTGAACATTGCTGTAGTGCTGAGAATTTACGAAAAAAAAAAAATATTGTAGCGATGGTACCATGAAAATTGTAAATCATGCAGCTCAATAAATTGGACATAAACTGAACATACATGTATAATGAATACATTTATTATCTTTCTTAGAGTCTATCATTATTTTTTTGCCTTTTCCTAAGAAACATAAGAAATGGCAATGCAATCTTCTGTTTGGATAACATTAAGTATATGACTGATCGTGCGATAAATGCTAAACTACGAAAAGCCTTATATGATTATCTGAGAAATTTATGCACCAATCGAATGGTTTAACGAATCAGATCATAAAACGTTAGATTTATTCTATCCAATCAAACGCCATCAGATTTAACAGATATTCAAATTATCCAATCAGGTGGTTCCATGGTCACATGTCAGGTCGGGAGGCTGAGAAAATCTTAATGGAGAAGGGAAGCGAGGGAACGTTCCTTGTACGATCTAGTCAGAGTAAACCCGGAGATTATGTCCTCTCTGTGAGGTCAGGGGACAAGGTCACTCACATCATGGTATCATACGATGAAAAGGTAAGTTGTAATAACAATTGAAATTGCATTCAATTTGGTGGATTTAGAAACAAACAACATTTCTGTGGGGGAGGGGGTTCCTAACCGTCGGAAGGAGAGGGTCCAGTCTAAAGTTTTGAAAAGAAAATAAACATTAATACGTAAAACGGGGGAAAATCAGCGTTCTTGGTAAATTCAAGGGGGGGGGGGGGGGGTCCTGAACCAGCTATCCCGTTTAGATCCGTGCTTGTAATAATTATATCAAGCGATTTCATCGGTTGGCTACTTTACAGTTTGCAAAATTACATATAATCTGATCTAATGATTTTAATGATTAGATTGAAAAAAAAAACCAAACAAATAAAATGAATCAAACACGTGGTTGCATTTTAAAAACCTTCTAAAAGCATTTTTTCCCAATATTTAAATTCATGGTATTCATTACAGTCATGTAGTTACATGAGAGGGCCTGTTGTATTATAGACAGACAGGGCTTTACATAATATTGTAAAACTTGTTGCCCAATCTCTTTTCTCTTTATTGAAATAAAATATTTTCATATAGATAGTCTTTATGATTAATTTTTACAGAAAAAAACCTACGGTATACAAAAGCGGAATTACAGTAGTTTGTTACTAATGATCGAGGAAATTAAGAAAAATCCTTTGAAAGAGACAACTGGTACGGCAAAGGAAATACGATTAAAAACGGTAAGTTTCAGTTTTGTTTGACACATTATTTATTTATTCATTTATTTATTTATATAATTTTTTGCTATAATTATATATCTTTTCCCTGAATATAAAGTTGGATAGTGAGGTACATTTGTATGAGCGTTTCATTTAGACTGAAATATACAAATTGATATTTTAATGTAATCGATAATAGTAAAGTTTTGAAATCTTGTAAAAATTTACATGTAGATTGAAAATTCCAGGATTTGGCTTTTATTGTTTGTCAAATTGTACATATACACAGAAAACGGAATATGATTGTTTTGGCATTTCTTACTCTTATTGCACAGTATATCCCTACCCGCCATTTACCATGTTTACCTCAATTTTTTTTAAATAAGATAACTTAATTCATATAAAGTCATGTTTATTTTTAATTTTTCCCCCACAGCCCTGTAATTCGACTAGAATATCTGCGTCAGCTCTACAGAACAGAGTCAAGGACCTAGAGAAAATAGAGGACGCACAACCCAACGCTAAAAGTAAGGAGGAATTCGCCGCTGAATTCGAGGTAGGCAACCTATAGAATATCTATTAATGATTAATAGAATAATGGAACATTTTTCGGCACTTAATTTTAGAAATTATCATATTTTCCTCGTGATGTTTTGGGTACATTTAAAGTTTTTGAGATTAAAAGCGTCAATTTCGCTAATCTTTATACAGGGTTGTCCGCTCCTTCCTTCCGTTAAGTATACATAATGTAGGTACTACTGGATGGAAGAGAATGAAATTGAAAAATGTTTTCTTTGATTTTCTTTGTGAGAAGAAAAATGAATAGAAACCTTTTTAAGAAAGGACAGTTGAAAATTTTCATATCGCAGATTTCTTAATGGTAGAATGACGTCATTTATTACGTAAATAAATTTTATTTTAAGCAACTACAGCAAATGGACCTTAGTACGCAATATTCTAAAAAGGAAGGAGAGCGACCTGAAAACAAGAGGCGGAACAGATACAAGAATATACTGCCATGTAAGTTCACAAATTTTCTTCCGTTTTTATTTGGGGGGGGGATGTCGAAAAATCCAGACCGAACAATCAAAGATGACGTACTTTGAAAAATGTATTTGCTGCGTCATAAATTCTAAAGAAAAGGGCTGATCTGTAGGTTTTAGTTATTCTTGATTTATAATACATGAACATAGTTATAATACACATACGTCAAGTTAATATTTTCTTTTTTAATTTTGCTTTATTTGGTTTCATTTCAGTTTGGTTTCGCTTTATTTCGTTTCGTTTCGCATTTACAGTTACCTTAGAATTTTAAAATTTCATATATTTTTATCATTTTTTATAATGTTTTAGTTGATCATTCCCGTATTGTATTGAGGGATGGAGACCCGACCGTTACAGGTTCAGATTATATCAATGCTAGTCTTATAGAAGTTGTGAGTATATTTTAAAGAAGTATTTTTTTATTATTAAAATTGTCTTTTTTGGGTAATTAAAGAATAATCGGGAAGAGATTATGGTATTTGAATAAATTAATGAAAAAAAAAAGTGAAAAGCTCCTACGAAATATTAAGATGAATTCTGTCTAGAATCTGGGCGGATTCTGGGTAAAACCTGCTATCTCTTAGCAATTTTGAGACGCACCCAGATTTCTTAAGAGTTCCGCCTAAGCTTTCCTAGACGAATTCCGCCCAACATACATGGTATAGAGGCGGATTCCGTCTAAAAGCCAGGGCTTACTTTTACAAATATAAATCAAGAAATTCCGTCTAACACAAACTAGGGGGGAAATGTTGCATCTTGGGGGAAATTATCTGACTCATCTGATAAAAGTTCAAATTTATATTCCTATTGAAAATGTGGGAAAGAAGAATGTGTAAAATGACCTCCAATATTATCACTATATATAGGTTAAAACTTGGAATATATAAGATTCACACAGTTAGTAATAAGTTGCAGAGTCGTTGCAAGATGTGAATTGCATGAATTCTATAAAAAAATTCAGTATACAATTATTAAGATGAAAAAATAGCCTGATTGTCCTCTGACCATGTTCAAATCATCAATGTTTGTAAAAGTTATAAGTCCTTTGTTGGGCTGATCCGACATTGTCTGAATAGTGAACGTGGTTGTTTTCACCTCTTTTGTGCAATCTTTATTATAATATATATATAGAGAGAGGGAGTTATTTTACTTAAAACATAAATATATATAGATGTTTTCAATATGTAACACATATATGAATGTTTTCAATATGTAAAACATTTAAGTTATTTAATTAGAACTCACTCACAATAAAGCTGTTATAGAACATTGAAGATTAGAAAAAAGTATTATAATTTTTGTTCTTTTCTGTACTTTTTTCTATCCCTGAGTTGGACTTCAGAAAAGGATACACATGCATGTGTAATTTAGGATTCCCAGTTTTACCCTCATTAGATATTTAAAGAACCAAATGTAACCCAAAGAGGGCGTATGTGTAAGTGATTGATAGGCGGAATCCGCTTTAAATTCTCTCTATAGTAAATAGTATGAAGAAAGGCGTATCCGCCTAATACATGTAACTTAAGGTGTATTCCGCCTAATTATAATATCAGGCGGAGTACATCTGGATCAAGGTGGAAACCGCCTAATCTTAGGAATGTTTCGAGCCATATACCGGGCGGAAACTGCCTTATGCTATAATGTGTGCCATATAGGGAGAGTACACGGAATCCGCCTGGAAAATCAAAAGTATAACGCCTAGAGTCAGGGCGGAATATTTCGTACAGGAAAGACCGAAGATATCCCTTTCAGTTTAGAAAATTGTGAAAAACTGGATCGAATCAAACATTAATTAATTGAAAGGATATCTATTAAAAAGAATGAAATTTTTATACTTGTTTAAGTATATTCAAGCTTTTTATAATTTTTAACGAGAAAGAAATTTAAAGACAATTAGTGCTGTCCGTCGGTTACGCTTACTGATAAAAAAATGTATGAAAATTCAAACAATAGGAGAAATTCAGAAAATATACTCAAAATAGATTTACATACAATCATAAGATAACCAGTTGACCTATGGTATCAGTAAATTCAGACACTTATATGTAAGGACTGACTGAGTGAGGAAAACTTTTCAAACTTTCTATCAATTAGCCTGACGTAGACGGGAAAGGAAATAGAAAGACTTATATAGCCACACAGGGCTGTCTGCCGGCTACGCTCACTGACTTCTGGAGGATGACGTGGCAGGAGAACTGTAGAGTTATAGTTGTCACAACGAAGGAGGTGGAAAAAGGAAAGGTTTGTATTAGTGATGGGAAATCGGTTGCACCTTCATAATCGCGGTGGTTGAGCATCCGATGCGATTTTATCGATTATTAATCTGTTGCACAGAATTTCATCATTTACTTTGAAAGTTGTTTTTTTTTTCAAGAAAATAATTACTGCTACACTTCATTTGTTTTAATATTGTTACAATTTTTTGACTTAATGAAAAAAAAGAAAGAAAAGAAAATGAAAAAAAAAATCTCTGAAAAATTATCTGAGTTATTATCATTTTTATACTACATGTATTTGAGACAACTCAATTTCAATCTCTTTCATATAAAAAATCACATCGCTTGATAAAGGTACAAATGTAAAGGTAATCGATTGCTGATAGTCATAATCGATTATCGGAATAGAGAGCAATTATCGAGCGATACTCGATTATTAGCAATAATCGGACATCATGACTACAGATTGTTTGTCTACAATACTAGCTGCTTAGCAATGCTTACATTGTTTAAAGTAACCATAGCAACTGCTTCATAAATTATTTTTCTTAAAGTTAATATGACAAATTCTATCAAATTGGATAAATTATAGTAATAACTTAGAGAGATTCTAAATGGAGTTATCTTTTGTAACTAAGAAAAGAGTGATGCGGCATTTACAAGTAAGAGTTAGTTTGATTTGATTTTCTTGGCCCTATTTGCTGAATTGCCTTTGAACTTGTTATGCAAATCGAATTTCAGTATTACGATGTACTTTGCTTCGAAAGTAGCCTATAGGAGCCTTATTTGCTGCGAAGAAAAAGTTTCTTGTTCAGTGATATGTCATTGCATACATCAGTTGAACAAGCACATTCTGTAACATTCTTTACATACTTTTACTTAGGTTAAGGCTTTCAATACTTTACTTAGGTTAAGGTAGTGCGCTACTGGGCGTGCCCGGAAGACCCGGATGGACCGGAGAGAGTGTTCGATGGGTATAATTGTCAGTATATTGTCAAGTATGTGACTGAGAGGAAACTGTCAAACTTCGTTGTCAGAGAGCTGGAACTCAGTAAAGTCAAAAACGGCAAGGTCAGTAACTGGAATTTTTTTTTTTCAAATGTCACCATGCATGTCTGTTTTTCTGTCCGTCAGTAATACATGTATTCCGTCTTTTCGATTTTACATGCCCACGTTCGATTTGTGCAGGTATATGACGTAAAAGCATTATGACGTCTTTAGATTCCTTTGAAAACTTCATTTTTGTAACCCCGTTTCCCTGAATTTCAGGCTGGTTTCCATAAGAATTGATGAAGTCACAATACGTTGACGTCAGATACCTGCACAAATGGGAAGTAACTCTGTATTTCGAAAAGACCGAATTACACTAACGTTTTTAGTCAAAACTGTAACAGTTGCAAATTTTATTTCCGATTGTTGTCTTTCTTGTGTAAACAATTTCGCTCTTTTAATATGGATGATCTTATACACTCTTAGACTGAGGGTCCACGCAAGATTTATCAGTTCCACTTTTTGACCTGGCCTGATTATGGTGTACCGGGGGATCCAGGTGTTATTCTTAGCTTTGTGGAGTCGGTCAATCGGCAACAGGAAAGCATCAAGGGGGCGGGGCCAATAATTGTCCATTGCAGGTAGATCGTATAAATACGTTATCTAGTTCGTTTTGTACGTCAAATTGAAAATTGATTGTATTTTATAGATATATTACCCATACCTGATTGGAAGTTGTCTCCGTCTCGTCCGCTTTGAATTTGCTCTCCCTTTTCATGTTTTTTTTTTTATATGTTTGAACTTTATTTTTATATTACAGCGCAGGGATCGGGCGGACGGGTACATACATTGTCATTGACATTATACTGGAGCAGATCGAGTTCTATGGTAAGTATCATTGGTACTTATACCTGCACTGATGAGAATTTAATATTCGAAACACGTGTCTGGTACAGGAAAAATTGGTTCGGAACTTTCTTCATGAAGGTATAGAGTTGGAATACATGTAGATTTCAGATATTAATCCTTACTTCAAATGATGCTTATAATAAATAACCCCCCCCCTCGAGACACATTCCTGAGACCCACCGCCCCATCAATTTTGAAGTTTTGTATCTGAACAAGGTTGAGATACAAATATTTCTTATCGCAGGTCTGGACTGTGAGATAGATGTTCAGAAAACGATACAGAGTACACGAACGTTCAGATCTGGTATGGTACAGACGGAAGGACAGTACAAATTTATCTATAAGACCTTACTACACTTTATAGAGACAGAACAGCAACGGAGGATAGCTGCTCAGGTAAGATCCTTTAACATAGATGATTTTTTTTGCTTATCCTTAAACATTACTGATTCTTTGTTATGTAGTGGAGTCGATGACATTTTGCTAGTGACAGTCCATGATGTCAAAGACCACGAGGTAATAACTACTGACCCTGGCCTTAGCACGGGTCTTGGGGTCGTATCGCGTACGCTGTCATCGGGCACCTATAGTCTAGTTGCCAAATGGCTATTTTGGGGTGAACCCAAAAAAATGTTACGCACAAAATGTTTTTACATGAAAGTGATGTTAATACTCTCTACTTTGATAATCCGGCTGATGCCATTCTGGCACCCTTGGGCATTTCGAAATTTTTGGGAAAAAAGGTAATTTTTCAACGAAAACCGTTGAAAATTGGAAATACACAATTACTTTGTCCATGTTGTAGCCAGAACAACAAATTTGGTATCAAAAGAACAGCAATGCCATTGCCTTTAAGTCCCAAGCTCAGTTTATCAATTTACTCGTCCATAAAATGGGGGAAAACTATGGATTTCGATGAAAAACCGTTGAAAATTGGGAATATGTCATATCTTTTTTCATACCGTAGATAAAATAACAATTTTGGTACCAAACGCACAATAAATGTATTGCCTTTTATTTTAAATATCAGATTAGCAATTTGCAAGTACGAAAATGGGGGAAAGAATGAATTTTGAATGAAAAATCGCTGAAAATTGGGATATTGCAATGTTTTTTCCACGCT
Organism: Pinctada imbricata; assembly: GCA_033119305.1. Taxonomy (NCBI): domain Eukaryota; kingdom Metazoa; phylum Mollusca; class Bivalvia; order Pterioida; family Pteriidae; genus Pinctada; species Pinctada imbricata. Next base: position 22,616,041 of record VSWD01000004.1, read on the forward strand.
GTAGTTATAACAACAGCAAGAAAAATGATTTCATTGCTTTAAATTCAGAATTCCACTCAAGCAAATTGAATCTTCTTGTTTTGTTTTGTTTTGTTTTTGCTGAAAATAGGTTTTAAATTGTAAAAAAAATCGGTTTAAAGAAATTCTAAAACAACAATTTTCGTATCAAAATGATTGCATATTGATAGTTTTAGATTTGCACCCTCTTATTACCCATTATTCTACTCTAGATATATCATTCCAAATAGTATAAATGTCCTAGCATCATCTTACAACATCACGCATCATTTCACGAAAAGAATGTTCCATTTTAATTGCATAATTCATACATTGCTTATTTGATGTTTGATGTCGTGTTTGCTGTTCCCTGCCAGTTTGGTTTCTCTTTCTGTGTTTGTCTTCTCTGTATTTTTACTTGAGATGTTTTGATGTGTTGATATTGGTGCTGCAACCCAGTTTTGTTGGATATCACCTCCTTTCTTATTGCCTTGTTTTTTCATCAACATGCAATTGTAATTCTTGTGTGCAGCTACTTCTAACAACAAAGAACCCCTCTTACATGGTTGATCAAAATGCCTCCTTTGCATCGTACTCTGACAATTTTCTACTCCAAAACATTTACAGAATTAAAGAAAATTGAGCACAGAATTTGTCACATCTGTTTGTTACACAGCTCAGATTTCATGTGCGACTACAACAAATCAACAGGATACTAGTAACAGATAGAGGTTCAGACGCAATTGGCAAAATATTATCACAATAGGTCTCAACATTTATTTTAAATTTAGTTCTTTCAGCAGATCCAGGTTTGATCTTAAGAATGTTTCCTTATGCATGGCTAAAAATATTTTGTTTTTCTTGACATTTTATCGAAATTCTTCAATTAATAAAGTTGGTGGTAATGGTCATCCAAGAGTTTTGAACTCTGTGAGGAGGTTGTTTTACACCATAATTGTGCGTTCTTCGAGACCTCTGGGAAATCGGAATAGTGGGAGGGTTGTGCGCACGTAATCCAGGATAACCACACCGTCTGCTATTTACGTGGCAGATGGCCGTCCTAAGTCGACACCCGTTGTCCATTGGTCTCGTTGGTTAATGTTTAGTCTTTTATGTTTCATGTATCTATGATCTTGTCCCTTTTGCGTCTCTTTCTGTGGGTGTCTGTTCTGTGTTTTTTTTTTTTTTTTTTTTTTTTTTGCATGGGTGTTTTGGGATTTTGCTGTGGGTGCTGCAACCTAGTGTTGTTGGAGATCCCCTCCTTTCTCTTATAGCCCATTTCATTCAATCGTACACTGGACCTGACATCAGATATACTGTCTAGCTTCTTTTCAATATCTGAGTTAACTTCTCTCAAATTTGACACGGAACACCACTTCAAAAGATTTCCCACAGAACAACCTTTGTCTCTCCTATACCATCATATGTTGATGGTATCCATCATCATGATCTGTTCGCAATACCTACATCTTTAGAATAATGTGCAGAATGCGAGTTCTTAATCAATCGGATTGCTTTCTCGATCAAATGATTGCAAGTACATGCAATATCAATCAGTTGCACTTCATTTTATGAGATGTAGCTTTCTTGACTGAATCTTTTATGTCATTGTGATCGTAAGTAGGAGTCAATTGAATACCATTTAGATTTGCTCTCTGCAAAGTAATAGCAATTTCAAGTTCAGAAAATAGGGCCAGGGGAGCTGCTGGAGAGGATTTTGGCTGTGCCATGAAATCACTTTAATTGAAAGCATCACTGATGAGGATTTTTCTATCCGAAACACGTGTCTGGTGCAGTAAAATTGGTTTAAAACTTTCTTCAAGAAGGTAGATAGCTGGAACACTTATCAATGAACATCTGAAGTGTTTAGTTATTTTTAGAATTATATGACAAGAAACAATCAAGGTATTAATTCTGCCATTTAATGGTCAGTTGATACACCAGAGCCCTGCATACATCAATCGATCACCAGCTCCTAGGCATTCTTGTCGAATAGATAACCTGGAGCTTATTTTAAGAACATATTTCGAAGTTGAAAAACTGAACTAATCTTTTTTACATTGAACAATGTCACCACTAAGCAGGTCTTTAAGATCCACTTCAATGATTGAAAACAACTTCACAACCCTGGCAGAAATCATCTATGTTAAACATCTTCAAATTCATTAGCATCATTTAAAAGCAGATTAGTTAACAGCGAGGACTAGACATGCACGTTTCGGATATTTAACCCTCGTCATTGATCCTCAATCCAAACAATGAAATATGGCCAATAATGTGTGATAATTATGTCCAAAATATAAGACGTGGCAAGATGACTAGCATATGATGCTACAGGACCCAGGTTTCAGAAATTTGTGACAATTTTGCAAACAGAAATTTTTTGAATGCGTTTGAGACAAAGGAGGGGATCTCAAACAATAGCAGGTTGCAGCAACCTTAGCAAAACCCCCAATGCAAATAACACAAAGCAGACACGCACAAAAAAGAGACACATAAGGGACAAGGAACGTCAACGCACAACACAGAAACATCAAACAGAAAGGACTACACATAAACCAACGAGCAACCGGTGACGACTTAGGACGGCCATCTGCCACGGAAATAGCTGAAGGTGTGGTTATCCTGGATTACGATTTGAAGAAACGACCAACCGAAATTGATCAAACTTGGCTACATGTGCCCTCGGGGACTCCTGGTCCGCCAGCAGTGACACTCATCAAGTGGACCAAATGTTAAACGTCTTCAAATTCATTAGCATCATCTAAAAGCAGATTAATTAACAGCGTAGACAAGACATGCACGTTATGTATCATAGACAGTAGCCGCTTCCTTTTGAACAATGTGTCTAATTTCACCCACATCTTTCAAAAGCTTGCTACAAGACTCCATGTACTAGTAAATTGTTTTTCTTAAAACTGTTGACTTGAATACACATATCTTTGTTCTAGATTTTCTTTAAACGTTTTGCATTTTTCAAAGTCCCAACTTTGTATGGAAAAAACCTTCAAAAATCAAAGTTTTCTCCCTCATTCTTCTTCTCCCATTTTATTTATGAGCAAGTTGCTAAATATGTATTCAGAATAAAAGACAATAACTAAAACCTTTAGTTTGGTACCATAATTGCAGAACCTCATACTACAGTTTGAAAAAGTCATTGCATTTTGCAAATTTTCAGCGATTTTTCATCAAAGAGTAGTTGTTTTTCCCAATTTTTCGTACCAGCAAATTGCAAATCTGACTGTATTAATTAAAATGAAAGGCAATAAATTTATTGTGCGTTTGGTACCAAAATTGTTTATTTAGCTACAGAATAAAAAAAAGATATGGTGTTTTCCCAATTTTCAACGATTTTTCATCGAAAATCCATAGTTTTCCCCATTTTATGGACAAGTAAATTGGTAAATTGAGCTTGAGGCTTAAAGACAATAAAATTGTCGTTCTTTTGGTACCAATTTTGTTGATCTAGCTGCAGGGTGGAAAAAGTAATTGAATTTTTCCTATTTTCAACGGTTTTTCTTCGAAAAATTCCATTTTACCCCAAAATTTCGAAATGCCCAAGGATGCCAGAGTGGCATCAGCCGGATTATCAAATAAGAGGGTATTGACAACACTTTCATGCAAAACATTTTGTGCGTAACAAATTTTTGGGTTTCATGAATGGCACCTAGACTACTACCCGAAGAAGTGATGTTGGCAACTTTGCACTTCTCATATGAGACTCGCGCTCACTTAAGAATCTAATTTTACGTGAAATAATAACAGGAGTTTAAACGCGTTTAAAAAAGAATTAAATCAGGACAATTTATCTTCAAAAACGTTATCAATATTCCAGGATTGATGTCGGAACAAAAGTGACACTGCTCTTATTCATCTCTTGATCCAACGACTTTAATATATCCTTTAATAAACCATTTTATCCACTTTATCTTGCTCTATTATTTAGTCTGCAGGCGATACATATGGTAATATAGAATCTGTTGGGATAGTTGAAAAAAGCGCCAAAAAGCCCGTGAAACCTCCCCCTCCTGGTGCACAGAAGACAAAGAACTTACCAGCGTGAGTATACATTTGTAAATAGCTCTTTATGTAACCATATGGCCTCTCCCCCACAATAATTATGCAAATTAAGTATTTTGATCTTTAATTAATTTCCATTTATTTTGTTTATGGGATATTTCCAATTGTCTAGGAGAAGATAACTCTAATTTCAAACGTTAACTTTACGATCACGTGCTAAAGTGATGTAATAGAAATAATTGTCATTCCCGCCAGTGTGTAACCCTACGTCTGTCAATACGAGGTGTCCATAGGTCAATTGACAGCAACGGAAGCTATAGTAGTTCGCCTGTCAAGGTCTGGGTGCAGTAGACGAAATGGCGAGGATTTGTTCTAAGTTTAGGCAACCTTGTTTATACGTCTGAATTCCAATTTAGTCATGAATTTCGATGGCGATTTCCATATGATTGTGAAATATCCCAGGCTCCTAATATATACTGTGCCATGGTTTTGGATGTTAGATTCATTCTCATACTGCTTTAATCAACATGTTACTTTAGTACGTTAATAAACTGTAAAACTATATCATGACTTTTTATTTCGAAGTGCCGAAAATGAACAGATAAAATTCTCATCCACGGATTTTACGATTTGTAACCCGAGAGGGCTACATTTACCACAGGACCTCTTAATCTAACTACATGTACTTTTAAAGAAATTCGTCCTTTCTACATATTCTATATATTATTTTGTCCCAAGAGGCTATGCCAATCGTGCATTTTCGGGCCTTTCCGTATTTTTCCGAGTGTGCAACGGAAAGGCCCGAGGTGTGCAATTCAGAGACAGGGTGGTGTCGAGCTCTAGTATGCTAGTTATGGAGAGCTTTTAATCGTACACTATGATAAAGATACAATGTACTAAAAATAGTGTGTTATCAGTGTTTCTTAAGTTTATTGAAGTTAAATAAAATTTCAAAACCAAAATATAATTTTTTTTTTCAGAGCGCCCTCAGAAGACCAGAGACAAGTGTATGCAAACTTTGAAGAAGTGTCAAAACCTAAAAAGTAACCTCCAAACGGTGCTTGTTTTGTCTTTATTTTTTTGCCATCTTTATTTGACCTATTCTTAGATATTCATCAAGTATTTGACATTTCACTCCATGTTTTAAAATGTCATAAATATACAATTGATGTCATGTAGGTTTATTATGCTACGATACATTTTTGTCTTGTCTAGCGATCTTGACCTTTCTCCGAATATTTCAGTCAAATAAACATTTGCAATCAATGTCATCTCATCACATTATGTAACGTTTGTTGATTTCGCGGGAAATCTATGTAATGTTTGTTGATTTCGCGGGAAATCTATGTGTTTGTTGATTTCGCAGGAAATCTATGTAATGTTTGTTGATTTCGCGGGAAATCTATGTAATGTTTGTTGATTTCGCAGGAAATCTATGTAATGTTTGTTGATTTCGCGGGAAATCTATGTAACGTATGTTGATTTCGCGGGAAATCTATGTAATGTTTGTTGATTTCGCGGGAAATCTATGTGTTTGTTGATTTCGCAGGAAATCTTGCGAACGCATATGATCTATTATTTGGTACATAATGGCAAAAGAATCAACTCAAACAAATCGGCATTTGATCTGTTAAAAACTGCTGAAATGAAATGGAAGTTATGAAAATTTTCATTCACTCTAAGTCTATGGAATTTTGATTTAAAATTGTATTTTAGCCTGAATTCATTTCGAACACTCGAAACTACTCAAAATGCCCAGTCTTGCATCAATGGATTTTGTCTCGCTTCAACCTTTTTAGTTATTTTCATTGACTATTTGAATTACAATGTTTGATTACAACATTTGTTATTAGTTTCGTTGTTCTTATGTTCGTATGTCTATCATCACTTTATGTTTATTTGCCCTCTTGTTCTTCCGTTTGTCTTTATGTTTGTCCCTCTGTATAAGGCAAAACTATTCACTACTTTTCTATGTCTTCTGGTAAGTCTGTCTGTATGTGTCTTTATATGTTAATGCCTTGCTGTCTTATCGCGACGTCCGTCCGTTGCCCTGTCTGTCTTAATTTTTTCTGTTTCTGTCCTTTTTATTTTCAGACAAATTTTGTTTTATTATCTGATTTTGAATATATTATCCGTTTTAATGTTAGCCGAAGTAACAAATAACATTGATTAGTAATATATTCTCAATGAGTGAATGAATGAATGAATGCAATGGACACGTTGCTTATGAATTATTTTTTACCTACTGAATGAATTATTAAATTCCTGCATGAATGAAATAAAAATGAGTGTTCAAATACAATGTGTGAGAGAAAAAGTGTTTTAATTACAAAGAATTATTGTTATACATTTTTTATTTCTAATTTTAATTGCTACTTATGTTAAAATTGAGAGAAGGGCAATTTTTATAAAGCATTAGCATAATATTGATTGTACTTTGTTATTTATAATGAACGGATTGAATTTTACTGAAAGTGAAATGCAGTTCAAATGTGTTTTTCAAGAAGAGATCTGTCCAATGTTTGACCCTGAATATATGACCTTGACCTTCCAGATGACCTTGTCGCCACTGGATGTTGCGTCTTAAAATGCTTGGCCATACCCGCACTTTTGACAGAAGTACATGTGTACATTATAATTAATAAGTTATATTAGAGTGTGACCACCTGATAGACACATACAGGTACTAGGCAGACGGACGGAAAGATGGACGCTGGACAGAGAGACTCCTACGAATATATTTCGGTCTTGCGTTGCAGGCGACATACATGTAGAATACAATTCAAGAGACCACTTCAACTAAAATATACATTCCTCGATTGATATCCAGCTTGAATTGGTCAGGTTCTGCAATCAACTGTCCATTACTTAATTTCTAGTTTCTGTATTCTGTGTAAATTATAGGTTTTTTTTAACAATTTACTTTTGTGCTTTGGTGTTCAATTGTTTTCATTACTAACAATATTTCGCAAGCCAAGAGCACTGCTTATAAAGGACCGAAACTTCATCCAAATATAATTTTCTGCATTTTTCTCATTACATGTATATCAGGATACACGCTATCCATTTGGTAAACCCCAAAAGTTGCTGTGTCCATGCCGAGTCTAATATAAGGTATTATCACATGATCACCCGTTATGCAGTTTCATAAAGCCATTTAATAATCAAATGTTATGATAACATGGTTCATATCGCTCTGCTTGAATGCGATTGGTCAAGTTTGGAGCCTCATCGCCTACACTGTGACAAGTGTGACCTTTCAGGATCTTCTTTAACTCTTTCAAATATCGGTCATAAGTTAAATTAACACGCAAATCCAATATCAATGATTAAAATTGTTGTTGTTGAAATAATTATTGCATTAAAGTAGTAAACAAAATTGAAATATTTGTCTCTTTACGCACAGAACATCTGTACGATGGGGAACTACTTCTCATAGCGTAGCAGACGACTTCTAATTAATCGCGTGGTTTGCCTCTAGTTCTCAGAATCGTTGATTTCACGTTGGAAATACAAAAATGTAAACATATTTTTGCAGAATCATGTGAAAATAATCTCAAATGAATTTTCATTTCAAACGATGTATTATGAAAGTCGTTGTGAGTTTTATATCCCCTCGCCGATCCCCTCTCCAAGGCTCGGGGACATAAAATACACAACTCGTTTCATAATAGTTATTACATAGTATGAAATGAAAATTCATCTAAGATCCTAATATATTTGTCCTATGACACATTAAAATTAGGATTTAAATATGCAGTAATGACGACTTTTTAGGTCGCCTGCGCAATAAAGAAGAAAACTGCACTTTTGAGTTTTTCTCGTTTTAAAGATTTCAGAGAAAGGAGCGCCGAAAAAAAGGGATACATGTAACGACACGGCGACCCGTGGATTCGATCCCGGAGGCCTGCCACTATTGAGATATATGTACCGGCGAGAAAAAGATGACTGTGATGAAAAATAGACCCAACCTAAAATTCTTAAGTTTGCTGCGAGTGCAAGGGACATACATGTAAAGCCCCGGTCACACTGCACTCCACATCCAGATCACGTTCAAAAATCTGCTGGACGTGGTCGTACGTGGTAATTTTTGCAATGACTGTGCTTTGTACGGGGTATGACCGCCGGCGGCTGTTCCACTGCTGAAACACTGCCTAAGCACGGCTAACAACGTCCAACCACGTCTAACACTAAACGCGTTCGCGACGAGACGTTATACACACGCTTTTACCCGTGATACCAACGCGGAACACCCGTGCAATGGCCGTGCTTTGACCGTGATAGACCGCTTAAGCTTTCGCGTCTTCTCCAAGTCTTAATCACTGCCGGAACACGGATTATCACGTGTGTTTCGCGTGCGTTGCACGTCTTTACCACGTACACTGTCCGTGGTTGTCCGCGGTATAAAATTTTGAGCAGTTCAAAACTTCTTTCCGCGTCCAACGCCGTTCAGATTTTTTACCACGTCCTAGAACGTCTACAAATCGTCTGTAGCGCACAACAACGTCTGCTTCACGGGTGACCTTTTTTTAACGTGTTTTGGCCGTGATCAGGCCGTAAAGCGCAGTGTGACCGGGCCTTAACACATCGACGGCGGGTGCGGCTAGCCAACAGGGGATGCTTACTCCTCCCGGGCACCTGGTCCCATCTCTAGCTTGCTAGGGGTCCGTCGATGTTTAATTTTGCGCTCTATTGTGAGTGCTGTTGAGATTATCGTCAGGATCTTCTTTAACTCATTTGAGCAAATGCCGAGCTCGCAGCACCGACACAACGTTGCGCGGACATGTGTGCACGTTCATTGTGTCAGCATGTGTCTTTTAAAAATATATGTGACTAAAATTCATAAAAATTTGACAGTATTTTGTATGCACATACGTTATGCCCTATAGCAGCGAGGAAAAACAGAACGTGGCCTTTGTCTCTGCCCAACCAATCTTAGAGCTTCTCAGACCCGTACCTTATCTTTGTTAGAACACACATATAATTGTTAACCTATGTAAAACGTAGCCAGACTTAAAAAAAAAAACTTAATTGAGTACGTGCAGGTCTAGCGTGAACTTGCATGTATTAGAAAGTTTTATTTACCTTATGTACATAAACACTTAAATTATCTCTTCCTTATTTTTATTACTCGATTAAAGTCTCATTTTGAGAATGTTACTTTAGAAAAGAATTGATATTGATTGTACTTAAAGTTATCTAGTTTACAATAATAATTACGTTCAGAAATCCAAAGGTCAGTGACTTGACTAAGAGTACATGATATCGAGGTTTATTGTAGATAAACTGAATTAAATATTTTATTCATTACAAAACATGAACACCGTTTTTGACGAAATATGTAATAGCACTACGCTTCCATGGTAACGACGTTAATAAGATAAGATGTTTCAGGGTTACGCTGTTCAGCTGCATGCAGTGAATGGTACAATCGTGTATTTTGTAGAAAATTTAATAGATTATCAAAAATATATATGTACTTGTACGTACATGGTAACCTCTCCGGCTAACTGGGTACTTTATACGTGTATACATAGGCTTGATGCCGAAGAGTCTTTTTCACAAATAAAGGAATGTGCGTGATAAGGCGGGTATCGGGTCGGCCCTGTCGAGCTCATACAGACTGACTACTTTATCTCTTCATGTTTTTATTGCCTGATGTATAATTTGGGACAGTATCTGACAATAAAAGCACTATCGTGCCGTAATTCCCATAGGAACAATTTTTTTTTAATGTTTTGGATATGCATATTGGCAAACGAACTTCCCTGTTGGGTTTTGTACCCCCACATTCTTAATATATTACTTCAAAGAAGTGCTTTCTAAACACATGACTTCTTCCCAAATCCATGCAAATATTTTCTTCGAATAATGTTGAATATTGAACAAACTCTGAATCGTCATGCATATCATTTATTCAGTTCATCTTAATGTAAAAATCCGCAGAAACAGAAATTATGACACAATAACGAAAGTAATAAGATATACAACATAGAATCACAACAAACAGATGAATTGGGCAATCTTTGTAACATGAAAAGGAGAACATCTCACCTTAACATCAACAACCTCATTTATCTTTTACAATTCTTGATATTTTTTTCAAACGGAAATTTTCGCTTATTAGATCGATAGATACTGCAAAGGGAACAAAGTCCCCATCTCTATCATCTTCTCGAGACAAGTGCATTACGTACATTTGTCTTGAGAAGATGCATCTCTATTAACAGACTACAAAACCGATTCCATTTCTTCGTCCAAAAGGTCGAGTGCTTTGTCCAAGTCCATTTCACGTCTGCTGGGAGCTGGAATGGCACGAGAAGCAAATGGCCTTGTCTCTCCTGCACCGGCACTCTGAAACATAAAGCAAAAACTGAATAAATAAATAAATTAACTAAAGATAAATAAATAAATCTTTTTAGTTCAATCTTGAAAGCACTGTTTATAGATCCTGTTTTCATAGATCTTATTGTCATATGACATATTTGAAATGTTAAAACATTTAAACATGCATTATGACAGTCACTACTTTTTTAACATTTCAAATATGTCATAGGGCATTATGGAAGAAATCCTCTTATACTAGTAACTGTACAGAAACTTACCGCAGGTGGTGACACGGAGGTTTTTGGAATAACGTTTGTTTCCCGTCGTATGTTTCCCTGCAGAAAGAAAGTGGTGTTTAAAATATATTTTATCAAATAAACGGATATGATTGTCTAATGAAATGCTTCAACTGTAAACTGTAGAGTCGGAAATTCATGTTTGAAATAACATTCTGGTTTACTTGTTCGATCTAGAAAATGCAACAGACGTACAACAGTTACAGTAATTAAAGATGTCGAGGAGGAAAGTAAAAAGTAAGATATTTTTTAAGTATCTCACGTCGGAGGTGGCAGGAAAACGTTGGTATTTTGGATACATTGCTCCTACACAATTCCCGTTGTTGCGGTCACCAGACTTAACGGTTACTCTGAATACTGGACAGTGTCCGGCACACAGTGACCTCATGTTTGGATTTCTGTCCCCTTTTCCAATGAACTTGACGAATAGAAGTCTGTAATACGACATAATAATATAAGCAACATTGGAATTTTCAAAACATTTCAATTTAATGATAAGGAATTGTAAATATTAAGGGAATCATGGGTACTAATATTTCACAAACGGTGTTGGGTGGATTTTGAATCCGATATAATTTAAGGCTACCTCTTCTAGGGTGCCATCTCGGTGATGACCACAGATCAGTCATAGCAACACAAACTTACCCACTGTTCTTGTCGTACATGTATTTAGCACCGGTTGGGTCAGCGTCCACTGAAGCCAGATCATTGACCTGTGTCCAGCGACCTTTGTTTGGGCGCCATCTTGGTGAGTATGACCACAGGTCAAAGTCGGCGTTCTTTGGCAAACAGATAGCAAGACGCACGGCATGTGATCTGCAGGTGGAATATAGTCATGTGATTAATATGTAAATTTTGATAAAAATGTGAAAATGTAAGAGTTGAACCTCCTGAAAGGGGTTTGTGTTTTAATACCCAGAGGAGGATGCATCATCTTCTTGACTTCACCATCACTTGGTACAGTCTGGTAGAAAAAAAGTAACTAAAGAAATTTTCCAGTTAAGGATCATGTAAATTTCAGGTATCAAACCGTATTTCACATTTAATTAGTCCAAAATAGACAAATAAATATCGAAGACCGTGTGACGGACGATTTTCGTTCAGATGATCGAGTTAATTGAATCTCAAGTAGTGATAAATGCTCACTTTTGTACTGCTTCTCCGAATATAATGAATCTTTTGGGTATTTTGCCGTTCCAGTGTAGTGAATAGCTATGAGTACCGCCTAGAATAGTTGTGAATTGACCAGTGTGTACACCGGTTAAAGTTTCTTTCTCGTTAGGTATATCGTCTCTCCTCATTTCGAGCTGCGGATGTTTCTCTCCGGGACCCATCGCCTCCACTCGCACATTTAGCTATGGAAACAGAGATGAATGTAACAAGATGTGAGTGTGAGACTTTTACATTATTAATGCTCTTCAAACTAATGAAATGTTAAACTTCTTCAAATTCATTAGTATCATGTCTTCCAATGAAATTACGTCCATCGCGTCACGTGAATGTCTTCTATGAGGTCATAGTTAACTCCTCATATTGGCCAAATTTGAAGCGGAAAAACAAGACATCCCCTACATTTCCATAGTAGGTCAGTGTTGAACCTAATAAATATTACTGCATCTCGGACTTGTTTCTTCCAAACGGTTGCGTAAATCTAAGCTTTCTCAAACTTTATTTCTCAAATATCTGAAACATTTATGGATCTTTTTGATTTCTGCCACTCGCATTGTATGTTAGACAGGTATAAAGATGATCATGCAACATTGTCAAATAATTCTTGAAGAGAAGAAGCAGTTGACGTCAGATGTTATTTAGAATTTAAATTTATTGAAAATAGAGTATCATGCCTTACCTTTCCGTATATGAGTTTACATGCCACCATTTGCCAATTTTCTCTCATAAAGCAGTCATTGTTGGTATAGTAGAATGGCCATGGTTTGACTATCTGTTCACCTAACTTCCTCCCAAATAAAAGTCGATCCCTTGTCACCGTCCTTGTTACTGTACTGGTAGTCAGACGCCAGCCCATCGAACACTCTGTTACCCGTAGCAGGCTGAGTTGAATTCAAAAATAAAGGTAAATTAATTAATAGCCAGGATATAAGGAGTTTTGGGTATTACATAAACGTCGATCCCTTGTCACCGTCCTTGTTACTGTACTGGTAGTCAGACGCCATCCCATCGAACACTCGGTTACCCGTAGCGGGCTGAGATGAATTCAAAAATAAGGTAAATCAATTAATAGCCAGGATATAAGGAGTTTTTGGTATTACATGTAGTTTCAGACTTTGACTTTGAAATGAGGGTAGATAACTCTAGAACCGCACAGGCAGGAGACATCAACTGTTGAAAGACACTGGTTGCCAAACATCTGCAGTTTATATGTGTATGTTTAAAAGGGAAATGAAAATGAACCTTTTGGTCAGAGACAAATTAATGTCAATGGATTAAGAAAGTGTCTTGATTTTATATTAGGGTCGTTGTAAGATTAAAATCATATATCAAATCATAATGTTAAGCGTCTTTAAATTTATAGCATCATTTAAGAACAGATAAATTTGCAGCATGGATCAGACATGCACGTTTCGAGTACTTAATCCTGATCCTCAACCAAATAAACATCAAAGAAGTACCTAACGATGTGATATGGCCAAAGAGAGTGAAAATAATTATGTCCAAAAATGTACCGAAAGACGTAGCAGGATGGGTGGGATAAGATGCTACAGGACCCATGTTTTAGAAATTTCAAGAAATTTTGATAACAGGAAATTGTAGAATGCCGTGAAGAAACGATCAATCCGAAGTTAATCGAACTTAACTACTTGTGCCCTCGGGGACTCCTGGTCCAGCAGCAGTGATACTCATCAGGTGATACAAATGTTTAACGCCTTCAAATTCAATAATGGTCCATATTGATATGGTCATAGATTCCTCTTAACTACTCACACTGTCATCGAAGCCGAAGCCAATGTTGTTCATCAGAGTCATAGGGGCCATCCAGTGCTTCATGTTTCTGATGAAGGACAGGGCACCACTAGTGTAGTTATCTCTAGACTGGAAGCCGTTAAACCACAGATTATCCCCGAATACAGGACCAGCGTATATCACAAAACCCTGACGAGGCATCTTCCTGATAAACCAAAGGTAATCATTCATTGGTATTACCATATTAGTTCAAATTAGGTCTGGGTTAGCAGTATTAAAGCTATTTTGAAATTAGTTCACAGTAGGTCTGGGTTAGCAGTATTAAAGCTATTTTGAATAAAGACACCAACAAAGAGTTCAACTTTGATAAGAAAGAGCATTAATAAAACGCGATTTATTTTTGTCGTAAGTATAGTTCTGAATAGCAGTATGCTTACTCATCCCAAAATGCTGGAATCGCCCTTGGGAAATCGATCCAACCGTTTCCTCCCCACTTCCTGCTGGGTTCCCCCAAATTCCTCTTAGATTCACCAACAATTACTGAATCTGTCAGGTAAGCCTCCTTAGACTTTGTCCTGGAATTACATTTATATAGATGAAATTAACAAACCATCGTTTAAACAGAGGCAAACTTGTAGAAATATGATATCTTTGAATTATTTCATAATTTTCATTTTTTTTATCATAGATTGATATCAGCTCGTTGAAGTGTAAACGTATTTGTATTCTTTATGGAACCAGAAATGTCCCTTCATAATACCATAGATATATTGGTTATCAGATGCTTAATCGTATAGCCCAGGTTAGAATAGAATTTTCTAGCATGTAAAAAAGTTTCAGCTGGACTTTACCTTGCTAATGTGATTCCTATCAGTGAATCGGCCATTCTGTAAAGAAAGGAAAAATGACCAAAGCGTGCGAATCTACCATAGGGAAGTAGTTCCCAATTTCTACTTCAGCCAAATGAGTTAAAATGCTATGCGAAATTTCAATGCAAAGACACTCTGAAGTCGCTAAAATAATAACAAATATTTGGTCACCTCTTTTTACTAATGATGATTATTTGGTGATCTCTGTGACATAATTATGATGATGATATTTTAGTGACCTCTGTGACATGATGACGACAATGTGCACGTGGTGACCTCTGTGACATAATGACGATATTTTAGTGAGCCCTCTGACAAATGACGATTATTTGGTCACCTCTGTGACATGATGACGATAATTCGGTCACCTCTGTGACATGATGACGATAATTTGGTTACCTCTGTGAAACAATGACGATAATTTGGTCACCTCTGTGACAAAATGACGATATTTGGTGAATTCTATGACAAATGATGATAATTTGGTGACCTCTGTGACAAAATGACGAAAATTTGGTGACCTCTGTGACATAATGACGATAAGTTGGTGACCTCTGTGACATAATGACGATAGTTTAGTGACCTTTGTGACAAATGACGATTATTTGTTCATCTCTGTATCATAATGACGATAATTCGGCGACCTCTGTGGCATGATGACGATACTTTGGTTAGCTATGCGACACAATGACGATAATTTAGTCACCTCTGTGACAAAATGACGATATTTGGTGAATTCTATGACAAATGATGATAACTTAGGTGACCTCTGTGACATAATGACGAAAATTTGGTGACCTCTGTGACATAATGACGATAAGTTGGTGACCTCTGTGACATAATGACGATAGTTTAGTGACCTCTGAGACAAATGACGATTACTTGTTCACCTCTGTATCATAATGACGATTATGTGATGACCTCTGTACCAAAAATGACGATAACTTTGGTGAACTATGTGACATAATGACGATTATTTCGTGACCTCTGTGACAGAATGACGACAATATGGTGACCTCTGTGTCATAATGACGATAATATGTTTACCCCTGTGACATAATGACGACAATTTGGAGAACTCTGTGACATAATGACGATGATTCGGTGAACTCTGTGACATAATGACAGTATTTCGTTTACCTCTACGACAAAATGATAATAATTTGGATGAGCTCTGTGACACAGTAACAGTGTTTCGGTTACCTCTCTCACAAAATGACGATAATTTGGTTAATTCTGTGACATAATGACAATACATGTATTTCGGTTACCTCTGTGACAAAATGACGATAATTTGGTGACCTTTGTTATAAATACTACATGATGTGGTGACACTGTGTCATACTTACGATGATTTAGTGACTTCAACCATGCTTCCTCTGAACCATATGTTTTGGATTCTGTTCTTGTAGGCTGAAGCAGAGGAACAATGAAAATATGAATATCTCATGTATGCGATATTAGACTTTTCCCCGAGTTTAAAAAAGACACATGCAAATTTTTAGCAAACATCTAGATAAAATTAACAATTAAGCGCTATTGTACATGTACCTTTGTATCGCAAATAAACGAAAGAACGGATGATCAATCAATTTGAAATTTCAAAAATTCGACTTATTTTGTTTTCACTACAGTTTCCCATATGGAAGTGTAGTGCTCATGCATACCTGTCATTCTGCTGATGGTAACCTTCTTGATTGGTGACTTGCTGTCTCCCGGAACTTCTCTGGCTTCATAGTCATTTTTATGTTTTGAAACCGTATTGTCTTGATTCAATACATCGTCGATTTGTAGACCAGTCTACAAAATGTCAAAATGAAAGTACAAAATCATGACAAAATGAAAGTACAAATCATGACAAAGGAAAAAACAAACTCATGACAAAAGGAAAGTACAAAATCATGACAAAGGAAAGTACAATGTCATTACTAAATGAAAGTAAAAATATCATAACAAAAGGAAAATACAAAATATGACAAAATGAAAGTACAAAAACATGCCAAAAGGAAAGTACAAAAACATGCACAAAGGGAAAGTACAAAATATTGAAAATAGGAATGTAAAAAAAAATTGACAAAACGAAAGTACACGAAATTGACAAAAGGAAAGTACGCAAACATAACAAGAGGAAATTACACTACCATAACAAAAGAAAAGTACAAAAACATGACTAAAAGGAAAGTAAAAAAGCATGACAAAAGGAAAGTACAAGAACATGACAAAAAGAAAATAATGACAAAAGGAAAATACAAAATAATGACAAAAAGAAAGTACAAATTAATGACAAAAGAGAAATACAAACTCATGACTAAAGGAAAGTAAAAAAATGACAAAAGGAAAATACAAAAATCATGACAAAAGGAAAGTACGAAATAATGTCAAAAGGAAAATACAAAATTGTGAAAAAAGGAAAATACAAATTCATGACAAAAGGCGAGTAGAAAATAATGAAAAAAAAAATAATAAAAACATGGTAAAAGGCAAAATACAAAAAAAAAAGACAAAAGGAAAATACAAAATCATGACAAAAGGAAAAAATTAATACGAACTCATGACAAAAGGAAAATACAAACTCATGTCAAACGGAATTACAAAACAATGAGAAAAGGGAAATACGAAACAATGACAAAAGGTGAGTCAAAATAAGAAAGGGAAAGTGCAAAATCATGACAAAAGGAAAGTACAAAATCATGACAAAAGGAAATTTGTTGAGCAGTTCCAATTACGCTTCAATTCCTGTCATTGTTTGGTACGCTTGTAGAGACAAATATGTTGTTAGAAAGATGGTTACTACATGTATGAATCATCTATTTCAACCAATAACTAAAAATCAGCAGAACAGTGGGATACATGACATCCTTCATAATCATAGATGCTTCCATTTTTAATCTTTGATACCCATGCTTTCCTTTTAAAATCCATAATACACCGATAATGCTGTTGCTTTTATAACCCCTCCCTTTATTACCCCTTTCCTATCATCCTCCAATCACAACATAATTTTGTTATATATAAATCGGAAGTGTGCCCCTCCCCCCCCCCCTCCCCGCGTCCACTACTGTCTCCATCCCTGAAAATTATGAAAGTGACTTACAATAAAGCAGGAGTGAACCACGTTGTTATCTGCCTTGGTTATGGCCGTCTGTTCAGCATTCTTCATGAAGCCTTTCCCCTTAGATGCCTGGATAGGCTCCCTGGGATACACAAACCATATACCGGTATGCTAGAATTATAAATAGAGGTACGATTTTATTTTTCAATTCATTCATTTTGTCTGTTTTCAGAATTTGAATAATTTAATAAGTGGTTTCGATGCTACATATGCCCGCATATAATGTCAAATATGTATAGAACAAAAAATAAGTCTCGCGCAATAATTTACGAAATACAAATATTGCAAAAGTTCTTGACAAAACGAAAAAAAAATCATTTGGAACTCCCATGCAAATTTTCCAAACCCTTGCATGATCAATGATTTGTTTTATAAAAATACGTAAGAACTTACATCTGAGCCGGCCGCCACGTTGTTAACCATGGTAACCAATGGATTTGTCAACCAAAAAACGGATGGTTCGCTGTAAAAGACGAAGTCATAAGCAACAAAGAAACAAAACGATATCGATGCTAAAATAAAGTTAGTTCAATGCTGCTCTTTGACACACACGAAGTTCATATTTCTCCTCTTTAATGTTCATTGACGATAACGATCATGAACAGAATAATATCTGCATTTCGGGCGGGACAAAAGATATACTAGTACTGAAAGAAACGTGAAATCAGATAAAGATTAATTATTTGAAATTAGGAAGGGACAAAACTAGAATAATTGTAAATTGAAACTGTGCACGATACACATTGTTTAATGTACTAAATATTCTTACTCGTCGGCTGGTATAAGTCGTGACTTCCTGATGACAGCACCTAAGTTACCGTCAAACACGGTGTTCTTCTCTCCTCCGTCCTCCAGGAAATAGCAATGTCCAAGTATGTCCAAGGCGACGTTGTCTTGAACCTGAACAAAACATATCCTTTACTTCTATTTTTGTAGTTACTTACAGTGAAAAGACAGAATGTGTAAACGGTGACAGTTATTATCTTTGCGTACGTAGTAATCTGTGGTTTGAAGAGAAGCAGTGTGAGTTTTGAATAACGCTAGGATATATTAGCCCAAGTTTTATGATTCAGTGTCTAGCTACATGAAGCACAAAAGAAACTATAAATCAAGAGTTTGAAAAAAAATATTATTGTACAAAAAATATCTAGCGTTTATACACACCAGTACTCCATGTGTACCGTGGATTGTGATGCAGCGAGCGAATGTGTCGTGGATCGAGTTGTCTTTGAGGTATGGTGGATTGGGATAATCGCCTACGTCTTCACACATGTGGAAGTGGAGTGGATAGTTGCCTGTGATCAAAATTGAAGATCAACAATGGTAAGAACACAGTTGTTCTTGTCTTGAAAATGATTTTACACTAAAAGGGGTTAATATAATTGATATTCAACTTTCACTTATAATAAAAATTTCTTCTTCTGTGAATAAAATTACCCAGATATTTGTGAATTTTTGAAAACGCTAACATGAGATTTCGCTACAAGAAAATTGTATTTCAAATCGGAATTTCCCAATCTTCACTTATTCCGATAAAAATTTAAAATTCGAAAGGGAATAATAGAGAGTACTGTAAACGTGGTTTACGCGTGGGTGTAATTATTGCGTTTTTCGCGAATCGAGCGACTTCGCGTGAATTTTCCCCACGCGAAAATATTCCTGCTGCATTCCTACAATGGGAAAGACATTTTTATCGCGAACATTTTCCCTAAGCGTTTATAACGTCTTTGTGTTAAAATCGTGTAATTCCCCCCCAGCGAAAATAACCATGTTTACAGTATCGTTGAGTTAGAATTTATCGACCCCCCCCCCCCATTTTGCAAGGTACAAAACAAGCACATTACACAAACATACTTATCTGTAATATTGTTATCGCGAAAAATCCTTCAGTTGCGAAATTTGATACTTGCGAAAAATTCTAGTCCTACGGTAGCTTACTGTTTAAGCCATAGAAAAGATTGAGTAAAATAATTATTTTACCTAGACTTGTTTGCTGGCCCATGTTCTCAAGTTCTAGACCTTCAACATGAACGTTCTTAAAATCTTTCAAAAACTGTAAAAAATAAATATAATAGAAATTTCTACGAGTTGTATAATCTATTATTTGTAACAGAAAACAAGACTAAGAGGTATAGATGCAACAATCACTGCTTTTATTTTAAAGTGTTATCAACTTTTGTACACAAGGGATTTTTCCCGATAAAAAGGAGAAATTTGTGAATCTAAAAACTAAAAGTATTAAATAATGTCCATAGTTTGCACTATACTAAGCAATGAAATCAACAACCATTGGACGAATATAGATTCTATTTATAGAACTATTCGAACACTCATTATTGCGGGTATAAATCTTTACCTTGACATGCCCACCAAACGTATCATACGGGTACTTTCCACAGTTTTTGTTGTGCCACCATTCTGGACATCCGCCACAGTTACCGTTGGTCGGCGTGCAGGCATCCTCCATTTCTCCACGAACCTTGACGTTACGGGTGAGTAAGCCGACCTCACCCCTCATGTCTACTCTATCCTCAACCTCACCGAAGTGGGTGTATTTGAAATTTACTACATGGAATATAAACAACAATTTCAAAAAATGGAAGAAAGTCATTTAACAATATGACAATTCTATTCTTAAAATTTCAATGCAAAAGTCTTAGCACAAACTGCAAGAATACCTTTCTTCATTTGAACATACAAACGGAAGGTTTAATTTTGATAGATTACTTTTTTTTTAAATGGAAAGCGCATAAAGGAAGGTATCTTGCTTTTAGTCAAATCATACAACTGTACGTTACAGTTATAATGTATTATCTAACAAAATAAGAAGATTCAGACGGATAGTACAGTACATAAAAATTGTATAAGTACTCACAGTCCACTTTGAACTGTGTAGAAGAGCAGGTATCACATTTGATAATTCGCCCTCTCTCTGCCTGCTCCATATCATAGTCGGTTGATGTAAAGAAAACCATATCTCCTAAAACAATGAGAAAATCAGATGATTAAAACTTTAATTTCTAATATATAAGGCACTTATTCAATGTTGGTTAATTTTTCAAAAGAGAGAACAACTAATTAATTTTTCAATACGAATTATTCGATTTCGTGTCCAAAGAACCAAGGTTTGTACTTCTTGAAATTTTAGACTTCTAGTCCCTTTAAAAAATACAGTTCGTTTAAATTTTTTGGTGTGGACTAGAGAACTACAAAATTTCATTTTCTTTGGAAGAATTGGTTTAATGACCATGAAAAATTATAAAATGTGAATTTAACGGCGGGTCTTACCTTCTTCCCAGGAAGTGACGTCATCAATCACGTCAATGGTTGGTTGAGCTGCGGTCAGTGGGACTGCAGTAAAGTCGGTACTGGATGCCCATTTGTTGTTATTGTGGACATGACTTTTAACGGTGTATTTATTGAAATTGTCGGTAAATGAAAGATTTACTTCATGGCTTTCTTCCCCGTTACGATATCTGGATACCTTTTCCTGTACAGAGGCGGGGTCGCCTAGCGGGAAAGAAAATCTAAATAATATTCTTATCAGATAATTCTAACTTTTTGTGTATGATAATTCATAATGATTATTTTTCAGGAGTACTTGGCGTTCTATTAAGGGATCACCAAATTAAATGTCCAACATGGCACCTGCTGATTCATTATGACGTAATATTCAAAGCATCGTTGACGAGTCATTGACGTCATAATGTAATGTCCGCTAGTTAACAGGTGAGATGAGGGACATTTGGCGATTTCTTCCGAACGAGGCGGACTTTAAAAATTATCAGGGGTTCCATCAAAAGGCTTTTTAAGCCGTAGCCAAGAAAGTTTTGGCAAACAAATACATTTCTGATTTTAGTGTGTACTTGTATTGAAAACATAAGTATTAAGTTATCATAACGACTAATCTTAAGAAAAGAATGTCGATGTACGTGTGATATAGTTTTTTGTTTTTTTGTTTACATTGAATTTAAGAAAGCATATTTTTCTTACCTTTAATTGCCGTCATGACGTAAGCATCTCTGTTTTCCAGAGTCCTGAACGTACTAGACTTGCCACCGAAGAATGCGTCCTCCATGGCGTCATAGAATGGCGTCAGATCCATCCATTTACGTGAATTCTTCATCGTCTTCATTACAGAAACCAGAACAACCCAACCATCAGGTATAGCTAAAATATAATATGCGAGTATGTCATGTTATATGCCATTGGTGTTTTCATATCATATGGTATTGTTATTTAGTGTTATTTTTATAATATGGTGTTAATTTTTATATTAGATGATGTTTTTTATACTAAATGATGTTATTTTACTTCAGACAAGAACAACCGATCCATCAAGTACAGCTGCAAAATCACGTGGTGTTAATTTTGTCATATGGTGTTTATTTATATAATTTATTGTGTTAATATATATTATAAAGTGTAATCGATATAATATGATATTATTTGATATCATATGGTGTTTTATATCATATGGTGCTTTATATCATATGGTGTTATTTAATATCATATGGTGCTATTTTAAATGAAATTGGTTTTTTTGGTTTATTCTATTTATCGTATGATGTTTCATATCATATTGTTTTATGTTAATATATCATATATGTAAGTTATGTATCATATGGCGTGTTTTATATCATATGGTATTATTTTATATCAAATGGTGTTATTTAATACCATTTTTTTTGTAATATAATTTGGTATTATCTCATAGCACATGGTGTTATTTTATATCACATGGTGTTATTTTATATCATATGGAGGTATTGTATATATTATATAATGTTATTTTATACCATATTGCGTTATATTATACTATATTTACATATGCCCATTCATTTGTATAGAATTTACACTGTGATTATAGGAGTATAACCGCGGTGGCGTGGTTTGAACTATGACGTCATAGTAACTTGGCTTGATTTGAACTTTGACGGTACGTAGTTACAGAACCTTAGCAACGGAGTTTTATTCATATTTCAACGTCATTTAAACGTGAAAACTGGAATGTAAATATATATAATAACTGTCTTTTGGAATGTGATTATACTGTGATAACCTACAATGGATCCAGGAATTATGTTTCGCATTATGGAACATAATTCCTGGATCCATTGTAGGTTATCACAGTATAATCACATTCCAAAAGACAGTTATTCTATAAATATAGTGTTTTTTTAATGTGGGTATTTTATATCATGTGGAATTATTTAAACGTTATGTGATGTTTCTTTTACTATATGTGTTTCTTTTTCATTCTATATGGTATAATTTAAAACCATATTAGTATTATTTGATATCATATAGTATTATTATATTATTTTGTGTGAAATATATCAAATTGTATCATATTAAATTTAATCATGTGGAATTATTTAAACGTTATGTGATGTTTCTTTTACTATATGTGTTTCTTTTTCATTCTATATGGTATAATTTAAAACCATATTAGTATTATTTTATATCATATAGTATTATTATATTATTTTGTGTGAAATATATCAAATTGTATCATATTAAATCATATGGTGTTATCAAAGTATTTTGTACATATTCCAATGTTTAATGTCTTGACAGAATTTAAAAAATTTAATTATTTGTTATTATATCATATAGTTTATTCTATATGATATGGTGTTATGTTTTATCAAATATTATCATTTTATATTATATGGTGTTATTTCATATCATTTTTCATTTTTGTATAATACGTGGTGTCATTTGATATATCACATTGTGTTATTTTATATTATATGGTATTATTTTACACAATATGGTGTTATTTGATATCATATGGTATTATTTATACCATATAGTGTTATTTACATGATATGGTGTTATTAAACATTACATTGACCAGGTGTTATTTGTTATTATTTCTTAATGTTTTATACAATATAGAATATGGTGTTATTTTGAATCTTACCTGTGTTATTCTATATCATATGATGTTAGTCTATATCATATAAGGTTATTTCATATCATATAGTCTATATCATATAAGGTTATTTCATATCATATGTGGAAGGTCTTTAAAGGGGTAGGGCCACGAGACCCCTAAATCGGCCCTTGATTTTTCTCTTGAAATAAATTTCATGAGGAATACTTGATATCTCTCATGAAAATACACGAATGTTTACCGCTTTTCATGAAAAGAATAATATCACCAAACAATGTGCCATTCAACTGTAATGACGTCATGAAGTGACGTCATTTTGACGTTATTGACAAAATATGGCGAAAATTGCTGGGAATTTTGTCTTTTGTCGTAGAATTCAATGTGGCCGCATGCGTTAACTGAGATAAAACATTTATGACAAAAGGATATAATGATAATCTTTCCCATATAAATTTTCGATCATAGTTAATGCATGCGGCCATTGCTAATTTAATAGAAATATTGAGTTTTTGCATCAATTTCGCCGAATATGACCTATTTGGTGTTTTCAAAGGGCTAAAAGGTGTTGATAAAAGCAATGTTTACAAAAAGTAGATTCGTGATTTAGTAGAGAACGTTTCAAAATGTCAAATAACAGTTAAAAATTCTATGAAGTACAATGTTCAAAATTTATCAAAATTAGGGCCAATATCGGGCTTCGTGACCCTACCCCTTTTATTCATATTTCTTAATACATTTAACGAGCTCTATGGATTTGGATCTCAATAGTGATATGCATGTTTCAAATTGACAGTCTGAGATTCGATATCGCATGATTTCAATGTGTTGACAAAGATCTATTTACAGTTGTCTCAATTATGATTTTCCTAAACAAGGATGAGAACGTTCCCAAATGAATTCTTCAACTGAAAGGGCTACTCGATCCCACCCCCCCCCCCTAGAAATTCAAACAAAAAATTGGGCAAAGATATAGATGATAAAAATTTAAATCAGCAATTAGATTTTTAAAAAATCAGAGAATTCGACACATTATAAAACGTTACATACTTTTAAGGAAATTTGGGAAATCTGTTTTAGCTTTGTTAACGAAATACATGAGTCCTGGATCTCCGCTCAGGTAAAATACCCTGTAGTTCCTGGTGGTGGGTTGGGCGGGGTTGATAGCGTACACTCCTATACCCTCCATCCAGTCATCACGTTTGTTACCGCTTTTCTGAATTGTAGAATAAGGAGGCAATGAATGAATCGCGGATGGCTTGCCAAATTCTACTACTGTACCTGTACAGCTTTCAAATATCATGATATACAAACTTTAAAGGGACGGTGTCCCTGAAAATTAATCAATTTTAAAAAATTTTGGAATGCAAAATCTTTCTTTTCATATGAAGGTATTGTTCTCATTTGTATAAATTTAAATTTTCAGGCGGATCTAACGCATACATTCGCGGTTATAGACCTTCAAAAGCGTTATTTTGAATTTGGGGTGCGCAGCTCTAATTCATTCCACTAGCGCCACCTACAATGTATTGAGTTTTTACAATAGAGGCATATGGAGAATTAATTAGGGTTGAGGTTTATTCCCGGAACGTCGAAAATATTTTAATGACTATATCTAAATTGGGTGTGAAAGGGGCCTTCTAAGGGGTATTCAATTAACCAATTAGCGCGGGTTACCTGTAATTTACCTGTGTTTTACCTGTATAAGATTTGATTCAAATGAGGAAAATTCTTAGTAAATTTCTTTGAGGAAAAGTTTATCAGAATTTAGACTTGCAAAGGAGTTTAAAAACAACTATATTCAAATAAATAAATATAACGTTCATTTAAAAAAATATATCACTGTCAGATGCATTCAGATTTAAAGAAAGAATAAATAATCAACAGACAATAAGGATAAATCAACAGAATAAGGATAAATAAACGGAATCTTTTCAAGCTATAAAATTTAACAGCAAATTGAAAATTCATTTGGTCGAAATGTTATGAAATTTCAAAAATACACGAAGAAGGAATGTCAAGAACCGCTGCATCAACGAAGCAGACCATAGACGACGTTTGGTTCGAGGCCCTAGAGGACAGAGATGATGCTGACATCACCGACCTAACGCAGCAATTCACCGACTACGTGACCGAACAGTGGGTTGAAGGCGACACACTGGTTTGGAACCACTCCGAAAACAAAGGACCACGCACCACCAACAACCTCGAGGGATGGCATAGTAAACTCAAGAGGATCGTCCAGCATGCGCACCCCAATATCTACACCACCATCCAGACCTTCAAAGACTTACAGAACGCCAATGAGATCAACCGTATCCAACGCGCCGTCGGAGGCTCCATTAGACCCAAAGCGAAGAATTATTTGACAACGGCATGACCATCGCCTATCAACATCGAAAGACCGGTACCGACAAGGGCTTTTCGACGCCATGGACTTCGCAGACTCCGCTTCCCAGCTTATTCATCTCGGATAGTGAATGTGATTTCAGTTGACATTGTGGGACATATTTGAACTGTGTGTGTAATAAGGCGGATCCAGCGCCCCCTTTGCCGGGGGGTCAAGGGGCGAATTTAGCCGATTTTTACTGAAAATGGACCAAAATATACCTCTTTTTTGAAAATTTTGGGTCAGTGCCGGGGGGGCGGGCGCCCCCTCCGCACCCCCCTGAATCCGCCACTGTTAAATTAGGGCTGTCACGGTTCAGCCTTTAGTCGGTTCGGTACGGTTCAGGAAAATGAACGGAGGTTCTCGGGTTTTTTTCGGTTCGGTTTGAGTTTTTGTTGTTTAATTCCATGAAAGAGTGAAATAATGGTAAGCATAACAAATAATTCTTTTTCATTTTTCTGTTTTGAAATCATTTTTCTTCGAGATTTTATCATCATTCAACAAAACAACCAAACTAGAACACTTTGAAGACTTCTTAAATTCCAACAAACAGTTGCACGTTTACAATCAAGAAGTGAAACAACCCATTTTATTGGGTGAAATACGACAAAGTACCCAATCACAGTCTGTGTATCATACAAAATTGATAAACTACTGATTATTAGATATAACAAAAAAAAAAAAAAAACGTAAAGTACGATCCGATTATGTATCAATTTTCGTTAATTTGTTCTCTAAGCATGTTTTGTATACTCTAGTATTACAACGAATTTTGACCTATGTCAAATTAAAGAAAAATGTACACAAAAAAGTTTTATAAAAGCTGTTTATCGGAAAAAGTTATACATATATACCTTTCTACATTACGACGTTTTGCACAGGTAACATGCACTAATTGGTTACCCCTTAGAAGGCCCCTTTCACACTCAATTAAGACATAGTCATTAAAATATTTTCGACGTTCCGGGAACACACCGTTACTGCATATTTTCGAATGAAACATTATATGGTTCCTTTTTTCTTCTTTTCAGACCCTTTGGAATAAAATTTACGTTCTCAATAAAATTTATTTTCAAGGACACCGTATCTTTAAGGGAACAGAAAGGACATAAATAAAATTTACATGTACATGTATATCATGATGAACTTACTGCGTGTGACAGTACGAAGTCGGAGGGTTTGAGCTTTTCCACAGTTCTGCTGAGTTTGGTCCATGATAATTTTTTCTTGCCGTGAATTTCTAAAGTACCGTCCTTATTGACGCCGATAAATTTCTCTCCGAATCCTGGGATCGAGTAAGCTCCCCTTTGACCTGAAATGTATAGTTACTTAGAATGCAAATTGCAAAATCTCGTAAAATCGTACACCAGTACATGTATTAACCACCCCACCCCCAAAAAATTCTCCAACCGAAGAGCAAACAAAACAAAAAAAAAAAAAAAAAAAAAGGAAAACAGGAAAGTGGTGCCCTAGAAGAGTGAGCATCACCTGCTATCATGCTACAACCGTCACTTTAGCTAAGGTCGCGTAGCCAGGAGTACGTAAGTACGCAAATGCCTCCACATCGTTTTGCAAAAAAAAAAAAAAAAATAGATAAATTAAAAAAAATAACAAAGTGTATAAAGGGTCATTTTAATGTAGGAAACTACCCTGTAAATGTGTAAAATACATTAGATTCCGGGACTTTGTCCCTTGGAACCCCACCAGGGCATCTCCCTTGACCCAATAGGAGCCTCAAAGTTTTCCCTCAACCTCCTGACTGAAAGTGCTTCCACTTGAAAAGTACTCTGTCTACGCGCCTGGTATTAGATATTTTGTTTACGTCCTCTAGAGGGTCTCTTTTTTATAATACTTGAATAAAATACAAACGTGGAATTTGCTATCCCGAAATACTCAAACATTTTATTCTAAATCAAAACAAACCCTTTTGGTGTTATGTAACTATTTATTTCGTTACACATACACTTGAATTTATGAAAAAGCACAAGTATGTGGTATCAGAAAAGAAGGTAGGGGCTTAGTATTCTCCCAATATATAGATTCTTCTCCCAGTCGACATGTAACCATTTCAATATCATATCAATATACATGTTTATGAAATGTTTTCTCCTTATTGTTACTTCCTTTTTCCTTTTTTATCCCTCATCAGAAATCTAACGATAATGCTTGAATGTGTTTTATTGCCTGATGGGAGGGTTCCTTTCAGAATAGGACAGGGGTATAAAACAAAATATTTTCTAAATGACTATGGCCTAAATGAAGAAAAAAAAACCAATGTTAATTGCATTTATTCTGTGATTCTATTCCTTATCTTTAATTATATGTTTTCTTTAAGAATTCTTAATGTCAGTATCTTTTTTTTTTAATAATCAAATTCGTGTCACCCAAAAATTGGAAATTCTGCTCTTTTATCTAGTATATATTATGCGTAGGTGTTGCTTCCCGGACTTGCAACTTCCAAGCAAGCTTGCTTGTACTTTCGTCAAGGACTTCTCTAAAAGTACATACAGGTGCCTCTTTAAATGTACCTCTTACATGTATCCGAGTGATTGCCTATCTAGCGATCTCAGTTGACGCCCACATTGGGTGACGGACTGTGAGAATGATGAATTTTAAAAGAGAAGAATCTTATATCTTTTCTGTTTATGCAGGTATCACCCGAAAAATTGGACGGAAAACTGCATCAATGCGATCACTGCGATGGTAACCTTGAAATTTTAAGCAATGTGTATTTTCAGCTACATGTTTATTCGTGTTTGAGAGAGTCCCCGGTTCTAAAAATAGTGCTATGAATAGACCCCCATAAAAAAGTTTGTTGATCGATGTATCAACAAAATTTCTTAGCCAATCAGAATCTTCGTTTCTTGAAAATAAGAATGTACATTAAATGATTACATTTTTGCGAAACGTTTAGAAAGACCTAGTCTAAGATTTTTTTTCATCTTGAAAGCGATTTATGTGACCGCTCTTACAGACAAATACACATTGTGTTGCTTTTCTGTCTCATAATCTTATTTTGTTACTTACTAAGAAAATTATAATTTCATATACATGTTCAACTGTTCATTAATAAATTTAAAGATTAATCGAGTTACATAATAATATTAATTAATTCATTCGTTAATTGATTGATTTTTCAACTATTCAATTGGTTTTTCCCTTTAAGAGAATGTTAAATGCACTTCTCATTTTGCTGTAAAAGCCATAAAATATCTTAACATATTTTCGTCATTTTCCTCTACTACGTAAGTTTGTTCTACAAAATATCCCGAGGTGATCAATAATTATATATGTAACATTACGCACTGACCGGAACAAGTACCCCGGTGTCTGCTTTTTAACCTCCCTATAAAATATGTTTAGATTTCAAACTTTTGTGATTTAATATAAACACCCGAAGCCTTTAAATTTAATTGAAATCCTACATATCTAAGTTATCAAAAACATGTGACAACAACAAAGTAAGGTCCTCTCAAAAACAATGTTTTTCAATGTGTGACAATAAAATCCAATCAAAGAAAGAAAATACAATTTAAACGTCTTAAACAAATACAGACGGACTACCTACGCGAGTTTTAGTAAATATTTGTACTTCATGTGAAAAATGAAATCTTTATGTAAGCAACTATTTTTACTTTTTGACTTACACGTGTTTTATTTTGTAAAAGTATTATTTTTTTAAACCAAACGTTTGGACTTGAAAACGGTATGTCTAACCAATATCAGGACTCGTATAGCAACTAGCTTGTCCTTTTCGTCGAAAAAAAAATATCAATGTTTCCGATAAAAAAAAAATATCATGTAATTTAGATTAAAAAAGATTAGAATATAAAAATAATAATTACGAAAGAAATGAAATAGATAAATAAGTAGGACAATAAATAAATACATAAATAAATAGATTAATAAATAAACTATAATTAATAAATAAACTATAGTAAACTATAATGAATAAATGAATAAATAAATGAATCAATCAATCAATCAATCAATCAATCAATCAATAATTTGAATAAATAAAATCTATAACAATAGATATTATACATATATAATATATAATCCTCAACCACTAAGTAAGCCTCTTCCCCAAGGTAACATTTGATTATTTAAAAAAATTAACTGAAAAACTTTATTTATCGACATTCCTTTAGAAGCATTCATCTTTAGTTACTTCAAAATGCATAATAAAAATTTAACCTACCAGTGAGTACAATTTCGAGTGATCCATCAAAAAGACAATCCTCCGAACCAACGTCCATACGGCCATGAATATGTATAAATCGGGTTGCCAAGGTAACTGGGGTGTCTGGGCTAACCACAAGCTCACCCGCTGGGCCGACAGTAATGCCATCAAGCCTGGGCGGGCTAACATCAAGTAAAATTTTGCTGTTTATGGTAACATCTTTATCTGCATTAGGGTTCTGAAATTCAAACATAGTGGAATACTTTGTACATTAAAAAGCAACCCCTAATGTTATGTTCATACTTTATCTCGGGGAATGAAATAGTTAATAGGGAATAAATCAAATGCCTTCCCTATCGACAACCCGGGCCGGGGCGCATAATTCGTACCCATAGGAGTATCCAACAACCTACTTCATAATTGAAATAAACGCCTTTAATATATCTTTCTGATTGAATTAGAATTGCAGTATAAAGCATGAACACTCTTTGATAAAAATACATTTGATGCAGCGTTTTGGGAGGAGAGTATTTGATTTGGTAGTGTCTGTCTATTTGCCCAACGGCGTCTGTCCGTCCGTATCTTTATCATTAGCCACTCAAATATAATTTCACCCGTACATTTTTTGTGATGACTCCTTGGATTTGACGCTTCCTACTTTTGACCCGGTGACCCTAACATTAGAACATAAGATACCTCCATGGAAGAAAAGCTGCTGATGGAGGCAATGGTGTTTTACAAACATTTTTTGTTGATAATATAAACAGTACTTCGCCATTAGTTCTGGTAAAAATCGGAAAAAAGGAGCGAATTCTTACCAAAGCGCCGTTTTAGAGAAGGGGGGGGGGGCGTTAGGCGGGTCAGAACCGCTCTGGAATGTTCAATAAATGCTGATTTTCCGTCTTTTCGGTTTTTTATACAATAGGCCCGACCCTCCTGACGATTTGGATCCATCTTGAAAAGAGTTTAGATCCACCCATGTTACCAACGGAATCCACCCACGTTTATATTACATTTGAGATATGAAACAGATAGTGACTCTATCTATTGTCTAACATCATAATTGCTCAATTACCTGTGGATTTCATTAAATATTCCGTCGGCCAGTAAGCAATTTTTCGGTCTCGACTTGCCTTCAGAGAAATTGTAAAAACGAGACGAGATAAAAAGATTAAATCTTTATTCGTATATGACAATGTACATACTTAGTATTATCATCCAAATACAATATGTACTTCAAGATAGATCACCATGTTTATTCGTTTAAATTGACTAAAGGCATTACCGTTCTAGAAAGGAAGAAAAATTGAATGAAAAAAAATAATGATATTTTAGGGAAATTTCAAGTTTTAACCAATTCTGTCTCGCGGACGATCGAAATTACTCCGGAATTTCGTCATCAGAAAAGGGACGCATTGACTCTTACAATCTAGGAATACATATTTCGATTATTTTGAAAATATCTTAAATTTTAAAAATTACGGCTTTTATAAAAATAGATTCGTATTATAATCAAATGGACTTAATATTTTGGTTAAGTCAAACTATGCTTTGAAACTGTCATAAAAAGAAGAAGTCTTAGGGCGTATGCGTTACAAGTAGCGAACAGAGAAATAGTATGACAGTTGTACAGTAATTCTATACTTTTCTAAAGAAAAGAGAAACACAAGAGAGACTAGAAATATTATTACACATTGGGACATGCATCATGTTTTTTCTTGAGGGGGGGGGGTTACTCTACATGTACCATGGTTTGTTTTTAGAGGAGGAAAAGGAGCGAATTTCAACATTCTGAAATAACTCAGACTTTGTGATTAAGAACATTCTCATGACCGATATACATCAAGCTCATGATACGATAGGTACCACGATACATTTAGTGAACAATACGATACGCATCACGATACAGTACGATTGCGATACAATACGATCCCGATACAGTTACATTTAGTTAACAATACGGTACCGTAACGCATCACGATACAGTATCCTTGCGATACAATACGTATCCCGATACAGTTAGTTTAAAATACAATACATATCACCATAAAAATGTATCGATATAATAGTTACGTTTCACGATACAATAAGCTCTCGATACGATACATATCACGATATAATACAACGCCATATGATAAGTATCAAGATACAAGGTTTACGGTACGACATACATCATGAATATAACGCTCACGATATGATTTATATCATCATATAAAGTTCACGATGCGATACCTTTCACGATTTGCAAGGTTCACGATATGATAAGAATAAATATACATGACTCGCGATACGATACATGTCACGGTGTTAAGCTGACAAATTGAATACGATACGTATCACGATACAAAGTTCACGATACAATATATACATGTATCATGAAACACTTCTGTTCATTCCAAAGCTAACTTATTCTTGATTCAAATAAGAACAAAGTTTCCTAAAACTTAAAAAAATACCTTACATGCACATACATGTACAATTATGCTGGCATTAGGGCTATTCTAATAGCCATTGGAAAAAAAATATTAATTTTAATACATGTAGTACAGTTAGTCCTCTAAATGCTCAATGTCATTTATTCTGTAGTAAGATTATTTTTAGTTAATATATTTTTGTAAATGACTTTATACTGCATTCATGGATACTTTAGAAAAATACTGATATCGAAATTACAAATACTTACATTTGCAGATGGTAAGTTGGGATCGGCTGACCAGCGTGTGAAGTCAGCTTGCTGATGTGGACAGACAGACAACACCACAGACAGATGTACAATCAGTAGAAATACACACACACATTCCCTCCAAATCGTCCCCATCGTTTTCTCTTAAATGCTCTTAAATCTTATTCGATTGGTGTGGTCTGGTGGATTTCTCCTATTTATATATGGTCATCTGTGAATGGTTGATTAATTTGTTTAATAACAAGACCATGTCGTGATCTTAATGACGTACTTTGTATCCAATCTGATGTTGTTTTTAAACAAATATAAGAATTCAGGTCCATTTAAATCAGACCAAAAATAACATTTTATTTTCATGGTCATCGCTGGGTTAACTTGAAATAAATAAAGATAAGCAAAACATCGAAATACCCGCCTTTCTTGTGTAAGATTTTTTTCTTCATTTTTCTTTTCAAGGATTTATTTGATATGTACTTTTCTCTTTTATATGGTTTCATCCTTTTTCTTTCTTTCTTTTTTTTTTTTTTTTGCTTTTCTGACCTGCAAATCATCACAGCCGTTGTACAGAATTTCATAAAATCCTGTATAAAGCAAGTATATTAAAATGTATGCAAGATTCTCAGCTCTTTTGTGTGCTTTTTATTTGCCATCATATAAGGTGGCTACCTCAAGGTCCGATTTGCTGTGTTTCGACTTTTCCGAAAACGTTGAACAAAATTTGATTAAAAGAATCAAGAATCGAGGTCAACTTCAAATATTATGTTTTTGACCCGACATGCCAAACAATGTGGTTGATGCATTTTAAAACTGTTTGATGCAGCAACTGGATTGTCATCAAACTTGAAATTAGATCAGAGATCAAACTAATGGTAGAACATTATGTCTGTCATGTGACTCAGTAGGCAAACATCTTTATGAAACTATATATGAAGCACCATTGCAATTAGACCCAGATGAGCCATGGTCCATTCCGACCTCTTTTTAATTTCGGTTTTTTTTTCGAAATAGTTTGTTGAAATTTTATGACGTCAAATCAAAAAATAAACTGAACAAAAACGAAACGGTCAGTTTTTTTTTTACTTTTTCGTATGTTTTATGTATATGATGTGTTAAAACAAAGTCCGTGTCACAGAGGAAACTCGAAAAACATCCTTTTTTAAAACCAGCGATAATCTGCGTTCATTTGTCCATATCTGATAAACTGACGCAATCGTGACGTCAGTATGAATAAAATCATAGGGGCTACACTTGTCTAACCATTCCTAGTCAGAATATTCATTGTTCGAATAGAATTATAACATTTTTGGAATCAGTTATAATATCTTCACTAAATCGGGATTTCTTCCGAATCGGATGTGTTTGACATTGGTCTGTTGCGCATGACCGGCTCTTGACTTTCGGTGACTTTTAAGCCTCTTTTTTCTTCATTTTGAAGTTCTACTTGATACGCTGTTTTCTTTCTAATGTAATTTACCAGATCAAAGAATTACATAGAAAATACCAGTACAAAGTAAATACTTTGTGCTTCATCACCTTTCCCCCAGTTCTATCATTTACATGGTTCTATCATGGAAAAAAAACTGAGTCTGATAGTTGAAATACTTCTGAGTCAAAATCACTGTGTCATTTTCTTACCTGCATACGAGTAGATAATATCCGTGTGTATTTTACCTGGACAACGGCCACGTGTGATGACACTTGGTATAGTCACGCTTCCATAACTCCGAAGTTTGTTCACTCGATCGACTTACAAAGTTATATAGTAAACAATCCGGTTCGTAAAAGTGGGAGGGTTGTGTTCATGTAATCCGGATAACCACACTATCTGCTACTTACTCGGCAGATTACCCGTAATTTACCGTCCCAAGTCGACATGTATGTGCAAAAATGGTGTAATTGCACAATTGTGGCAACTCTAAATAATTATAATTTCCAATGTAATAGCTAGGTTCTGTTAATGAAGTATGAAAAATAAGGGAAGAAATTTTAGAAAATTAATTTATTCTATGAGAATCATTTACAAGTGTTTGTGAGTATGAAACAATATTTTTATAATGCATAAATTTTTTTTTAATGATGAATGAAATGCTGATGATGATGATGAAGCGAAATTGTTTCAATAATTTGACAATACATGTATACAGGTACGTGTACTCCAGGGAAAGGGCACATGCACATGATGTATTGATGTGATTGTTTTGCCAATTCTAATTTCTGCATTTGAAATATGAAAATTTGTTAAAACTAAAAAATAAAATATATATCAGTTATTGATGTTATTTATATTCACCTTTCATTCATCTACCGGTATACGATATATCATATTTTCCTAGAATGCGGAAAACAGTCTGGTCGGTTGTCCTACCAAGTCGATTTGAAGAAAAAAATATCCACAACATTGGGGAAAAATCCTTAGACGAAATTGAGAGGAGCTTATGACCAATATTTCAAAATAATCGCAAGCGCACGGTAACAGGTTGTCCCGATGATTCCAATAAAACATATGGCTTGCATCATTTTACATAAATTATTAACATTTCTGTCAATGCTTCCTTCGAGAAATTACTGCATCATTATCGTGGCTAACGTTTTTAGCACTTAAAAATAAAATTCCGTCTTTAAACGTCACTCTAGCGTTGGCATTTATCTTTGTATCGTCCTACACAGGAAGCGTACGCCATGACATGCGCAATATAATGCTGTTCATGGACGCCATGGAATAAATGGGACATCGGACCACGTGCATACACGATAACATCCTCACCACTATGGGTCTCTGAAGACAAGGGGACAGCACTCACTTGTCGATAGTTTTTGTTGGCTGAAAATGGGAAATAAAAAATGCGTACAAATTTCATCAGATTCAGGTTTTCCTAAATTAAAATTTAGTTTTATTATATTTTTGTTGTCATTTTAATATATGTTGCTTATACAAAAATTGCATGTTGCTTATAAAAAAACACATTGCTCATCGGAAAATGCATGTTGCTTATCAAAAGAAATCAAATTTCATGAATTGCTGCTTTGTAACAAGCAGATATGCTACATGTAGTAGATCATGTATATATGATTACACATTTCCAACAAAGTTAGTTACTTTCTACTACATGTACATGTAGCAGCAGAGTTTAGGATGCATCGGCGGGTTTAATGGCCATTTTTAAAGTATCTATAGCAATTGTACATGCAAGAACTGCCTTACTTGTATCAATAAATAAAGGGTTGATCCGGAATCCCCAGTCATATCCAGGACCGTTACCATAAACTAATGTCGTCCACGGTTTCTTGTCCGGTGGTAACTCGTCTGGATTTTCAGGATTTATTACACCTGTAGAGAAAAAATATCATAATATCAAAATTTCATCTTTCTTGATATAGAATATAATTATGTTTTCAAAAACTTTCCGAACGGCCCATCAGTCATTTTTGACTCATACGCCAACCGTTATCATTCCGGATTATAATAATACATTTCTCTTCTTTTCAATATGTAATATTGTCATTTCATTAGTGAAGCACACTCACCTAATATACTACTCCCTCGCTTTGGATATCCCGCTATATTGAACACGTGAGAGTGATCTGCTGTCACGACCATCAAAGTGTCGCTCTCATTGGTCAACGTCATTGCTGCCTTTATCGCCTCCTCAAACATAAGAGTTTCGTACAGCGCCCTCTTTGCTGTATTATTGTGATGGGCGTGGTCAATTCGTCCGCCTAAAATTATACTTTCATAAGTAAAGTAAAGTACATGTAATTTTTATTTAGAGTCGGCAATTTGTACATACATAACAAATAACATGAGCTATGTAGAGCTCTTAAACCGACTATTAACATGTTAACAAAATGCAAAATAGGTAGAATATTTTATGTTTTCTCTGCAAGCACAATTAAGTACTGGCGACGGAACGGTTTCTGGACCATTTTGAAGGTTTTTTTGTGATAATTCATCTATCCATGCATTGAAAACATTCAAATCTCTCTCAAATAGTGATTTGCCCTTCGCACAGATACACATATTGACAGAAAATGATAAGTATATCAAGAAAAATATGGTTTCTAACCCGAATTTATGCCCCTATATTTCGACCGGTTTTTTTTTCCGAAAATTGCTGGACAAGTTTCCGGACACCTGATTTAGTTTTAAAACTGCCACTCTCGATCAATTTCAGACCAAACTGGATAATTTTTTGAATTTTGCTTACTTCAATCTTTTCTTCAAATGACTGTATAAAAAATCTTGGAAATAGAACCGAAACTTTTTAAACCAAGGAAGATCAGTGTGCGTGATATTGAACGGGGCAGAAAAGAGTGAAAAGGTGGTGTGATAAAGCAACTTCGATGCAAAATTTTGGTATGACGATTCTGATTTGAAATAAAACACAAACACTCAAATACACAAATTTTTGGCCCCTTGGCTTTTATCAAGTGTATAAAACGACGATCTATAACAATTCTAAGTAAAATTCATCCTTGTTTCTCTGGCGTTCATTGCAAATCATCCCTCTGGAAGAAATATTTCAATCTACTGCGATTCTGATTTGAATTCTCTTTTCTTTTCAAGTCTACAGAATTCCCACATTTTGAAAAAAAAAAGTTCCTTCAAAGTACCTGAACAGGACGACTGTCCGGAAACTATATTGTAAATTGTTACATATGTAATTATTGCATTATTGCTCAGGAGTTACCTTTCTTCCCCCTTCTCTTTTCATTCCCCTACCATCAAAGCAGAAGGATCGGTCAGTCTGTCGGTCCTCCAATTTCCAATTTCATGGTCAACCAGTATAATTCCATTTTTTCTTACAAAGTGAAATTGTTAGATTTTTTTCGATTATCTAAGAAAATATATTAATAATATTATATTCAATTTATATAAAGTATGCAAAGCCATGTTTGCTAATCAGTACTGCATGTTTATACAAAAGGCACACATCTTACTTTCAACGAGGAGGAAGAAGCCACGTGGATTTCTTTGTAGGATTTTTATAGCTTTTGACGTCATTTCCGATAGGGAAGGTTCGCCTCCCGGTCCTTTCTTCCTGTCCAGTTCGTAGCTCATGTGAGACGGATGAAAAAGTCCTAAAATAGAAAAACAAAATTCATGTACTATCTACGTACAAGTTAAATAGGAAATGGAAAAAAAAAGATTTTCATTAAATGATACTTTGTTATTTTGATAGATACATACAGGAACAACTGACGCAATTGGAACCACAATTTTCGAACACAGATAAGAAAAAAAAGAAGAAAAAAAAAAGAGTTTTTCTTACCCAATGCGAAGTGAGTAGTACGTGGGTTTATAGAATGGAACTGACGAGAGTTCCAGGCGTAACGGGCCTTGTATCCCCGTCGTACTTTATCATGTCCCCATACCTGAAGAGAAATCACATAGATCAGCCATACATTGTACATGTACTTCTTGAATTATTCCGACTCACGCCCCGATCTTGTGCGAAAAAAAACACGAATATCTTGCTTTTGACAGTTTTGTTTTGTTTTGTTTTTTTGTTTGTTATTGTGTTCGCCCAGATGAAATATAGAGAAACGATGGTATATTATATATATGCATTTCAAAAAAAGGAAATTAAGGTAAAAGGAAAGTTATGAGTCAGAAAGTAAGCTTTTGACTTACATTGACCAAGTTTAGTCCGTCTTTCCTCTGCAGTGATTTATAACTGGTACCGTATACTGGATCTACTAAAGATTCAGGATAGAAAAACTCCCTGCCACCTCCAAACAGTACCTGTTAACAGAACATGTAAAAGTCTGTATCAATTAATTTTCAATAATTCATATTCGACTCTTGAATTAAGATCTTGGTATATTAATTATTTTGTAAAGTTCAAGTTCATAATTTTTCATCTACACTTTTTACGATTTGTTACAAAAGATCGTTACCAAATAAGGACTTGGCCTCGGTCATTATAATGACCCGAAGAGATTTGTAATATGGACCTTGACCTTCGGCCTAGGTCATTATTACAAATCTCATCGGGTCATTATGATGACATTGTGACCTCGACTAAGTCCATATTAGTATAATAATACATGTACTTGTTCGCATGGAAGTCAATGAAAGAAGGGTGATTTAATTTAACACAATAAAAGTAGAAAATTGTAGGACTTTATGAATAAGATAAATATCGCAATATCGACATGTAAGAGAGAAATTAAGGAGGGATCTAGTCAAATAAGGGGTCCAGTTGATTGCTTCTGCAGTTTTATAAGCATCTGCATCATATGCCGTGAAAATCCTCTCATTGCCTTCAAAATTCACACTAAAATCCTAAACAAATCCAGTTAAAGTAAAATTACCTGTATGTTTGAATTATTGAATACTAGTTGATGGGCAATGTCTTTACATCCCCCAGCCACGCCCCTCATTAGGGAATCCCCCTCCCATTCCCTGCTAGCGGACTTGGCGTAGGCTGCAGCAGGCGTGGCATGTGTTATACGGGCAGTTGTTACTACGCCTATTGATTTACCTGAAGATTGAAACGAATCAACAAAAATTATATTTAGATACATGTATTATATATAGAAATATAGTAAAGAGCAGCATTTTGAACGAATTTTTCTTTTATACGCACACATTTCCTTTAAAGGATTTCTTTTTTCATGTAAATATATGCACAATGTAGTTACATGTATTTTCACAGTTGCACACATGCACGTGTAAGTATAGCATTGAATAGAAATACGTCATAGATTTTTCTGTATAACCCAATATCAGATTCAATTTTATATTCAAATTCAGATTCATAATTTATAATTTGCGTCTCACCGACGCCAAATTTATACATATATATATACTAAAAAATAAAATGTATGAATTGTGACAGTTGCTAATCTTAATAGAATTTTAGAACACTACAGTACCTTCATTCTGTGCCCAATTTGGCATACAGTCTAATTCTTTTCCTTGCTGTGAGGAGCAATTCCGGAATTTTACTGTATCGTCCACGCCCAGAGTCATCGAGTTAGTTTTTACTCCGCACATCATGGCGGTTGCAGTGGCGGCAGAATCGGGAACCTGCTGGTCATTACTGTATACCTAAATAAGTAAATACATCATAAATAATGATTAAAATCAAATCATCATTAAAGTGTATAGTGATCTGACTACTAGTTTCCCTTCATAGATATACAATGTCGCAACAATCGTTAGACATCCGACAAGAACATCAACAACAACCAAGTATAGGTTAGAAGGTATTCTGAAGTTTCTAAATGAAAAAGAAATGGGTGGAGCGTCAGCGGCCCCTTCTTATTCTTGTAGACACTTTAAAATACCTTCTAACCGGCAAAGATGGCAACAAGTCTGTCGGCGTAGATGATAGCGCACCCGGTTAGCATGTCAGATAGCATACTGAGGGTTTCAAGTTTGCGCCTCGCTCATGCCTCATATTTTTCAAGTATATATTTAGTGTTCTGAATCAGCTGTGTAGGATGCAGGATCCATGAAGACCATGAAGACGATTTCTTCATAGAATTCTCATGAATAAAACGATCAATTTGAGAGCCTGCGATTGGCTTAGCCTAAATGTTAGTATCTAGTATAACGCAGTATTTATTGCAGATTTTGTACACAACACTCTCATTTTAATCCAGTTCTACAAGCTTAGTTCATATATAAACAAAACACTGAGGCCCTAGGTAACACAAAAACCGTATAAATGGACAGGAAAAACAGTGGAAATACGGAAAACAAGCCGTGCTTTGCTAGTTGGAGCAATCTCGTGATCGTCTGATTAACTTTCATACTGAATAAAGGATCAGGACCCAGTCTTCTCTGATGAGAATTTGACAGTACCCGTCATTGAGGCATATCGACAAGGTTGGTCGTAAAATAGGGTGAATTGGTTGTTTCATACCGCGATGTCTCGCTGATGGAATTGTACACTCCTGATAATTATTGCACTTGTCAAGGCGATTCGCAATTATCACATAAATATACGAGATACGGATCTAGTTGTTTTTATAATGAAGTCTTTTTGTTCCCAATTTGGGAATAATATGGTCGTATATGATATGATCATTACTTACCTAGACGTAAACCTATTGGATTATACTTATTTATTACTTCAGATCCGTCCTCTCCTTTTGCTTTTATGGCAAACCACACAAACTTATTAAATAAATATCGCCGAGATTTCCCCCCCCCCAAATCTACTTTTCATGTGATGTCAATCTTTTTATTTACTTTCGATGCCTATATTTTATATCTGGACCTTAATTCTTACCTTAACCAAGCCTATATTTGGGAATTTCTCAAATTCCAACAGTCCCTCCTCCCCATATAAATGGACAGGAAAAACAGTGGACATACGGAAAACAAGCCGTGCTTTGCTAGCATGGAGCAATCTCGTGATCGTCTGATTAACTTTCATACTGAATAAAGGATCAGGACCCAGTCTTCTCTGATGAGAATTTGACAGTACCCGTCATTGAGGCATATCGACAAGGTTGGTCGTAAAATAGGGTGAATTGGTTGTTTCATACCGCGATGTGTCGCTGATGGAATTGTACACTCCTGATAATTATTGCACTTGTCAAGGCGATTCGCAATTATCACATGAATATACGAGATACGGATCTAGTTGTTTTTATAATGAAGTCTTTTTGTTCCCAATTTGGGAATAATATGGTCGTATATGATATGATCATTACTTACCTAGACGTAAACCTATTGGATTATACTTATTTATTACTTCAGATCCGTCCTCTCCTTTTGCTTTTATGGCAAACCACACAAACTTATTAAATAAATATCGCCGAGATTTCAACCCCCCCCCCAAATCTACTTTTCATGTGATGTCAATCTTTTTATTTACTTTCGATGCCTATATTTTATATCTGGACCTTAATTCTTACCTTAACCAAGCCTATATTTGGGAATTTCTCAAATTCCAACAGTCCCTCCTCCCCAGGCTTGCCGTTGAGTTGACCTTTCAGAATGCGGGAGGCCGTCACGGTGGATAGCCCCATCCCGTCACCGACGAACAGAATGACGTTCTTGGCCAGGTTTGTGTTTGGTTGTAGAGACAAGGCGTCATATAGCTCCCTCTCGGCGGCACGATTCCAGTCAGTATTAACTATGGAAAATGAAGGATAATATTTTCTTTTAAAACTTTCATTGCATCTAATAGACTTGCACTGTGATACCCCTGACTTTATTCCAATAAATGGCTAAATAAGAGACTTAAAGCATGGTTGGTTGTTAGGCATTCATAAAAAAATGATAGTATTTCGCTAAAACATGAAAATTTAGCATTTTTTGCAAATCCTAGGGTTTGGGTTTCTGACCCTTGTTTACCCCCCCCCCCCCTTCTTTCAGTTCTAGATCTGCGTTTGGGAGAGTGTGATCCAGACAGTTTTTCCTATGGAAATGAAGATAACGACAATTATTTTTAATATATACATATTTTTTCATGCACCTGAAAAAGTTTACTGTGATTCTCCTATGTTTATTCACATAAATGACAAAACATGTCATTGGGAAGAATGATAGAATGAAATTTATGTAAAAAAGACAAAAATGAATTTTATGGAAACAAAAAGTTTCCATTACGTTTTTGTCGTAACTCGAAAATCAGGTACATGTACTAGTAATTATTCCAGAATTCGAGTATTCTTCAATATAATAGACTAAGTACATAATTCATATATTTGTAAAATTCGTCAAGTTGAAAGAATTAAGCGAAAGCCCCGTCTCCGCGCTAACACTGACAACAATTTACGCTGACATCTAACTGTCCTGACTGAAATATATTGCTGTTCTTACCGAGTCTGTCAGAACAACTATTGCAAATGTAGACTAAAAGGTTTCACTAATGTACGAGGGCTGATTGATATGTTGTGAGCCTCGGTTTTCTGGGCTGCAGAAGGTATTTTACTGATAGATTATCTCCAAAAAGGACAAACAATCAATGGCACATACTATGCTTCATTTCTGACACAATTACGGGAAAATATTAAACTTAAGCGCCGCGGAAAGCTCATTTAGTTATAGGTGTGTTGTTTCCATCAGGACAATGCACCTGTTCACAAGTCTGTCACTGCCATGGCTGCCATTCACGATTGTGGCTTTAATTTGATGGAACAGCCGCCTTATTTACATGATCTTTCATCTATTCCCAAAACTAAAAGCAGCTATTTCTGGCAC
The DNA here is from genome assembly GCA_033119305.1 of Pinctada imbricata. NCBI lineage: Eukaryota > Metazoa > Mollusca > Bivalvia > Pterioida > Pteriidae > Pinctada > Pinctada imbricata. Next base: position 22,658,903 of record VSWD01000004.1, read on the forward strand.
CCACTTTCAGTCCGATGATACTTGCTGTGGATGGCTTTCTGACCAGTCAAGATAAGGAGTTCTTTAAAAGTCTTATTGAAGCCCTTAAGCACCGGTGAAATAGTGTATAGATATTGAAGGGGATTATGTAGAAATATAATGCAAAATGTGTAGCTGATAAAATTCAAATCCTTAAATACGAGGCTCACAACATATCAATCAGCCCTCGTAAGTACCAATTTCAGATTTGAAAAGTGGTATATATAACTTTCCCTCTTGAGTGTGTTCCAGACAGAAGGTTTTTTTAAGACGTAAATATAATAATATATTATATGATAAGGCTATAAATCTAATTCAACAAAATAAAATTCGTTTGAAAAATAAAGAAGGTAATCATAGATCTGTTGGAGCCCAGAGAGGAAAAAAGAGAGATGGCGTAGACTTAAAGCGACATGTATAAATATAATGTATCTAAAGTTTTTGATTTACCTTAAAACCCTCGGCATTATAATGATGATACATTTATTATCGTCCAAAATCGATAGTTCTATAATTATCATCATATATTCTTACATGTGCATGTTTTAATATTTGTACATTTTAAGAAAAAATGATCAATTTTTTATTATATATAAATTATCATACAACATGTCATGTTATATGGTATAAATAATCAAAATTCCAAAGAATTATCGTTTATCGATAATTAGAACTTCCATTGAGAATATTAGACGTTTTGAAAAAAAAAAGACAAGTAGGTTGGGGACCGTCTAAGTTCCCAGGGGTCTTGGTATCGTCTAAGTCACCGGGGGTATGGGGGTCATTTTAGTTCCCGGGAGTCTGGGGACCGCCTAAGCCTAAGTTCCCGGGGGTATGGGCACCGTCTAAGTCACGGGGGGGGGGGGGGGGGGTTATGGGGGCCATCTAAGTTCCCGGGGGTCTGAGACCGCCTAAGTCCCCGTATGCTCCACAATAGAACCATGGAACTCGGGAGGAAGAATCGTCTGTCTTGACAGTATGTAGGAAAATGATAACCAGGAATAAAACTCCAATATCTTAAGTAATGCAACCCATTCAAAATTCATCAAATTGAGAGGGGTTGCCCCCCCTTCCTCTGAATCCAGCAATTTGTAGAATGCATCCATATGATCATTACTTGAATTATAGTAAAATTTCCTATAAAATATGACATTTTTGATTTGAACTCTAATTCCACAGAAATTGAAAATAAAATTGAAAATGTAATTCTAATGTTATAAGATGCTGTATTTTGATGTATATGAATTCTTCCTCCGATTTTGAAACACCTTTATGAACATATATCCATATTTGAATACAAAGTGTAGAAGAAAACAAGATATCCTACCATCTTTATGGCTTCCACTTGAAATTCTAGACAGCAGCAGCACTATAATAAATGTGGTAACGTGTATCCCATATAGCATACTAAATATATAATCCACTCCTAGAAGTCAAATACACTTTCAATGTCACTGAATTTCTCGAGAATTCTTTATTTCTTTCCTTTTTTCCTGAGTTTTTAAGTAACAATTCCTTCTTATTGTTAATTTGACACTTTTATGTTCGATTGATTTTCTATGGTGACGCCTTCGAATAAATATCGTGTGGATACATTAAGGAACATGTTTTAAAGTAATTAGCATATAGCGTAATAATTAATGAATGAATTAACACACATCATTTGATATCACCTGTCATTCTACGTGTTAACTTTTATGACCGAAAGATCATTCACAGTTCTTCCATTTGGTCTTAGAAGTGCACCACAAACTTCCGTCTAATCCATTCACAATACGTGCTTTCTGGAGGAATGCACGTAAACGATGGAAAAAAGATGATGCTACTATTGTGGTATGAGTGAATGGGGAGTACAACTAATTGAACATGTAGTTTATACAAATGGTTTACAAGATATATATGTCATATTGTAAAATCCCGTCTATAAAGCATGTCGCCATCACGCCCCAGGTATTTTGTGATGGTAGATTTCATGCTTTTCATATATACTTATATTTTTACCTTGTCTCCCATATTAATTAATCATTTATGAGACCCTACGCACTTGTTTCTAGAAATAACTAATTCAGGAAGAAAATGCATTTTTGAGCGTAATGTAGATTAAATTTTACAAACTAGCACATGCTGCTGAATTTTAAACATCACCTGGAATGAATAATTATTATTTTTTATATAATAGAGTAGTTAAACTACATTTTTAATGCGTCTTTAATACATGGTTATTTTGGGGGGGGGGGGGGCGATGTATCAATATTTAAAAAAAAAAACACTTAAACTTCTGTTTTCTTTTGAAGAAGGGAGGAGATCTCCAACAAGACCCCGTTGCAGCATCAACAGTAAAACACCAAAACACCCGATACCATCCACCTACTTTCATTTTAATCAGTTATGCAGCAGATGTCTCTGCTTGTTGTAAAAGTGTTTTGTTTTTTGATTACATGTACAATTAAGTGTGGTTGTAAATTAATTATGTGTTTCACTGTGGACAGTGTAACATTGTGGTGTTCTCCCATAGACAGTGGCTCAGCTTCCGGCGGTGTGTGATTGTATGCTAAAGCATCCACTTTTGTTCCAACATTTCTTAATTTAGTACTCATTTTCTGTTCTCCGAAGACTTTTTTAGTAAAACGGCCGGCCCATTCGCACTTTGTCTCATTTAAAATTGGCAAGAAATGCCCTCAGCATGCCCCGATTTTCCTAATTTTCCTTGTTTCGTGAAAAGCATCCATTTAATTTTGCCCGAGCTACGCCACTGATAGAGTTTTGCTGATTAACGATAACAATGAATTGAATTCTATCAATCAAAATCATTATGGACTGCACACGAAAAAATACCGTTGAAATTCTTTCATTCTAGAATTCTTACCTGATTTTGTTACTTATGACTTTCTGTATGATTATTCTTTTAATGAGAATGGCAATAATCCTCTTTCTGAGTTATATAAATTTATCAATTGGACGGAGGAAAATAGAGTTATACAGTCACCTTTGGGTATCACGTGATGCACAAATGATCTGTTCCACGGGAATCCCCTTTGATTGAACTAAGTTAACACTGTCTAAATCTACTTTATATGAATTATTTTAGGTCTATCATATGGTCATTATTATCAGTTATATGATGGTAATTTATTCTGGTCAAGAATAGACGTGTATTCGGAGAACACTTACACAGAAATTTTTCAATGCTCGCCACATGTTATGATATGGTACACGGACAGATGCAAAATTTTCTGTTTAAGTGTTCTCCAAATATACGTCTATTCTTGACCAGAATAAATTACCATCATATCATTTATAATAATGTCGATTGACCATATGATAGGCCTAAAATAAATTCATATAAAGTAGATTTAGACAGTATTTACTTGGTTCAATTAAAGGGGATTCCGTGGAACATATCATTTGTGTATCACGTGATACCCCACGGTGACAGTGATGTCTCGTTAATCCGAACACATTCGTTCCCAAGGGTTTCGTCCGGAGTTATGCATTTTCCGGATCATTGAGCAATTTAAATAGAAAGCATGACATTTGTTCCCATGAAAACGTCGGTTTTTGATTAATGGATTCCAAAATGAACGGAGCATCACTGTACATGTATAATGATTGCTCAAACCATGCTCTCTTATACCCATTTTATACAGGTCTAGCCTGTGGTACAACGTACGTACTCCGACTACATACATGTACTAGCACTCTAACGGCTAGTGCTATAAAAATATACCGTCAATATATTTTGAAATAAAAAAAAAAAAAAAAAAAAAAAAACCAAACAATTACTTTTACAATGTACATGTGGTACTCCTAGTACATTTTTTATAATGAAGATCATAATATGTAGATGTGCATGAAGAAAGGGAATTGCAACCAAATTCTAAGGTTATACAAGAGTTATTGCATGCAGTTATGCTGTGTGAGGGAAATTCTATACTAAGTTCTGATTTCTCATTCCCCTTTAAAATGGTTGAAATATAGTTTATTAAGTACGTTAATAGTTTATTAAGTACGTTAACAGTCCAAAATTACGCGGAGAGAAGTTTTTTTTTTTATTTTTATACTGTAAACAGCGTCCTTTATACAATGTGACACAAACACTTTTAAAAACTCCAAAACGTCAAATCTATTACACATAAACTTTAGTGTGTGTCAACGTAAGGGTATGACAGGTGTCCATCATACACGTACAAAATGTAAAATTGTTCAGGTCTTGCACATACAAGTAAGTTTCTGCATATAAGTTTGTTCTCGATTCGTTGCTCGAAACATGAATGTATTTTGCATCAAAATGAAAGCTTTTTATGTCTTGAATGCTGTTCTCTAGAAGCAGACTTGGAAATACATTGATAAATACATGTACACATGCACTATTGAGCCGTACCCCAATCACGGTAGTAAACGGTACCCTACGGTAATGCATAGTTCTTCTTTTTGGTGAAAATGGACTAAAATCACAATTTATCAATAAAAACACATTCAAACAACCAAGGGCACAATGATTATATAAAGACAAGAAAAATAAATATTTCATATAATTTGTTTGTATATATACCATTGGTATAGTCAATATTTTAAACAAATTGCATCATCATGGAAAAAAGAAGATTGCGATTTTATCAATTGTACTTAGTCTAGTATTTTACCAGGAAACCAGGAAACCACGGTATAACATATTTGGATAAGAAATATTCTGTAAATAAACATATAAATGATCGTCACACAGGAAGTGTTCTATTGGCCGTTGACAGAACCGAGTTCATTATCCAGCAACAATGAATTTGATTGGTTCCCATCACAAGAAGCATCTTAATTATAACATGCGCCATATAGTGTTGTTTTTGGACACCATGGAAAAGTTGACTCATTGGTAGGGAACAAAACGTCCTCCTCACACTGTAATTATTTGCATGTCATTCGGATGTAAACAAGAGGTACATGTTTGATCTAACATTTTGAGGCGGACATAATCTGACTAATTGTTTGTGACTAGAAATTACCCCAAACTATATGATCGATCGCAATTATACCTCAGTAATTTGAAAATCACTGGAACCAAGGACTCAAGACAATTCAAGAAAAACGATTACATTTGCATCAAAAATACTAAAATGAAATAAACATTCAGTAAAATCGCGAAAACAACAGCACAAACATGCACTTCGATTGAATATACATTTTGTTTAACGGAATTCATCGTAGATGGCGCCACGAAAATAAATTTCCCAAGCTTTACAAGTACCTTCATTTTACGTTTTGAACTGTTACAATGTACAGTAAAATGAATATTCAACAATGAGAATTACGATCGAACCACGCAATGATACTTGTACTGAACGCCTCAGAAGAATGAATTGCAACAAATCAAATTATATATGATTTACTAACTTTTCGACGGGAAATTCTGCCTATCAGACATTACCCCCATTTTACAATCTACATGTACTTCACTTGCGTATTTTACATATAAAATGGTACATGATGTTTTATTATCAGAGAAAGGAAATTACTAGTATATTAATTTTGTAAATTTTGTATTTATATTTCCGACTTTTAAAATCAGCCGTGGCTACACGTAACACTGTAACTTTGGCAAAGCACTATACACGCTCAATCGAAAATGGTTTATATATAAATACAACAGTAATATCATTAATGAACCGGTTTTCATTAGCATTTTATCCAAATTCTCTATTGTAACAATATAAACATTTCTAGAAGCACATTTTGTAAATTCATTCATTTTTCCTTCATATTCCTTTCAAATAAGTCAACACATCAACCATGAGAAATACCATGAACGCTGAACCATTGGAATCAAGGCATCTATAAAACCTCAATGAATGATAGAGGAAAATGGAAAGATGGTGTTATACATTAACAGTGAAACGCACATTTGCGCCGAAAAATATGGAAATAAAAGTAGTAAAAGTAAATAAATGTACAAACAAACACTCAAATGAAATAACATTATTATTTACTTAGGCACGGTCCATTTGATATTTTGATGGGGGGGGGGGGGGGGGGGGGGGGGGGGGCTTGGTTTTTTTTATTCGAAAAAAATAATTTTGCTCTGAATTTTGATGAAAAAAATAAATTTGCTTATGGTGTGTCAGAAAAAAATAATCTTGCTCTTACAAGTAATCTGAATTCCTGAAAATTTTCCGGCTCGCCACAGTTTTCAGTTCCTATTTGAAAATATCAAAAGAAAGCATGATATCAATATAATGTACATATATTATTACTGTTGAATAGACATGGCAGATACATATCATTCTAATTCATTCTGTTTGTTTCACGCATTCTGATTGGTTCACAGGATTTCTACAAGCATGTATAACGACGATATACATGCCGCAAACCGACTCACTTGACATACTTTAAAATGTATTCCTACATAAATTTGCACGTTACAAGCTTTAGCGCACTTTTTGCGTATGACGTCATGCTTCCCTTTGTTTTTCGCTCCTGTGACGTCATACTGTGACGTAAAACTACAAGGTATGAGCTTGTAAATGGCGTTCTCCTCATGTAAACAACAGAGCAAGTAAGTTTGTTATTGATTACACTTTGATTTTTCGCTATTGTAATAAAAACGAAGCAGTTGTATTTCATATTTTGCAGCGCAATAATTTCTGTTGGTCGTTGTTAGTCCTCCGTAGCAACGTCACCTCTAAAACGATACGTGAGACCCTCTGAGAGGTATAAAAAGTTAAAATATGTCACATGAATTAGAATAGGGATAAACGTACTGTGTTTTGTGGTTCCGACAGGTATATGTTGGATATACTGTTGGAAACATACGTTATACCGTCGGGGACAAGCCCCGACGGTATAACTGCGTTTCCAACAGTATATCCAACATATACCTGTCGGAGCCACAAAACACATTACGTTTATCCCCTAACTATAGAGTCTGGTTTTATATACAACTTTGAAGGAAAACTTAAATTTTTCAGCAATTTATTTGCCATACATTTCTAAATTTGAAAATACCCTCCCCTCCAACCCTCTAACCTTATATAAGTTTTGTTTACTGAGAATTGTATTGTCAAATTCTTTTGTCTCTCTGTTTAGAAGTAAATTAAATTTTTGCATATTTATTAATATTTCAAGTTTCGAGTTTTAAGTAAAAATGAAGAATTTCTATTGATAAAACACAAGCAATTTCATTTTTTGTTCTTGTTCCTTCAATGAAAAAAATATTTCTGAAACTTTATGGAATGAAATTTTGTAGCTCAGTCGAAGAATTACCAATCAGGTATTCGGTCTGAAAGTAAAATCATTAGAATCATCAATCTCAAATTCGAGAAGGCAAGGCAACATTAGTATCATCAGTCTCAAAGTCGAGAAGGCAAGGCAAAATCATTAGAATCGTCAATCTCAAAGTCGATAAGGCGAGGCAAAATCAATAGAATCGTCAGTCTCAAAGTCAAGAAGGCGAGGCAAAATCATTAAAATAATAAATCTCAAAGTCGAGAAGACAAAGCAAAATGATTAGAATTATCAGTTTCAACGTCTAGAAGACAAGGCAAAATCTTTAGAGTCATCAGTCTAAAAAACGAGAAGGCGAGGCAAAATCATTAGAGTCATCAGTCTAAAAAACGAGTAGGCGAGCCAAAATCTTTAGAGTCATCAGTCTAAAAAACGAGAAGGCGAGCCAAAATCTTTAGAGTCATCAGTCTAAAAAACGAGAAGGCGAGCCAAAATCTTTAGAGTCATCAGTACGGAAACGTTTTAGTGCCTCCTGTTGTTGTGTTGTAAGTAGGTTTCACGACAAAAAGAAAATCGAATTGCCGAGATAAATGAAGAATTATGACGTATTTAAGTCGAAAAGTCGCTGTAAATTTGTCTTCAGCGAGGTCTTTTGGACGAAATGTCATTCAAAAAGCATGAAGTTAATTTCATTTAAGTCAAGAAAATTCAATGCGATTTGTCTCATGTCAACTTCAAAATAAATCGTCGTCTTAAAAGTCGTTATGGCATGAACATCTAGATGTATCGACATCATTCAAAATGATATGTTGGAGTAAACGCACTTCTGTCGAGATGATTATGTCGAAATTATGCAAAAAATACATCAAGTCCAATTTTCGAATGTCAAATTAATTTCGTGCGATTTCTCTTTCGTCGATTTCAGTCAAATATCGAGTTCTAAATCTCGAGATATTACCTTAATCTCGTTATGCCGACTTCGCGGAAGGCAATTTGATGCGATGAAGTAGTACTTATTGATATCTTTTTGCACGACTTTAATTGCTTGAAATCAACTTTGCGAGTTTTAAAAGACGCAGTTATTACAAATGGAATTATCCTTGTCAATGTTTTTATAACATGAGGTCCAAGTGGGGCTATTTCTCTCATCTCTCTGAGATTATCCATGACCTCTATGCCTTTTTATTGCCATCAGCAAAGATATTTTAAATAAACTTTTCGGAGACAATGAATAAGATATACTTTTATTATTCGTGCTACTTAACATTGATTTCATTTTTACTAAACTATGTTCACATTTACATATTAGATTACATATTTGAGGGCTTGGATTCCTGAAGTAAGAACTCAGATGACATGTATCTGTACTCTCATTTTAACAATATTATATACATTTAATGAGTGATATCACTATATAATAAGTGATATCACTAATTTAAAAAGAGATATCACTCATTTAAATGAGTTTTCGTTTAATATTTGAACTACTTGGTGAGTGTCACTGCTTTTGGACCAGGAGTCTCCGAGGGCACATGTAGCCAACTTCGATCAACTTCGGTTGATCGTCTGTCTCTTCAATGCATTGAAAATTTTCTGGTACTAAAATTCTTGAAATTTCTAAAACGTGGGTCCTGTAGCATCATATCCCATCCATTCTGCTACATCTTTCGGTACATTTTTTACAAAATAATTCTCACCCTATTTGGCCATATTACATTGTTTAGATTGAGGGTCAATGACGAGGGTTGAGTACCCGAAACGTGCATGTCTGGTCCATGCTGCAAATTTATCCGTATATGAATGATGCTATTGAATTTGAGGACGTTTAATATTTGAACTACTTGGTGGGTGTCACTGCTGGTGGACCAGGAGTCCCCGAGGGCACATGTAGCCAAGTTCGATCAACTTCGGTTGATCATCTGTCTCTTGAATGCATTGAAAATTTTCTGGTACTAAAATTCTTGAAATTTCTAAAACGTGCGTTCTGTAGCATCATATCCCATCCATTCTGCTACATCTTTCGGTACATTTTTTAACAAAATAATTCTCACCCTATTTGGCCATATTACATTGTTTAGATTGAGGATCACTGACGAGGGTTGAGTACCCGAAACGTGCATGTCTGGTCCATGCTGCAAATTTAACCGTTTATGAATGATGCTATTGAATTTGAAGACGTTTAATATTATCACTAATTAAATAGAGAAATCACTTATTTCCCTACATCTTGAAAACAAGTGATATCACTAATTTAAGTATGTATATCATGCATCGAACTAGAAATATCAGTAATTAAATTAGTGATATCACTATTTCAAAAGGAGATATCAGTAATTTGATTTAGTGATATCTCTAATTAAACAAATGATATCACTATTTCCAAATAGTTATACATGTATCCCTTTTTAAAATAGCGATATCACTATTTGAATAAGTGATATCACTAATTCTATTTCGGTTTTCGATCCTGCACCAGCTTGGGTAGAAGTCATTTGAATTATTGTTCAGAATAATAGATATCACAAATTTGAATAAGAGATATCTCTGATTCTGAAAGACTTATTGATAGCACTTATTCAAATATTGATACCACTAATTTTATTAGGGATATGAGTATTTTCAGAAAAGAGTGATATCACCAATTAAAATAGAGATATCAATAACTTAAAATAGTGATATCAATAGTTTGAATTAGTGATGTCACTAGGTTAATAGTAATATCAATAATCTAATAAGAGATATCACATTAAAATTATTTATATCACTAATTAAGGGGGTCCAGAACAGTATCCGAAACAACCCCATCGGAAGGTTCTGGATCAATTATGACGTCACAATAGTAACGGCGACATTGGCGCGTTTTTCGCAAGAACGTCAGGATTAAGTAACGTAGAAATAAGGGGGAGGGGGTGACAAAATCACTATAACTTAAAAACTGACGGTCACATTTCAATAGGAATTTATCGGTGTTTCACTTGACATATGAAGAAGGCATTATCAAGTTTTTAAGGAAAATAAATGATAGAGTTTCAGATAAATGGACTTTAATATTATTAAAAATTAGCAACTCAAAGACGTTTTGAAAATAGACATAAAATCTCCTTTCGACAATTTCTTTTAAAAGTCTTAGTGATCATTCATGATTCTATACATATCCGATTGCCCACATCATATCTAAATGAAAAAGCCTGTGTTTGTGAAACACGAATGCCCCCGGTAGCATCTATGTTAGTATAAACACTATTTTCTGTTAAGTAAATGAAAGGTCAAGGTCAGGGTCACTTGGTTAAAAATTTTGGTATCGATGGAAAGGTCTTGTCACAAGGAATACACATGTGAAATATTAAAACCCTATCACCTCCCATTCAAAACTTATGTCCAATGTTAAAGATTTTTAAAAGAAGGTCAAAGGTCAAGGTCACGAGGTCAAAAATTAAGGTATCCATGGAAAAGTCTTGTCACAAAGAATACACATGTCAAATATGAAAGCCCTATCACCTCCCATTCAAAGGTTATGTCCAATGTTAACGTTTTTGAAAAGTAGGTCAAAGGTCAAGGTCACTTGGTCAAAAATGTTGGTATCAATAGAAAGCTCTTGTCACAAGGAATACACATGTGAAAGATGAAAGCCCTATCACCTCCCATTCAAAAGTTATGTCCAATGTTAAAGTTTTTGAAAAGTAGGTCAAAGGTCAAGGTCAAGGTCACGAGGTCAAAAATTTTGGTATCAATAGAAAGGCCTTGTCACAAGGAATACACATGTGAAATATGAAAACCCTATCACCTCCCATTCAAAAGTTATGTCCAATGTTAAAGTTTTCGAAAAGTAGGTCAAAGGTCAAGGTCAAGAGGTCAAAAATTTTGGTGTCAATGGAAAGCTCTTGTCACAAGGAATACACATGTGAAATATGAAAGCCGTATCACCTTCCATTCGAAAGTTATGCCCAATGTTAAAGTTTTTCGGACAAACAGACAGACAAACATACAAACAGACGGACAGGCCAAAAACTATATGCCCCCGAATCTTTGATTCCGGGGGCATAAAAATACAGAACTTGTTAATATTCTGCCTCTACAGAAGATTTGTGACTTTTTTTCATTACCTAAAGTGTGTTAATTCTAACGTCATATTTACGTCCCATTTTGGGGCTTTCAATGGGTATTTATGTACGTTCGTAGCTCCAAAACTAACGGTAAAAAAATTATGAAACTTTGCATGTAGAAAAAGTATTTTCAATTACTAACATTTATAATTTTAAGGAAAATTAAATGATAGGATCAAATTTAAGCCTGGCTGTCCGGGACCTCCTTAAATGAAGGAATGCAGGTGACCTCCAACAATACTCGATTGCAGCACCCACAGCAAAACACCCAATGTAAATACACATAGCAGATACGCATTGAAATAGACGCAAAAGGGACAAATGAGTTAAAGAAGATCCTGACGATAATCGCAACATCACTCACAATAGAGCACAAATTTGAGCATCGACGGAACCCTAGCAAGCTAGAGGTTGGATCAGGTGCCCGGGAGGAGTAAGACATGCACGTTTCGGGTATTTTACCAAACTTTAAAAATTTAACTCACGCCAAAGAAACATGAAACACAAAACACTACACATAAAAAAGTAGACCAATGGGCAACCGGTTCCGACCTAGGACGGCCATCTGTCATCTATCAGACGGTGTGGTAATCGAATTACGTGCGCACAATCTTCCCACTTTTCCGATTACCCAGAGGTATCGAAGCGCACAATTGTGGTGTAAAATAACCACCTCACTGTAAGACAAACAAACAAACAGACAGCATGACACAGATGGATATGTAAATGGATATAAAAAAAAGAGGCCATACGAAATTCAGTCCGTGCTATGCGACTGTAGCGAGTTCATGCATTTATCGCCAGAGGAGTCTGACTGTACCCTATGGTTAATCCTGGATTCACCCTCGTTGGAGAAAAAAATCTCGTTTCGGATCCAGATCGGAATTTCAGAAGTAAGGTTCATTAGGGATTGTCGGATTTGATCCAATGAGAGTAGGATACAGAGTGGATTTAGATCCAAGTTTGAATCCTGGTTTGCGAGTCTAAGGGAATTGTTAAAGTGTTAGAGGAATTGGACCTGGAATGAAAACGGATTTGGAAAAGATTCAGGATTCGATGCTTTGATATTCTTTCACTTGATCAAAGTGTTACCCATAGAGATAAATGTTTTAAATGTATCAGTTACTTCTTTCGAGCTCTGCTTCCTGAGAGATTCTTTGATTTTGTCACTTTATCTATTTATAAATATTATTTTGCTTTTTTTTTTCTAAAAAAAACTTGTCATTTCGTTCAAAAATATTATCGAAATTAAAGTAGATTAACATCACAATGCTATTTTGCTACTGAATATATACCCTACAGGAAATGTGGAGCCGCACACTCTCTGCAAATTGCACAAATCTAACTTTTCAAAAATATAAGCAGGATGCTACTAAAAATGAAATTTTGGTTGTGTCTAAAAGTCACTTCGGATGAGAGCATCTCTGATGAGGATTGAGTATCCAAAACACGTATCTGGTGTATAATAAATCGATTTGAAATGTGAAGGTATAAGGTTGGAACACTTCCGTGTTGCTATAGAAAAGGACCAAACACAAGTGTTACATCTTACTTATGAAAAAATTGGGGTATTACATAAAGGAACATACTAAAAGTCCGACAATGTTTGTTATACAGTTTCATGAAAGTGCTCTCAATTTCAAAATATTCCTCAATAGACAAACTTGTAAGGATTCACTCACTCTACACCAAACCTATCATGTATACAGCCTACATCGTATCCTACCTTCCGGGATCCACCCTATACCTTATCAATTCAACCTCGGATCAACACTATGTAGGATGCATTCCTACATGGACACACTTTCTTAACCTACCCCATCGACCTTCGTTGAACAACCCTTGCCTGGGAAACGCAGGAATTCGACTACGTTTAGTACCTTATACATGTAGATCCTATGTTCAATGGTGGTGTTTATCAGGAGTTGTTGATCACGTATGGATTGGATCCACGTCACCTCTAGTCCATCCCTTCGCACAACCATCCAATCGTTATCCACCTTCTCCAAAATCAAACCTATATTTTTCCCCATTCCCTAACAGGGTCATATCTTTTTCTGGATCCATAACATCTAGGATTCTGACTGTTAAGGATTTATTCCATCCGGCATCTCATCACCTTTGATCATACCTTACTTCGATCCATCCCGACTTGGATGCAACCGGCGTATGAGATATTTGTCCACTCATTTTATATCCAATAATCTGGGATCCAACTAACTCAGAATCTAGTCTGTCCTTGATAAATCGAATGCTGAATCTTTTCTAATCCGTTTCATGTTTCTTTTGCGTGAGTTAAATTTTTCAAGTTTGGTTAAATACCCGAAACGTACATGTCTAATCCATGCTGTAAATTTTTCTGCTTTTATATGATGCTAATGAATTTGAAGACGTTTTATTATAACATTGGTGTTCCTTCACATAACCCTAGACAGTACATGTATTTTAGATATTGTTTTCATTTACGCGCGTGAACATCGACGGCGGGTGCGGTGATGCTCACTTCTCCCGGGCACCTGGCCCCACCTCTAGCTTCCTAGGGTTCCGTCGATGCTCAAATTTGTGCTCTATTGTGAGTGATGTTGCGATTATCGAAAGGATCGACTTTAACTCATTTTTTTCCTTTTGCGTCTATTTCTATGCGTATCTGCTATGTGTATTTGCATTGAGTATTTTGGGGTTTTGCTGTGGGTGCTGCAATCGAGTGTTGTTGGAGGTCTCCTCCTTTCTTCCATTTAATTAGTGATATTAAATTTTCATTGTAATTAGTGATATCAATAATTTTAATATGATATCGCTAATTAGTGACATCACATATATTGAATTTAAAGACGTTTAACATTTGAACTACTTAGTGAGTGTCACTGCTGGTGGACCAAGAGTCCACGAGGGCACATGTAGCCAAGTTCGATCAACTTCGGTTAATCGTCTGTCTCTTTAACGCATTTGAAATTTTCTGTTACAAAATTTCTTTAAATTTCTAAAACGTGGGTCCTGTAGCATCATATCCTACCCATTCTGCTACGTCTTTTGGTACATTTTTGGACATAATTATTTTCATACTTTTTGGCCATATTACATTGTTTAGACTGAGGATCACTGACGAGGGTTTAGTACCCGAAACGTGCATGTCTGGTCCATGCTGTAAATTTATCAGGTTTTAAATGATGCTATTGAATTTAAAGACGTTTAACATTCAAACTTTCAAGTTATTGATATCTTTAATCACTCTTTTCTGAAAATACTCATATCCCTTAAAATTAGCGATATCAATATTTGAATTAGTGATATCAATAAGTCTTTCAAAATCAGATATATCTCTTATTCAAATAAGTGATATCTTTCATTCTGAACAATAATTCAAATGACTTCTACCCAAGCAGGCCCAGGATCACTTATTTATAACTGATATCTCTAGTTCCATTAATGATATCAATATTAAAATTAGTGATATCACTTGTATTCAAGATGTAGAGAAAATAGTTACATCTGTATTTAATTTGTGATAAAACTCATTTTAATTTGTTATAAAACTCATTTTAATGAGTGATATCACTTTTTAAATTAGTGATATCACTCATTATATAGTGATGCCACTCATCATATAGTGATATTATACAATTATTGCACAGTGATGAGGTCGATATGATAATTTATGGAGTGATAAAACCAATATCGACCGAGGCCGAAGGCCGAGGTTGATATTGGTTTTGTCACTCCATAAATAATCATATCGACCGAAACATCTGTGCTTTAATCGTTTTATCAAAGGTACCCTTTTTGGACCTAAATATCAAAATTGTAAACGGAAAGATTCATACAAGTGTATATGACAAAAGGGATGATTTTGGATTCAACATAGTAAATTTCCCTTGGCTTGACGGTGATGTTCCAAGATTACCGTCATACGGCATTTACATATCACAGCTCATCCGGTACGCTAGAGGATGTACTGATATTTTGGATTTTCACAGTAGAAATTTACAAATACCAAAAAACTTTTAGGTCAAGGTTTCCGCTTTCATAAACTAGTTAAGACTTTCTGGAAATTTTACAAAAATTACAGTCAACTTCTTTTAAAATTCGGATCTATACATACAACAGAGTACATTACTATGGGTATTACACAACCTGTCTTTTATGGTGATATGATAAACAAATTAAAAAGGATCAAAGGTAGGCAGCATAACCATCAAAAATGCGTCAGAATCATCAAACGCCTTTTATACCGTGGATATGATCCTAATGTCACCAGACGGACACTAGGCTTGGTACTTGACCAATCTACAGTCTTGTACAAGCGCATCCTTGAGACTTGCACTCTGACTGACTGTGACGACGGGACTCCATGACGGGCCCTGTCCAAACCTCTTTAGAGAAGACAGGGCCCCGACCACCTGTCCTCTCTGAATGTCAGTCGGACTCCTCGGGTGATTACATACATGAGCTCGCTACAGCCGGCAGAGCACGGACTGTATTACGCATGCCCTCTTTTTATATCCATTTACATATTCATCTGTGTCTATGGGGCCTCTGCGTTTCGCGGTCTTGTTTGTGTGATGTCATCTTACAGTGAGGAGGTTTTTTTACACCACAATTGTACGTTCTTCGAGACCTCTGGGTAATTGGAGAAGTGAGAGGGTTGTGCGCACGTAATCCAGGATAACCACACCATTTGCTACTTGCGTGACAGATGGCCGTCCAAAGTCGGCACCGGTTACCCATTGGTCTCGTCGGTTTATGTGTAGTCTTTTGTGTTTGATTTTTACATGTCGTGTGTCTCCTTTCCGTCTCGTGCTGTACTCGTCTTTTGTGTTTTTGCATCGGGTGTTTTGGAGTTTTACTGTTGATGCTGCAACGGGGTCTTGTTGGAGATCTCCTACCTTCTTCTTATCATATACATAAAAACTGGAAGAGAAAAGAGTAACCATAATGTTTTGTTCCCTAATACTGCTCACTTTTACATTTTTTTTATTTTCAGATAAACATTTTGTATTCTAGTAAAATGTTTTACACTTCATCTTTTATTTTCTTTCATTAAAAAATGCTGCCAAATAGCATACTCAGTCAAACAGAGAGTATGCTGCCGACTGCAGTTTTCCTTTAATACACAAAACCGGAAACGCGTCAATATGACCGGTTCAATACGACGATTAATCGCATTGCACGTGACCGCGTTTTGGCCAATGGGAAAGCTTGTAAACGGTAACGTAAATTAGAGTATATGAATATATGTTATACGGTTTGTTACTGGCCGTCTACAGAGATTTGTCGGGTAGATCAAGCCCAAAGAAGGCAAGGCGAAGCATTCTATGGGCTTGATCAACCCGAGAAATCTCTGTGGACGGTCAGTACCAATGTTAAATGTCTTCAAATTGAATAGCATCATTTAAGCGTACCGAAAGACGTAGCAGGATAGGTGGGATATGATGCTACAGTATCCTCAGTGAAGTCACGTGATAACGCGCAGCAGCGTGATCCTTTTCATGCAAGAGTTTGTAGTGAGCGGACGTGTTTTTGTAAAGCTAAGAAGTGGACCAAGTTGTATAGGTAACGTATGCTATATATTTTCTATTTAGAACCTTGGTGGTTCAGATTAACTTGATTAGCCATGGTGGCTAATTGTAATTTACCTTGGTGGTAAAGACTTTTGTAAAGAATAGCCGTGGTGGCATATTTTGTATCTGCCTTGGTGGCATTTCAATTTTGGAATTATTGGTAATAGCCGTGGTGGCAATTATTTGGATTTACAATAAATTAAACGGTTGCCTTGGTGGCTTATTTTATTCAAAGTATGTGGAGATCGGCGATAAAATGCATATATAGATAATTTTGGTGGTTATATACATGAAGATCAAGGAAATAATCAAATTAATTATATAACATAGAAAACAGCCATGGTGGCTAGATGTTATTAAATGTTTTGGAAGACGACCATGGTGGTTTATAATGTTGTTTTTAAGATTTGTCTAACAAGATCTGCATGGCGAAACGTTCATCTAGAAAATGTTTGTATTATTCTTATTCTAGTAACTTGCCAAAGTATTGTTCAAATAGGTTACTTTATATTTTTTATTCGTAAATGATATTTTTCTACTTTATCTGGTCATGCATGAAGAACAGGGTGATCATTTAGCGATTGTGTGAGGATTTTTATCAAGGAAATTTTGTTTTTACGAATTCAAAATTTTACCTCGATTGACTAAAAAAGAAAAAAAAAATCTATGAATAGTTATATTTCATTTCTTGTAGAATGCCTTCCATAACTTTAAAAAGAAGACACTCGTTGAAAGGGAAAAACATCCTTCCTTTGGTAAGAAAAATGAAGGCCGTTGGGCGTGGAGACCGGATGCCGGCTTTGGCGAGATTAAAATCCAACACTCCTCTGGATGAAATGTCTAGGGACGATGTTATCTCCGCTTTCAGAGAGCTAACAGGCGAGAACGAGAAGGAAAGTTTGGAGATGGCGCAGAAGGAGTGTACTGACGGTAACCTGAGACTCCTCCTTCATTTCGGGATAATCCTTGCCAATGAAATTGGTGAACCTACGGGGCAAGCTTTGCGTGGGGTATGTGATAAGTAACCAGTACTGCAAACATCATGTATCAAACAGACACCTCTTATCAATGAGAAGGATATAGAGTGTGGGAATTAGAACTGTACATAACACTTTCTGGATATTTTAATCACTCAATCCATCTATTAATATCATAAGCTTGACCCCCTTCCTTACGAAGCTTGATCTACGCCCCAAAAACGAATTGATGATGTTAGTTATAACTAAAGTATAGTTATTAAATGATCATAACAATAACACTGATAATAATAATGGAGAGAAAGGATGAGAGATGAAAAGAATACTATTTAAAACATGAAAGTCCCTTTAAGTTTAATTTGCTGGTGTTTATACAATACAATTTATGTTTGTTTAGGCTAGTAATGAGGATGAAGGCGATACAGAAGTCGATGAGGAGATACCAGCACCTCCTAAAAAGAAAAGGCCGTCTGCAACCGTCACAAAAAGTGTAGAGAAAGAAGTGGAGTCCATAAAGGATAAGGTGAGGCTCCTTGCCCAACAAAATGATCCAAGCGAAGCATTAATCCTCTTATCGCTTGATGAATTAGCAAAGACCGCGCGCTCAGCTCAGGTGGATTACGCGGATATTTTTGAGGAGCTGTACAGACAGGCTTCTAGGAACCAAGGGAAAATCAATATGGTTAATCTTGTCCTAAGTGTGATGGGAGGGAAAGCCTCCGATGTGGTGGCAAAGGCCCTAACAAAGTGCAAAAAAGAACAGGAAGAATCAAAAGACGCGTCGAAAGAGAAAAATGCTCAATCGCCGTTGCAAAATCTATACCAGCCGATTCAATTTCCTTACATGATGCCTTATCAGCCTCAAGGAATGGGGTATCCGTATCCTCCACAAAGGCCTAGGTTCGCGTACAGGGGGAAGTTTAATCAACATAATTCCAGGCCCATCGGCCCATGTCTTTTTTGTGACGCCATGGGTCACTTGGTGAAAGACTGTCTAAAACTTAAGGCTATAAAGCAAACAAAATGAGACTTAATTTCAGTATAATTAACATCATTCTTTACATAGATATGTATAAGTTCAGAAAATGATCCGGTTTTCGTGATACCTTGTCGTTTAGCGAAGATTATATTGTACTTGTGCATGAATTCCGTGCATTAGATTATTTGAATTTATTATATATAATAAATGTATTGATTTGATTGGCTTCTTTTGAGTCCATTTTTCAGCAAGATATAAATAATTTTAACCCCTCCCCTTTTCCTGGCTCAGAGAATCTAATTCTTTAGTGAACTTTGTTCACGCGAGCCGCTAAGGTGAGGGCCTCTTTCCTCTTAGGTCGCCATGTAGGAATTTTTCAAAGGAGGGAATCGATGATTCAAGTATAATCTTATGTACTTTAATTTACTTTATAGGTGTTTGCAAATGAAGCCAATGTCGCTTCAAGGATATCAGTTCCAAGTTGGGAAAAGGAAATTCAATTTGACCCGTATTCAGAATTGATGATGGGAAGGAAAAAACCTACATGGCTATCTCTAAGGGAAAGTAGTCCTCACTTTGCGGCTCACGAAGATTTTGATCACATTATGTTACGGGACCCCGAGAATTTTGTATCCGGTCTTATCCATGAGTCACTGCCTTACTGGGAGAATCTCCTTTCAAAATATCCAACAGAAAATACAAAAATGGTTCTTGATTGGATCAGGCATGGAATAGATGTGAAAACATTTTTCAGGAAATTCAAAGGCAATTTTAAGGGGAAATCATATGACAGCGAAATGCCTCTAAAAAATTTCTTTCAAAACTCAACCGGTTGTCAAAACTTTGTACCCTTTATTAAACATCAGCTGTCTGAGAAATTGAGAAATGGATCATTGCAACTGCTTGGAAAATTGGGCCATTGTGACTTGCCACACATTGTAATGCCTTTAACAGTAGAGCCAACAAAACCACGTTTATGTCATGACGAACGTTATCTGAATCTTTGGATACAAGACAGCCCTTTCCAATTAGATACGCTAAAAGATGCACATCGCCTTATATCAGAGAATGTCAAAATGTTTACTTGCGACGAAAAATCAGGGTATGATCATGTAAAATTAAGTGATAACTCCTATAAGTACTTCGGAATTCAGTTCGCAGGTTGGGTATTTGTCTGTACAACTCTGCCCTTCGGTTGGAAAGCTTCCGCTTACGTATATCAAACAATAGGAAGCTGTTTAACTTCATATTTTCGGCGACAAGGATTTCCGTGTATTCAGTACATTGATGACAGACTACATGTATGTCCCACATTAGACTCAGAAGAGACACTTATCGAAGTAATAAGAATCCTCACCTCTGCCGGATATACCCTTAATCTAAACAAATGTCAACTAGCCCCATCGAAGAGAGTAAGATATCTTGGGTTCATTGTAGATTCAGAGAAGCAGGCCTACATCGTACCTGACGATAAGAAAATAGCATTCATTAACTTACGAGAGTCTATCTTATCGTCAAGCAGTGTCACTTTACATACGTTACAACGCTTTGCAGGAAAATGCATCTCATTAAATCTTGCCGTACCGGCAGCAAAATTGTATACAAGGGAGGTGAATTTAGCGATATCAAAATGTCAGAAAAACAGTAGGTGCGTACCTTTATCAGATGATTTGCGTAGCGAAATAGAACACTGGAGATTTCTCGACAACTGGGATGGTTGCGTCCAGTGGAGATCAGAGTTTCATCATCAAACATACCTTGCTACAGATGCGTCTGCTTTTCGTTACGGGGTGTCTATTTTATCGGGGGAGTTGAAAGGAACATCTTTCGGCGATTATTGGCAGGACGGGGATAATCGTCCTATCCACTTAAAAGAGGCAGACGCTCTATTGAAGGCTGTACAATCCCTTGGGGAAACAATTAGTAACCATAGATTAGACGTCTTAACTGACAATCAAGCTGTGTTATTTTCGTGGCAAAACCAGGGTGGAAAGAATAAAGAACTTAATGATATAATGGAAAAGTTATTCAACTTTCTATTTTCGAGAAATATTGAAATGAATTTAAAGTATGTACCGACGTCACTTAATGTAGCGGACGCCCCTTCTCGTTGTATCGATATGCAGGATACCAAGCTTGATCATGATGTATGGCATTTAATAGATTCCCTTTTTGGACCCCATTCGGTAGATTTGATGGCATCCGATTCAAATACCATGCAAGATAAGGAGGGCCAACCTTTGAAACATTTCACGCGACATCCATCTCCTCTGAGCGCAGGTGTTAACATCTTCTCTCAAACTTTATCTCAGGAACAGAATCCATATGTTTTCCCACCTTTTGCCCTTATATTCCCGGTTTTGAAATTTTTAAAGGAGCAAAAGGTTAAGATATGTACTGTAATAACTCCCAAATTCAATCCAACACCTATTTGGGAACCTTTTATTTTAGAATATACTTCTTACACAATATGCATTGGGAGAAAAGGAGATAAACATATTTTGTGTTTTCCATCTAAACATGGTTACAAAAAAGATGAACATGGATTAAAATGGGATCTATTTGCACATCGCATGTCATTTCTTTGATCTCATTTCAGGAATGTGGTGGTTTAATTAGATGTTAATTTGGACGCCATAGATGCAAGGATCAACGCTCTACACCGACAAAATCTCAGTAAACAGTCCACTAAAAAAAGAGTTAGTTTAGAATTAAAGTTAGTAAAATTTCTCGCCGCTCTCCCAAATAGCCCATCCCTCAGCCGTGTAGAGCCAAAGGATCTTTGCAGATTTTTAGTATGGTGCGATGACTCCGGGAAAACAAAAATTCATTCAAATTCATGTCCTTACATTGGTGAAAATAGATGTCATCTCTGTGGCTGTCGAATGGCTATGTCATCGAATACATTATCAGTTATGATCGCTCAGTTAGCAAAAATTTTTAAAATACGCGGTAGAGGTGACACATGGAATACAATAACAAATGAGGGAAACCCTGCTTACTCTCCCTTGATTAAGGATTACATCACAGCTGTGAAAGAAGAACAAGCAAAAGCTAGAGTATTGCCTAAACAGGCTAATCCTATGTTTATCGGCAAAATCAGATCTATAGCCTCATTCATTGACGACCAACTAAAATCTCAATCTGGCTCGATAACATCCAGAGAAAAATATACTCTACTCCGTGATCAAGCGCTTTTCAAGTTACAATTTTTTGCAGGCGACAGGGCTTCTGATATTTCGAACCTATTAGTACAGGAAATAAAAGAACTTCCTGAACAATCTGGATTCGCATTTAAACACACTTACAGTAAAACCCTGAGAGGAGGTGATGGAAAAAATAACACATTTGCAATAAAAAGATGCGAAGATAAGCTAATATGCCCGATACGTGCTGTAGAAAAATACGTTCAATGGTCATCAAAATGGGGTGTAAATTTGACAAATGGTTTTTTATTCCGGTTGGTATCAGAAAATGGTATTGTACTGGAAGATGCGGTTACTTATTCGGCAATTTATGAACGACTTAAGTATTATCTTCAGATTCTTGGAATAGACGAAGGAGATACACCTCACAGTTTACGGGCAGGCTGTGCTGTGACGTTGGCTATCTCAAAAGAAAATACCGCGAAAGACATTATGTCACACATCGGATGGTCAAGATTACTATAGCAGGGCTTCTCAACTCAAGGACGCATGTAATGTTGCAGGGGAATTAGCAAAAAGAAATATAGAGGATGCTGCAGAAATTTACGCAGAGTTCGGGAGTACTGAAAACTTATCCAATGCCTTTGGTTCTGGACAATAAATTCTTCAAATATTATATTTCGTTATTTACAAATAAATGCACAGTATATTTTTGTATTTTATTCTATCTTATTTTTTACAAGTATTGGGAGTAAAAGGTTTCTTAGTGACCAAATTAGGAACATACTATACAAGTATTATAAACACAGGAACATATCGACACCATTTTCAGCCCGATACTTACAGAGCTGCGGAGTGAATTTAAGTGAAAGAAACTGAGGATATGTCATGACCCACGTTTTAGAAATTTCAAGAATTTTGATAACAGAAATTTTCAAATGTGTTGAAGAAACGATCAACAGAAATTGATCGAACTTGGCTACATGTGCCCTCGGGGACTCCTGGTCCACCAGGAGTGACACTCACCAAGTGGTATAAATGTTAAACGTCTTCAAATTGAATAACTGTTTTATTTTGTCGAGGACCAAAACCTCCGGGTTTTTTTTTTTGTTTTTTGGGGTTTTTTTGTTTTTTGTTGCAGAAAATTGCCGTTTCACGACTCATTTTACGTGTGCATTCATTTATACGGCAATGGCGGATCTGCTGACGGTCTATAGAAATTTAGACGGCGTGCACGTGACGCGATTTACGCTCTCTGATTGGTTCGAACTAGTCCGTGGCAAAATAACACTCATTATATAGTGATATCTCTCATCATATAGTGATATCACTCATTATTTAGTGATATCTCTCATTATATAGTGATATAACTCATTACATGAATGTAATTATGTTAAAATGGCTGCCCATAGATGAGAGCACAGTTAAGTTTTCCGAGTTCTTACTTCAGTAATCCAAGCCCTCAATTATGTAATCTTATATCTTTAGAAATATGTGATCTCAGTTTAGATCTATGTGATCATAGGTAAGTAAAATGAAATCAATGTGAAGTAGTACGAATAATAAAAGTATATCTTATTCATTGTCTCCTAAAAGTGTTATTTAAAATACCTTTGCCGATGGCAATAAAATGGCAGAAAGGTCAAGAATAATCTTAGAGAGAAATAGACCCGCTTAGGTCTCATGTTATAAAAACATTGACAAGGATAATTCCAATTTAAATAACTGCGTCTTTTAAAACTCGCAAAGTTAATTTCAAGCAAATAAAGTCGTGCAAAAAGATATCAATAAGTACTACTTCATCGCATCAAATTGCCTTCTGCAAAGTCGGCATAACGAGATTAAAGTAATAACTCGAGATTAAGAACTCAATATTTGACTGAAATCGACAAAAATGAAAACGCACGAAATTAATTTGACATTCGAAAATTCGACTTGGTGTATTTTCGGCATAATTTCGATATAATCATCTCGACAGAAGTGCGTTTACTTCATCATATCAACTTGATTGATGTCGATACATCTAGATTTTCATGCCATTACGACTTTCAAGACGACGATTTATTTTGAAGTTGACATGATACAAATCGCATTAATTTTTTTTACTTAAATGCAATTAATTTCATGCTTTTTGAATGACATTTCGTCCAAAAGACCTCGCTGAAGACAAGTTTACAGCGACTTTTCGACTTAAATACGTCATAATGCTTCATTTATCTCGGCAATTCGATTTTCTTTTTGTCGTGAAACCTACTTACAACACAACAACAGGAGGCACTAAAACGTTTCCGTACATCAGTCTAAAAAACGAGAAGGCGAGGCAAAATCTTTAGAGTCATCAGTCTAAAAAACGAGAAGGCGAGGCAAAATCATTAGAATTATCAGTCTCAAAGTCGATAAGGCGAGGCAAAATCATTTTAATCATGTCTCAAAGTCGAGAAGGCGAGGTAAAATAATTAAAATCGTCAGTCTCAAAGTCGAGAAGGCGAGGCGAAATCATCAGAACATACAAAGATTTCATCAAAAGGAATATACGTGAAAAACTTCAATAACGTAATGAAAAGAAAATCTGCATTTGACAAAGAATGTTATTTTTCAATCAAAATTATGAATAGAAATATATTCCTTTCAGAAGTAAAATCATTGTCATACATTTTCAATCAATTTCTTCGAACTTCTGTGAACTTATGTTAAATTTATATTTTCCAAAAAAAAAAAAAAATGTTCAATGAGCGGTAGTCTAATTACGAAATTGAAAACATAATTATATATTCTTGTAAATTAAAAAAAATTGTATTGGAGATGGAAATATAATGAAATAAGTCAAAATAATCCTATTAATTATCTCGCAGAAGATAAAGAATCGATATGTTTTCCTGTATTTGTGTGATAATATCCGCCTTGTCATTACTTACCAAACCCCGATTACCCTAATGTTTCCGTCCTCTTTTGAATAGTTTTATTTTCTCTGATCAGATGGAAATTCAAGGATATCATTGGATAGGATAAACAGCTTTATCCCGCCCTTTCTATTACATATATAGTTAAAAAAATCTTTGAAGCTATCATGAAACAATTTGAAAATACATCCAGGACGAGCTCAAAGAAACAGGCCCAGAATCCATACTGTAGTTACGACTTACAAACGAAATTGACATCCAAGTAAGTATACTTTTATACAGCATATAAAAGAACAGAAGGAAAATCTTTGTGCAATGTCTACTGCAATTTTTATGGTATTTAAAAATTCGTTCTTTAATTATCGTCGTTTTGATGTGAGTGGTTTTAAGTGACTTCTTGACGTAGTAATTTTAGAAACATGTGTGAGATTCATATAGTGTGGAAACGGAAAACCTCTAATATCAGTAGAATTTTTAATGCCCTTTGGTTTTTATATCCATCAACATATTCATTTGTGTGTTGCTTGTGCCCAAATGATTTGCTTTCTTGTTTGTGCAGTCATCTTGAAATAAGGAGGTTATTATATACAAAGCTTAATATGTCTTTGAGACCTCTTGGTAACCTGAAAAGTGGGAAGGCTTTGCGCGCGTAATCTAACTACAGCCAATGTTGAACTAATAAAGGTCCAGAACAAAGGTTTCTTCATGAGACATAGCTTGAAAGAAGTACTTCAAACGTTCAATCCACACTACTATGAAATAACGGGAAAAAATAAGCTTGGCATACTAACAAATAAACCAATCTTGGTGCACCTAGGGTATCATTACCTTTCGCGTGATGCTTTTTTATGGATCCCAACTTTCACACTCTTTGTCCATATTACATTGTTTAGATTGAGGATCTCTGACGAGGGTTAAGTACCGAAACGTGCATGTCTGGTCCATGCTGACAATTTACTTATTTTTAAATGATGCTATTTAATTTGAAGATGTTTAACATTTGTACCACTTAGTTAGTGTCACTGCTGGTGGACCAGGAGTCCACGAGGAAACACGTAGCCAAGTTTTGACCAACTTCGTTTCTTCAACGCATTCGAAAATTTCTGTCATCAAAATTTCCTGAAAATTCTAAAAAGTGGGTCCTGTAGCATCATATGCCACCAATCCTGCTACATCTTTCGGTACATTTTTTGGACATGATCACTTTCACAATCTTTGGTCATATTATATTGTTAAGATTGAGGATCACTGACGAGGGTTAAGTACCTGAAACGTGCATGTCTGGTCCATGCTGCAAATTTTGCTGTTTTAAAATGATGCTATTGAATTTGAAGACGTTTAACATTAGACAAGATATTGTCTGCAGCCTTATAACGTCATTGCAATTAAATGACGTTGCAAAACAACAGATACATTATTCTTCTCCAGTTCTGCTCGTACCCTGGAGACAGCCTATGTGAGACACATAAGTTGTCTCAAAGGCTCCAATTGACCAATGATAAATGAGAATCATATTGTGACGTCACAGTAACGTCGTCAGAAAACATGGCGTTAGTTTGCATGAAACGTTGTTTGAATGCCCTTTTTTTCTTATGTTTCATGGAAGAAGAAATAGATTCCGTCACTTTCTACTTAGTGAGACATAAAAATTTACACTAGTGACGGAAATTTTTCATCTTTTCCCTGGTTCCGCTACGCTCCACTCGGGAAAAGACGAAATTTCCGTCACTCGTGTAAATTTTTATGTCTCACTCAGTAGATCTTGATAGAATCTATTAATCTTGATATTTGGCGCAAAAATTGATAAGAGTTATTACAACATTATTACTATCTACCATCTAAATCAAATTGATTTCCTCTTTGCTTATTTTTATATGTATATGGATCTTAAGGGTTCCTATTTGTTAAAGGCGAAGTCATATTGATCATGGACAGAAGTAGTAGGAAATCTGTGACGTTTCAATGGAAAAAGTAATAAATTATTGCAAAAAAGTAAACAAAATAAAAACTAGGTTTATGGCATACTAAAGGAGGTAGACCAATTTATAATTGGAAGCAGTATTAAACGGTCATTTTCTATACAGGCAGCAGATTGTGTGGTTATCCGGATAACATATACACAGGCTATCCATACATATATAGGAAAATGTATCAATTTTACATTATTTTTTTTTCAGAAATGGATATAACCACGCCAAATACATCACAATCTCCGGTAAACTCAAACGAAGCGGACTTCCCCCTTGAAATGAAAGTAATCTTCTTTTCCTTCAATGCTTTGCTACTGCTTTTTGGATGTGGTGGAAACGGAATCGTCATTATCATCATTATGAAATACAAAAAGCTTCGTGATACTACCGTTACATTCCTTATGCATCTTGCTATTACCGATTTCATCACGGCTTTTGTGTCAAGCTTCTATGCTCTGAGCTTTGACGCGGACTTCCGAAATAAATCATTCCTTAGCTGTATAATTCAAGAGCAAACTGTTACATATATGATATTTGTCTCACAGTTCGTGCTTGCTGTTGTTTCGTTTGATAGATACATTGCAGTCTGTCATAACGTGCGCTACCCAAAGATTATGACTAAAATTATTGTCAACATGCTAATGTCGATCGCTTGGATTGTTCCTTTGATTTTCACAATAATTCCAGTATTTGAATGGAATAATTGGAGCATCGTTCGAACATGTAATTACCACAATCTGTTTTATGATTGGGTATACGATATGTATTCGACATTTATGATAATTTTGATGATATTTCCCCTAGTTTTCTATGTCAAGGTCCTTTTAAAGGCACGTCAGTTTTACAAGAAATTTAGTCCTGCACAAATTCAAGGTATAAATGCTAACAGCTTGAGAGTTCTTCGAAAGAAACAATCCATAAAAAATGGCAAGGTCATGGGGGTTGTCACGATGGTATTTATATTATGTTGGTTTCCTCTTCCGATATACCAGTTTCAATTCGGCGTAGACTTTAAGATCAGCACATATGAGAATGGAGTAGCGATGTTGATTATAATGAATCTAGGTATGATGAACTCAATGATAAATCCATTGATTTACGCTTGGCAAAAGAAAGATTTTCAAACAGAAGCTAGAAGGCTTTTAAAATGTACAAAATGCCGTAGAGAAGAAAGATATAATCAAAAAGAATTGAATATTCCTTCTACAAGCCTCCTAGAAAATGGGAGTAACAGGATCACTCCATTAGGGACAAGACCGAATGCAACGATAACTACTTTGTTTTCAAGTCAAAATGAAACAGAATCATCGATGTCGCAGAAGCATGGGGATTCAAGACAACATTTACATGTACACAGCGAGGTGCAATCGACTTCTCCAGTGAAAGATTCTCCCCGACATAAAACGCTGCAAGTCCAGCCATGTATCGTTTCAACTTGTAATGCTAGCCTGTAGACAATTTAAGAAAACGTTGAATAAAGAACAGACAGTTGTAATGCGCATGCTCTCTAATTTGACTAATATTTAAGCAACTGTTACATAGACAAAGTCATTTCTTTGACCTAAGCATGGTTTAGATCATTACTAGTGACTTTAATTTATAAGGACCGATGTGGCTTTTTTGCAAGTTTATTGAAGAAAGCCTAGTACTATTGAGTCTTTGCGGAATACAGAGTTATTTCCCCTTACAGACTGTATCTAACGTTAAACCATTGTGACGTCATGAAAATGGTATGGTAACGTCGATTTTATACCGTCATTTCCCAGACTTTGAGGACTGTTTCTATAGAATTTGATGACGTCATAATCAGTCTACGTCAGATACCGTCTTAAATGGGAAGTAACTCTGGGTTTCGAAAATAGCGAATAAAAGACACCACAGAAAATCCTGGAAGAAAAGACCTATCAACGGTAAATATTGGGAATTTAAATGACTTTGGTTAAGAAAATTCAAGTGGCAACGTTGTAGATCTTTGAATAAATGGCTCTTTTTGCCCTCGCTTTGGGCGATGCATTGGAAAAGTTAAATGTACAGAATTCCGTTAAGGGAAATAACGACAACGAGTCTCTAAATTTCGTTTTGGTTTAATTCCTCTTTAGCTTCTAACCGTCGTGAACTTTGATGTGATTATACCAATTTAATACAAGGTTAACCCAACACAAAGTGATCGTATGCTTTAGCTCACCTGAGCCAAAGGCTCAAAGCGAGCTATTGTCATACCGCTTCGTCTGTCGTCCGTCGTCCGTTAATTTTTCAGTGTCAACTTCTTCTCCAGAACCGCTGAATAGATTTTCATGAAACATCGTAGAAATGAAGTACTAATGGTCCCCACAAGTGTTGTTTTTCATGCGGGACCGTCAACAGGTGGCGCAACCACAGGCAAAGTAGGTCACGGGGTACCCTCCTTTAACAAACTTCTTCAGAACCGAAGCGCGTATCGACAAACCGAAAGCATCAGGATTATTTAGAAGTCTTCAGAAGTGTTGCTATTTTTGGTTCCACTCCGAAGTGAAATTTTTGACGCCCTTTTTGACGTCTTTTCGGACTTTGACAGAAATGCTCATTTTCGAACTTTTTCTTTGAATAACTCTTCTTCAAACGCATTCGAAAATTTCTGTTCACAAAATTTTCTCAAAGCTCTGAAACCTGGGTCCTGTAGTATCATATCCCAGCCATCTTGTTGCGTCTTTTGGTATATTTTGGACATTCTCTTTTCATAGATTTTGGCTATATTTCATTGTTTGGATTGAAGATCACTGAGGAGGGTTTAATACTCGAAACGTCTATATCTGGTCCATGCTGTCAGTTTATCTGCTTTTAAATGATGCTAATGAATCTGAAGACGTTTAACATTTATACCACTTGATAAGTGTCACTGCTGGTTGACCAGGAATCTCCAGTGACACATTTAGCCAAATTCGATCAATTTCGGTTGGTCGTTTCTTCAAACGCATTCGAAAATTTCTGTTTACAAAATTTTCTCAAAGTTCTGAAACCTGGGTCCTGTAGCATCATATCCCAGCCATCTTGCTACGTCTTTCGGTATATTTTGGACATGCTTTTCATAGATTTTTGCTATATTTCATTGTTTGGATTGAGGATCACTGACGAGGGTTAAATACTCCATGCTGTCAATTTATCTGCTTTTAAATGATGCTCATGAATTTGAAGACGTTGGACATCTATTAATGTGTGGTTTTGTGCACTCATTTACTGCATATTTGTCACATTTTATTTGTTCATTGGTATGGTATTGCTTTTTTATTTTCTTGATTTTTCATGAATTCTAATCTCATGTAAAAAAGGAGGGACGTGGTTATATTCATACATAGTGGACTTCTTCTCCAGAACCACAAAATGGATCTCAATTAAACTTGGTAGGATGACTCTCTACAAGTGTTGTTTTTTTTTGTCTAGATCTGTCAACAGATGGTGTTACCACAGGCAAATGTAGGTCATAGACTGTCCCCTTCTTTGAAAAATTACTTTTTCAGAACAGAAACACAAATCAAGAAATCAAAAGCATCAGAATAATCAAGAAGCTTACTAAAAAGGATGTCTCAAGAAGTGTTGTAATTTTTGGTTCCATCCCGAAGTCAATTTTTTGACGTGTTTCTGACTTTGTCAGAAATGCTCATTTTTGAACATTCTCATTGAATAACACGATAAATGTATGGATTTATTTTGCACATATTAACTACATATTTGACACATTTATAATTCTAAATGCTTTTTAATTGTTTCATTTTCCTTCAATTTTAGTCTTTTTTTATTTTTCCCTTATAAGTACAAAAAAGTGATAGGAGATATGCAAGAGTTGTCTTTCTAACATCATTTGCTACACATTCTATTCTCCTTCTGGTACCTATAGATTCTTTCATTTGAACACGAAAATCTGGATCTACCCTGGTAATGTACAACTACAACTGCTATAATTATCATTATGCATTGTCAATGTAGGAAGAGTGTGCATGGGTATAAGATGAGCGTTGTGAACCATGGGGCTCTTGTTATCATTCAATTATCCGCCAGATTCTAACTTTCTTTCTGTTTCTTATGGTTTCTATTCTTTTCTCTTTGATTATCTCGGAAAGCTTTTTAAAATCTATTGTTAAAAACTTGAAATCAATATCCTATCCTTCAAAAAAGTGTTACCTAGTTGTTGTCCGATGCATTTAAATTGGTTTGAAATTTTGTTCAAGAAGATAACGAGTTCGAACACTCCAATCTCCTACATAGAAATGGACGTCGAAAACACTATCATTTGCGTTTGAATAGATAATATCGATTGATCCCAACTCTCCTCTTACGTGTACACGTATATCTGTCCCTATTTTCTTTTTACTGAATACATCTAATGGAACGCAATACAGGTTGCATTTGCATAATGAATCATTTGATTCAAATGGATATTCTGGCAGCGAATGCATGATTTAACCACATTGTGAAGTTCGTTACTTGCTTTATAGTAAATAGAAGAATCTGTAATTGTTTTTAGATTTCTTTCTTTACATACTTTGAAGTGCATCTGGTGTTGTCTTATGTTTAAGGAGTTAATAAAATGAGAGTTATAATAGTTTTAAAAGAATTTGTGATGTTCTGTTGTTATGATATCGCTATGAAATTATTATCTTCAGTATGATAAAAACGATGGAATAAATAAATAAATGTTATGTCGTGCAAAAGATGTTTACTTGTACAAGGATCATATTCCTGCTTTTAAAATAAACAATGTACTACATGTGGCTTAATTTTTTCGTAATATCCTACATGTACCGTTAGAACGAGTTTATTATGCTGTTCAAATTTATCTTCATAAAGGTGCCTGTTTAGAAATTATATGGAAAGCTTAATTCACCTTACATGTTGTAGAGAATTCTAAGGGTACTAACTGTGCTTACTGTGCGCATCTTGCTTATTATTCTTTTAATGTACATATGATGATTTGAGATGTTTCAATGGTACTTGGTACCTTGGTACCTGGAGGATATTTTGACTCTTTAAAATCCTGTTTCGAAACATATCAGAATGAAATTTAAACACCAGAATTGACACTCAACAAGTTAAACACAGAGAAACCACTTTTGGACAAAAATATCAAAATTGTAAACGGAGAGATTTAAATAAATGTGTATGACATGAGAAACGAGTTTGTATTTAACATATTAATTTTACTTGGATTTACGGTGAAGCAGGAGATGCTTACTCTTCCTGTGCACCTGGTCTCACTCCCATATCGGGAGTTCGCTTCTTTTCATATAGTGGAGGTTTTTGTTTGTTTGCTTTGGTTTCTGTTTTATCCTGATTTTGTATGCCTTCGGTTTCTGATTTTCTGAATTATCGATTTTCTGTTGTAAACAGGGATATGGTCATTACCCATAATTGTCATTTTACATATCAAAGGGCATCCGATACAGTAAAACATGTACCAATCGTTTGGATTTTCATTGTAGAAAATTAAAAAACCCAATACCAAGAAATATTTAGGTCAATTTGGTGACACAATTAACAAAATTAGATGAATCAAAATATACCTTTTTACATTTTGTACGCTTGACTTGCAGATTAACTTGGAAAACAAAAATGATTTTATGAGAAGTTAAAGAAGATCTTGACGATAATCTCAACAGCACTCACAATAGAGCACCAAATTGAGCATCGACGGACCCCCAGCAAGCTAGAGGTGGGACCAGGTGCCCGGGAGGAGTAAGCATCCCCTATTGGCCAGCCACACCCGCCGTCGATGTTCACGCACAAAAATGAAAAGAATATATAAAATACATGCATGGTTACCAAAAGTTTTGACCTTGTGAACTTGACCTTGGAGATTGACCTACTTTTGAAAAACTTTAACCTTGGTCATAAATTTTGAATTGTAAGGAATAGGACGTTGATATTTCACATGTGTATTCCTTGTGACAAAGCCCTTTCATGGATACCAAAATTTTGACCTTGTGGCCTTGACCTTGGAGTTTGACAATTTTTACATTCGTGTTTCACAAACACATGCTTTTTCCCCTTCTTTTCTCTGGTGACATGTAGGTTAGTTTTTCATATCGTTCCAAAGGCAGGCGCGATAGCCAGAGTGCTTTTCAAGTTGAAGCACTTTCAGGCATGAGGTGTGGGGATCATTTGTGTCCAGGAAGAAGCCCTTGTGGGGATCCAGGCCAAGGGGCAAAGCCCCGGAATGTAATGCATTTTAAGCATTTACAGAGCAGTTTTCTACGTTAAAATGACCCTTTGCACATGCACTTTTTTTGTAGTCTGTTTTATAAATCGATGTGGAAGCATCTGGTACTTGCGTGCGCCTTGCTATGCGCCTTGCTAATCCCCACCCCACCCCCGCTTTTTGAGATTATCAAACATTTCGCACAAAAGGAGAGGGTGGGGATCATTCACCCCTTTCTTTTTGTTCGGTGGTATGTATATGCTACATCTTCAAGGGCTTATATAGGAACCCTTTGTAAAGAATGATGAACGAATGGTCATACATCCTTTTTATTGATTTTCTGTTGTTTGTTTGCTTTTGTTTTGTTTCGCTTTTTTTTTTTTTTGGCTGGTCAAATTAAATGTTTCCATTCCTACTATTTCCATCAGACTGAGGTATACCTTTGCATGCAAACAAGATAGCAAAATTACTTCCAATATTAAATTATGACAAATAATTGTAGATGACCAGTGGCGGATTGAGGATTTCAGAAAGGGGCTGGGTAGGGCAAAGTCCAATTTCAAAGATTTTTTTTACGGAAAATTGACAAGCGAAAATAGAAGTTAGACTAATTCCTCCCACTGGGTTCCTTGATTAATTACTTTTAACTAACTTCTAATATGATTGAAAGACGATTGGCGACCTTTTTTAGAGTTAGAATGAAAATGAAAGACAATTAATATCTACATGTATATCTTCTATCAATGTATTTTGAGTCTCAAACATAAAATTCAAAGTCCATGCTTATTTTAAGTCTTGAAAACCGGCGAGCAACAGCCCCACTGTCCTCCTCCTCTAAATTCGCAACCAAAGTTGAGGTTCTCTGTTAGCAAAACTCGAAATTGAATAGAATCAATTTTTAAGTTGGGCCAATTTATCAAGATTTAAAAAAAAGGAATTGAAATGAAAACGTAATTAAACGTAAAATAAAACTCGCATATCAAATTCAAAATATGCAAAGTAAACCTGTCGTAACCCCCATCGCAGGAGGTTAGTTTCGCCCCCTCGTCATCTTTACATGATTATTTGATCGAACGGACGACTATCAATAATTAGATTGCAATATATAATGGAAGGACATCGAACAGAAGCCTTCTTAATTTTCTTTGAATTTCAACAAAACGTTTTCGTTCTGGCAAATGTTAAGAATGTGGAAGAATGATTTGCTCGCTATGTTCGATGTAATTTCTAGGTCGATACACTAAGATATCAATTAGATATATCTTTATCCTATATATCATTTAATTATTTTTTTCATTCTGAAGTAATGTTCCAAAAAAATGTTAGTGACTTAGTTGGTCAATAATATTAACACAGGAAGCGTTTCAAACTAATATACAGTGATTTTTGTAACAAATAAGGATTGCAAAATAAGGTTTCATATGAAAGTGGAGCTACTGTCATGACAAAATCCCCTTCGAATTAGTTGAACTCAATAAGATTGTTGAAGAAATATACAGATGCCAGGACAGTAAACACAAAAAATCCAGGACAAAACACAAAAAAGTCAGGACATCTAACTTTTTTAAAACTTTGCTTTTCTGCTTTTTATTGTCGTTTTATTGCTCGAGAAAAATATGGTTAGCACTGTTGAACTGGCACAAGATATTCATGTTTAAATATTTGAACCTAGTCTGTTTAAACGACAAGAACATTGATTTTTATAAAATAAAGTCGAAATCTCTTATTTAATGAAAAACAGACAACTCTAAGCATTGATTCAGTCTTATAATGCATTTACAATGTTAAATGCAAAGATACGTATCTCACGATGATCTACAGGTCCATTAATTGTCAAAAAAATATGAAATTTTGCTAATTTCGCCCGAAACGAACACAAATAATCCAGGACACACACGAAAAATCCAGGACAATTAACACAAAATATCACTCGTCGTCAGGACACCTTACATGGTGTGAGTATACTTTATTTGCTTGTTAAAACAAAGAAAATAAGCGAAGCACAAATATAGGTCTCGTCGATCACAATGGTTTTTGGTAAGAATGATAAAATCCCTATCACCTTATGCACAACGTTATAGATTTGAACAGGCAGAATCGAAGAGACATGATAAACCTTTTATTGATAAAATTGTCACTTCAAGAGAATATGTTTAATTAAGATAATGTATGAAAGGCATTGTTTTGGGAAGTAAAGACGCAACGCAAATTCATTCATGTTAGAACATTTTGTGAAGTATGTTCGAATGACATTGTCTTTATACAGAATTAAAGAAATTTTATCGTTATTGTTGGTCTACCTGCAGAAGACAATAAATCTATATATTTTTAACTGTCTTTTTTGTTGATACATGTATTCTTCTAAAGTAAAGTAATACACAATCCCATTTGCATTAATGTTTTTCTGTCGTTTGTATTATGAATATCTTATTTTCTTTGAGTTCTAGGTATTGATACCTCTAATCGGATGGAAAAACAAATATATCATTGGATAGAAAACAGACAATATCACTCCGCCCATACCTTGTAAACAGGCATCTTTAAAGCTTTCAGTGAAACAACTTGAAGGCCATCTAACACTTAATCAAAGAGAAACGTCTTAAAACCGGAATTTATTATAAGATTTACTTAGATAATTGACATCAAAGAAAGATTTATACTTCTGTCTAAAGCAGAATAGAACATTCTGAGAAATATTTTCATGGCAATGTCACGAGGTGTACTGTTCCTATGAAGATCTGTTGTTTGTGTTATTCTTGATATTCATTGATGTGAATAGCTTAAAGTGACGTCTTTTGGACACCTTACCAGGTATAAGTAATTATTACACATCGTTCGTATCTGGTTATTTTCTTTTAAGTTCTTTACGGAATAGTAAAGGCACTGACTTCAAAATTATTGCAAAGAAAAAAAAATAAAATAAGATGAAACATTTAATAGCATACTTGAAATGTACATGTTTTTAACGTATAGATGTTGCATTTATTGATAATATTTTGAGTTCATTTTCTATTACATATAAGGTGAAAATCGAGCTCTTTTAACTGTCTAACAACGCATATGACGCAGTTGTTATGCTATGTAGTGACGTTATGATACTTTCCTTTTCACCTTTTCTCTCAAAATCCGCCCACGATCAAAATAACATGTCCCTTGAGAATAAGAGATGTTTTTATACAGATTTTAAGTCAAAATTGACGATTTTCTTAAAGGAAATTCCCTTTTCTATTAGAAAACAACAAAATTATTTGACCTGATTCTTTGAAATTAATGACACGCCACGATATACCATTCATTTTTTTGGTTGTTGTTTTTTTGCCTATCGCACAAACAGTATACAACTTTTAAACTATAGTAAAATGCCTTACGTAGAGAGAAAATATATCAAATTGATCAAAATGTAAGAAGAAATATAAAATGATTGAAATTTGAAGGTCAAATAGGGAAAATTAGTAGAGGTAAAATTATTTACAGCTTTTCATATTATCGCTCGTTTTACGTAATTTACGTTGCCATGATTTCTTGCCGGACAAAAAATAATAATAACTGTCAAAATCTTTCATTATATCTCTTTGAATGTTTATTCAAGATATTATTAAAACTAAAAGGGAACTCCTTTTGGTGTATTGTTAATTAACTTTTCAGTATAGGATGGTTTTTTGTAAGAATGCGCGGTTCGTTTTAAGCATGTAATTTACGTTATCGGTTTTCTCAAAATATAGGAGAAAGGATAAGAAATCACGTGTTACGATCATTGCCGACACTCGTTAGTCAAATCAAATACAGTCACCGTTCAGGTATTCAGTCTTTTCTTTAAGGTATGCTTGAATATGAGTATAAAAGTAATTTACGTTGTGTAATTTACGTTCCCTATGGAAGTATAGAAGGTGTGATGAACGTTTATTTTACCGATTGTTTTGTTTTAAATCTTTGCTAGGGTTAATCTGAAACTGTAATCAAATGTAAACTTCACCATGTTTAGTGATTATCAATTAAACAATAACGTAAAGTACACTATTTTCCAACGACATGAATAATCTTTCAGTTTTCTTTAATTATACCAAAGATCAGTAAATAAAGAAGCTAATATATGAATTGAATGTAAGAAAATCTTTTTCATGACACACATTCATTGTTTACGATTCCTGCATACATTTTTGTAAAAAGTCTCTTTGATAACGTAAATTACATTGTTGTCATGTTCTTAGAATTAGTCATTCCAAGTCTTGTTTTCACATGACATGGGGGAAAGCGAGAAAGGAGATATACAGAATATAAAGTAGATCATAAAAGTAGGATTTAAAGCTATGTTTGGCCTAACAGACAAGTGATACTGCATAGGCTATATTGTGATAGCTATGCAATATGTAACACATATAATTATCTCA
Source organism: Pinctada imbricata (assembly GCA_033119305.1). Classification (NCBI taxonomy): domain Eukaryota; kingdom Metazoa; phylum Mollusca; class Bivalvia; order Pterioida; family Pteriidae; genus Pinctada; species Pinctada imbricata. The sequence goes on from VSWD01000004.1 coordinate 22,696,323, forward strand.
GTAAAAATAACTGAAACTTCATGAATTGAATCACAGACTAATTGCAACAGTCACAACAATCAATAGATGTATTTGTATTGATTAATAATGTGTCTATAGACTTTTCATGACGATTAAGTTCCAGATCACTCCTTTATGTAATTTACGTAATGTGTATTCTGACATGGTTTATGTTTATTTGGTCCTTTCTAGCTTTGTCCATCCCTTGTTTTCAATTCGCATTTGCTTCAAAATGTTCAGAAGTTAGAGGATAAATTGCATAGGAGATGTTGCATCCTTTATAAAGGTATTGCCGTAACAAACAAATAATTTTTTTCATTATGAATTTGGAACAGATTAAATTATATGTCCGTCATCATCATATGTATTTAACAATTATTAAAGTTTTATTTCCGATAGACTTTAAGAGGACAATCCTAAATAAAAATGGAATGTTGTCTTTAGATAACAGTAAAATACAAAAGTTTATATTCAGATCCCGGGCCATCACGTAAATTACCAATGTAAATGGAGCCCTACAGTAAAATCATTATAATAACGTTATGGGTTACCTCCGAGTCCTGAAATTTTGCACAATTCTTCTCAAAGGTTTGTCGCATTGAGTAAAGCACATTCTGTTTAGCTGCCGAAACAGTTACTTTAATTTTTTTTTTTGAATTTGAAATGGGCGGATTTTGTGAGAAAAGGTGAAAACATTCATATTACCTGAATAAAATAAAAAAAAAAAAATTAAGTATGTTTTCTAATAGTATAGTAAGAAAATAAACAAATAAAATCTGAACTTACCAGGAGTCCCCGAGGGCACGTGTAGCAAAGTTCGATCAACTTCTAAAAACTGGTTCAATTAGAATTTCTTCATGACGGTATAGAGTTGTAACACGTCTGTATTATTATTCAACGCATTCGAAATTTCTGTTCTCAAAATTTCTTGAAATTTCTAAAATGTGGGTCCTGTAACATCATATCCCACCCATCCTGCTATGTCTTTCGTTAAATTTTTCGGCATATTAACTTGCACACTCTTTGACCATATTACATTGTTTAGATTGAGGATCACTGACGAGAGTTAAGTACCTGAAACGTTCATGCTGGTCCATACTGCAAATTTATCTAATCTTAAATGATGCTATGATTTTGAAGACGTAATATTTGTACCTGTCGGCGAGTGTCACTATTGCTGGACCAGAAGTCCCCGAGGTCACATGTAGCCAAGTTCGATCAACATCGGTTGGTCGTTTCATCAAACGCATTGGAAAATTTCTGTTCACAACTTTTCTCGAATTGTTTTTTTTAAACTTGGGTCCTGTAGCATCTTGCTACGTCTTGCAGTATTTTCTAAACATTACTTTCTTAGTCTTTGGCCATATTCATGTTTTGAATTGAGAATGACAAATATGGATAATGACTATATCCCTGTATACAGCAGAAAATCGATAATTCAGAAAATCAGAAACCGAAGGCATACAAAATCAGGAGGATAAAACAGAAACCAAAGCAAACAAAAAACTCCACCATATGAAAAGAAGCGAACTCCCGATATGGGAGTGAGACCAGGTGTCCAGGAAGAGTAAGCATCTCCTGACGAGGGTTAAGTACCCGAAACGTGCATGTCTGGTCAATGCTGCATGTTTATCTGTTCTTAAATAATACTATGGTTTTGAAGACGTAACATTGTCAACCATAATTCTTTTCTTTCAGAGATGGACAATTTCACTGTTCATACAACTTCGCCTCAATCAAATTCAGATGAAGAGGAATTTTATCCTGCAATACAAATACCTTTCTATGTCTTCAATGTGCTGCTGTTTCTGCTTGGATGCGGAGGAAATGGACTCGTAGTTTTTGTCATTCTGAAATACAGAAAAGATCGTGATATTACCCTTACGTTCCTGCTGCATCTGGCCATTACAGATTTCATCACGGCTTTCGTATCTAGCTTTTATGCACTAAGCTATGATACCGGCATCCGAAACGATTCATTCCTTAGCTGTATAATTCACGAGCAAATTGTTACCTATATGATATTTGTCTCACAGCTCGTGCTTGCTGCTGTATCATTTGACAGATACATCGCAGTCTGTTATAACGTGCGGTACCAGAAGATTGTCACTAAATTTGTTGTCAACATGCTGCTGTGGATAGCTTGGATTGCTCCTTTGATTTTCACAATATTTCCAATATTTGAATTTAATAATTGGAACATCGTGCAAAGATGTATGTATCACAATCTATTTCATGATTGGGTGTATGATATGTATTCGACCTTGATGATAATTTTGATGATATTCCCTTTAGGTTTCTATGTCATGGTCCTTTCAAAGGCTCGTCAGTTTTATAGAAAATTTAGTCCTGCGCAAATTCAAGGCATTAACGCCAATACAATGAGAGTTCTTCGAAAGAAGCAATCTATAACAAATGGTAAGATAATGGGGGTCTTCACAATTGTATTTATGTTATGCTGGTTTCCATTTCCTATATTCCAGTATCAATTTGGCATCGACTTTAAAATGAACGCAGCTGCGAACAAAGTAGCGATGCTAATCATCATTAATTTGGGATTGATGAATTCAATTATTAATCCTTTAATTTATGCTTGGCAAAAGAAAGATTTTCAAGCAGAAGCCAGGCGAATTTTGAATTGTACAAAATGTTGTAGAGGAGCAACATGTTATACAGAACAGCTAAATATTCCTTCTACAAGTCACGAGGATAATCGAGGGAACAAAGTAACTTGTTTGAACACGGCATCGAACGCAACTTTTACCACTACGGTGTCAAGACAAACAGAATCATCAGTGTCGCGAAAGAATGCTACAAGGGGTGACGATTCAATTTTACTAAATGAAGTTCATGTAAACAGAAAGATACAGTCAACCTCAAAGGTTATTGATTCTCCCCGACCTAAAACGTTACAGGTCGAGCCATATATAGTTCAGCGTTAAATTCGCCCATAACAAGGCTCTAAACCCTTTCACCACATAGATTAAATTTGGTTGAATCCTGCATTTACGGATTACTTATTTCCTCATTTCTTCCGTACAATTTCCGTATAATTCCTATGGAAAATACACGGGAAAAATGCGAAAGCAAACTTTTTGTAACGGGAGTATATAATTTTGGGAAGAAATTGGACTATTTAGAAAATTTGGTTAAAACGCCGGTAATTCCCATGACGCAAGAGTGCCTTAGATAATTCAAATTAATGTGAGCGCGGTGACGATGGAAAGGTGGGTATATAGTTGTTTATACATATCGGGCACGCATGTATTAGTATTTTATTGATTATATGTTCTGTATCACAATTCAAATACTATAACTAAGTTAGGAAACCATGCTGGGAGTGTTCGACTAGTAAATTCACTTTTCAGGTTTCAAACACGTGCATGTGTGTAATAAAGCGAGTGATGCCAGAAATTAAAATCGCATAAAGCGATTACGACTAACGATAATTTAGAGAATTAATATGTAGAATATGAACTGATCATAGAAAATTACCTTGATACTGAGATTTTCAAAATAGAGATCATCCCAAAGAGAATCTATTATTGATTACAACTGAGAAAGAAGATATTTGAATAAGAAATCTACTTGACCATCAACTTTGATCAATCTTCTAGATATAAAACTTGACAAAACATGAAATTTTGCATGTACATTTTCATTACCTTAGCTTTCATTTGACTTCAAATCTTTTGATTTGGAGACATACATGTACCATTGATCTTTGACATTGACCAGTGTAATAATAATGAAAAAACCCAAATGTCAACAATATCTCCATACATGACTTGTATAGGGTTTTGATATTTTGAGATATACAGAAAAGGGAGGACCTCAGACCGGACTCAGTAGCAACATCCATAGCAAAACACCTAAACACTCCTATCTGAAATCAAAGAGGAGAGAAGTATAAAAAAAGATGGACAAGGAAAACAATACATAAAATCAAACGCCTTCAGATTCATTAGCATCATTTAAAAGCAGATAAATCGACAACATGGACCAGACTTGCACGTTTCGGGTATTTAACCCTCGTCAGTAATCCTCAATCTAAACAAAGTAATATGACCAAAGAGTGAAAAATATTATGTCCAAAAATATACCAGAAACGTAGCAGGATGGATGGGATATGATGCTACACGTTTTAGATATTTCAAGATTTTTTTATGGCATCTAAGACGTCTAAAGACCAAACACTACACATAAACCAACGAGGCAAATTGGTGTAGTCGTAGGATGGTCAACTGTCACGATAAATTCGAATGGAGTGGTTATCTAGATGTTGTGCACACAGCACTCAGACTTGTCCATTTTTTTTTATTAACACCGATATTTGTATATGAGTGAAACGTCTTCAAATTGAATAGCACCATAAGAACAGACAAATTTGCAGCATGGACCAGACATGCACACGTTTCGGATACTTAACCCTCGTCGGTGATCCTCAATCTAAACAATGTAATATGCCCAAAGAGTGTGAAAGTTATAGCCTCCTCACTGTAAGATGGCGACACAAAACAATACGGCCAATTACAGCAGTCCCATTAACACACGGACAAATATGTAAATGTCATCAGCATAGGATGGCATAAGGCGAATGACTTCTCTTGACAGATTATATCATCATGATTTAAATTTTTTTTATTCAAATATTTGATTCCTTTACGTTTGATTTAAATTCGCTTGGCCGTTGACTTTGATGTTTCGGGTATTTAACCCTCGTCAGTGATCCTTAATCTAAACAATGTAATATGGCCATAAATCTGTGAAATATACCGAAAGACGTAGAAAGGTGGCTGGGATATGATGCTACAGAACCCAGGTTTTTAAAAATTTGAGAAAAAATTGTAAACAGGAATTTTCAAATGCGTTTGAAGAAATGACCGACCATCAACTTCAAAACTTGGTCAAACTTAAAGCGTACAAGTTCTCTTATTTGTTGACTAAAACAAATCCTACGAATTTAACGAAAACATTTTCACAAATGTTCAATCATACATTATTGACACAAAGAAATTCTAAGCTATACAATGTACATGAATTGTGTAATCTTAAATTTGTACTGTTCTCGATTTTCATGTTGCCTATAATTTCCCAAAATGTTACTCATTATATGCATCTTTAAATGCTAGATTTCATGTTGGACAAAAAAAATTATCCATCGGTTAAGTGTTTGTCGTAAAATTCAATATCACTCTGTTTCTCATAATTATTTGTTTATTGTATTTATACACTAAGTACAGATGTTTATAAATATTTAATCCATGAATACAATAGTCCTTCTAGTTCTATTTTGTATCCTTGAAAACTACATGTTCGCCATCTTATCGTATCTCATGTTAACTCTTTACTTGCATTTTCCTTTTCATTGTTAAGCTCTCATTGATTATTATAGTTTCCATTAAATCGCATTGTACTATCAACTCATCTTTGATGTCTGACTGGTCTTATTCATGTAATACAGGAGAGAAATTTATGTATAGGATAAAGACCGAGTTGAGGTCTGTATGAAGGTTAGATGCCCAAGGCGAGAACAGGGTGGTGTTTAATGACCGAGGCCGAAGGCCGAGGTCTATAAACACCACCCTGTTCTCTCCGAGTGCATCGAACCTTCATACAGACATCAACGAGGTCTTTATCCGACTTACAAACCGCAGATTTTCTTTAATTTTCAGAAAAATAAAAATCTAAAAATTTAATTCACCCCTACTTTTTAAAATGAAATTGACCATGCAAATTATCTGGACGAAATATGCAACGGTAACGATTATTAGGCCATAGAAGTAAAACAGTGTTATACATCCCGATAATTTTCTGAAAAGTACCATGTATTCGGTCAGAGAAGACAATAACAGTGTAACAATGAGTTATATCTCCATTCAAGTTTTTAATTAGGTGATTAGATTATAGAAATAGCGATAAGGAAAGATTTTCTAATCAAGTGAGGATAATATTTCTTTATTTTGTAAATCAAGTTCCTCAATATTCATGTATTTGAAGAGCATTTAGAATAACTGGTCTTCAATAATCGCTAGAGGGATCTAGATTAATTTGAAATGGCATTTTGAGCTTTTCGGGATTGAGGAAACTATTCTTCTTCTGTTTTTATTTCATATAAAAGGATGTCTTTAGCGGACTTGAAACACAATATTTTCTATACTATGGCCGAATACTCATTATAATCAAAACAATTCACACCCGCGACTGAAATAATTTTCTTTTCTCCGCCCCTCATTGTTTTTTATTGACCTCCACACTTCATTGAACGTTCATAAAACTTCGTATATTTAGAATCGTCCGCGGTCTTTATGAAATAAAACAAAAGAATCACATTTGAAGGTTTGTAAATAAGCTTTAAGCTTAAAGTTTCTTTTCGATCCTTCTTTTAAATTAGAAAAATGTACTTCTATTTGCATTGTGTGTGTGATATTCTAATAAAATATGTTTAAACTAAACATAACTGAGATTTTTGGCAAGAATCCCAGTAAAGCTTAACGTTACCTTGACCTTTCTTATATGACTAACTGTTTTATGTTGTTTAATTCCACACTCTAGATGAAGAATTACAGTAATACTAAGTCTTATACATTGAATTTCCCAGTTTGACAATTACAGTTTACCACAAAATCCATAGGGTTTTCAAAATTCATAGGTTCCTTGGATCCAGCAGTATATATGTGTGAAGTTTCATTACTGCGGTCCGGCAATACTTTTAAATGCTGTTTTCAGTATATCGCTAGTTTGACTTTTGGCCCCAAAATAAAAAAGGATCCTCCATTCCGTTCACGAACATTACATGTTCAAAGTTTCAAAGTACAAAAGTAAAAAGGGTCCGGAAACGAAATTTATATCCGTATGACATTTTGAAACCAGTATACCCCCTAACCTTTGTTGTCATGGGTTCTAATTACCTCCCTGGCGAGACCTTCACATTCTCTAATTACTATGGAGTATATAAGCAGGCTTATAATTTTCACTACAAGCTCATCTTATGTGCCAGGAACTCGTTAAGCCCTGGTGGAGAAGGTTTAATGAACACCAACGATGAGATTCGAAACCACATCCGGTACCACGTGGGTCCTGAAACTAACGCGCTTACAACTTCTGCACAACCTCTCATCTTTAAAATCGATTCATCGTTATATATTTCGATCTATAGTCTTTTAAAAATGTTATGTCATACAAAATTATTATTTCATCATAGGCGGTAACTTTGTAGAACCACCCCTCTAATGGTTTTGAGATTTGGTCATTATTCTTGAAAAATCCTTTGAAAAAGAAAACTTTTGCGTGACATTTCTCTAGTTTTCATGTTATAACATTCTACATTGACTTCGTAAGAAATCTGAAGAGTATATGGTGATAAAAGTATTACAGATGGCTTAAAGGTATACCTTTACAATCGAAAATGCATTCAAATAGTATAACACTTCTTTCGAGGTAATAGCCGTTTTATCGATTTTTGTTTTGTTTCCGAGTCGTATGCCGCTCTATTAATTCCCGCATGTAGCTTTATTCCGTTTTCTTTACAATCGTCAAAAAAGCAGATTGATTGACAAATATTATTATTCATAATGCCCTTATATTGTTCTTTGATTTGAAACCATTCAAGTAATTCAGAACAAAACATAAGTTAATTTTTTAGATTAAAGATACAGTGTCCCTGAAAATAAATTTTATCGAAAACGTAAAATTTATTCCAAAGGGTCTAGAAAATGGAAAAAAGGAGCCATAAAAAGTTTTACTTGAAAATATACAGTAACGACCATATTATTGTCGATTTTCTTATAATGCAATCTACATATACTTCTATTGTAAAAACTCAATACATTGTAGGTGGCGCCAGTGAAATGAATTAGAGCTGCGCACCCCAAATTCAAAATTATGTTTTTAAAGGTATATAACTGCGAATGTATGCGTTAGATTCGACTGAAAATTTGAATTTATACCAATGAGAATGTATACTTTCATATGAAAAGAAAGATTTTGCATTCCAAAAGTTTGTAAAATTAATTAATTTTCAGGGACATCGTCCCTTTAAGAAATAATGAATAATTATGCTTTTATCTCTGTCATCCAACTGCTCGTATGAATAGCGCCTTGTGCTGATTACATGATATCGAAGTATAGTATCGTATTTAATATTTATACCTATTACAAATTGATATTTGTCATGTTCGCGGACTGCGCACTTCGGATATCGCGCTTAGAAGGGACTGCGTCACAAAATCAAAATGTTGATTCTATTCCAATGACTTTAGAATACTTTGTGTGAAGAATTTATTTGTTTCCATGTGTGAAAATAGAGACCTAACGCTCTCCGGTGTCATTTTGTCCATTGTGTACTCAAATTTTATTTTCCAAATCTTGCCGGATTTCTTTTATATGACAAATAAAGTGCGAAGTCCGAAGTACGTCAAATTGATGTTAAATGTCTTCAAATTCGATAGCATCGTATAACAGCATATAAATTTACAGCATGGACCAGACATGCGCGTTTCGGGTACTTAACCCGAAAATGTCTAATAATAGCTTCTTAAATGATGACCGATTTTTTCATGAAAACAGAGACTGGATTTGGTGGAAAATGACATATTGAATGAAGCCAGCACTTTATCGACCTTAGACACTTTATTTGAATCATCGGAATGGTTAAAGATTTATGCAGAATTCATATGTAGCCCTGGATTTAATCTTTTTTGTTTTGCATCACAACATTATAGGTTCACGCAACTATGTAACATTCCCAGTTTGATCTTTCTCGCTAACTTTTACCTCCTTCTTTGCTTCTTGCTATCACTAACTTACTCAGAGGGTTTCTTAAAGTTGACGCTATTGTTTTTAGGCGCGTCGATCTGTAAATGAATATGGCTGTCAAACCGACAACAAAATGAAATGCAACGCTGGTTTCATTCGAATTTAGAACTGAATGTAAAGCTTCAATCTGCTCATTTTCCATTGATGCCTTGATTTCAAATCCTGTCTGACCCTCTCAACGGCATGTACTAAACCAGAAACATTGACCCTAGAGAGAAAATAGTGCCAATTCTGACTTCAATTTTCACGGACTGGAATCCTCAAGATTACGATATGAGTATATTTTGTTTCATAGAAGTTAACATCACAAGAAATTGTAGCAACCATTTTCAAGACATTGAAAATGTTCGACACGTGCTATAAATTAGTCATTGAGGTTTTCCATTATCTTAAAGTAATGTAAAGTTATTTTATCGATAATTTTGAACTTTGTGTAATATAATTATTTTACTTTCATCTCGGTCAACACTATGAATTAGTTGCCCAAGAGGGCATATTCAATGAGCTCAACACCCCTCTTGAAGCAGTGCATTCACATAAACCCTAGCAATCATAAAGAAAACATGATTTTGAACCGCTTGCTTGAAGACAAATTCTGATGCTCAATTTTACAATTTTCGCCATGGCCATGTGTCGGTCTAGTGATTTTGTCGTCATGACTGCCGTAAGGCTGAGAGAAAATTATCCTTACAGGAGCTAAAACATCGTATTCACCTCTGGATAAGTAAATGTATATTATTCAATCAGAACAATTGGTTTTATTTAATCCTTTGTTAAGCAAAAAGTTTGAAGTGAATGATAAATAAATGAATAAAGTAATGAATTCTAAATTGAATAAAACAAGCTTTTCTCAGCCGTATACTTCTGCCATTTTACCTTCATCGGCAATTTTCCCCATTAATCTAACTTTTCTTCCAGGTAGTACGTCAGTGGGAGTGTTGTGCGCACGTAATCCAGATAACCACACCATTTGCTTATAGCATATGACCGTCCAAAGTCGGCACCGGATGCACATTGGTCTCCTTCCTTTTATTTGTTGTCATTAATGTTTGATGTTTCTGTACGTCTGTTACGATTGTTTTGTATGATGTTCTAGTAAATATTGTAGTGTCTATTTGCACTTTGTAGTTTTGTCTGACGTCATTTGTGTGTCACTTTCTTGTGGGTTTGTTTCGCTGGGTGAATGCAGGGTGGTCATGCTGGAGATCCTTCCCTTTTCTTTACTTGATATTTCTTACTTAGAGAAAGCGACCCCTGTTGTAAGACAGGGTAATTCTATTTTGTTTGTTGTACACATTTGTATATATTATCTGATGTAGCGTACATGTGTACTTGTGATCTTTCGTAATTCCCCTTTTCTCCATGTTTCTAGAAAGAAACATAATGTACATTCATTGTTATGTAATTATCTGGTGATTATTTTAACCACTGAATTTTCTGCATAAACATAGTGGAAATTTCAAGTAGATCTTTTGATCATACATAAAATTTTTGAATTTGTGTAATGGATAAAGCAAGGAAACTGAAAATGAAGAAACAAAAACGGACAATACTTATTTCTGAAATTGACTGGATATGAAATATTTAGATTTTCTTCGAAATGGCCGAATAAATTGTTGGAAAATAATGTTTGTTTGAATTATGTTGGCTCATAAGCAAGTTTCAGTTCCCATTTTAAAGTCATTCATTTATTCATTCTAAACATGTTCACATTAAATACTCAAAATTTTGGAATGAAATAAATAAGAGCGTGTATTTCGCTGTAGAATACCTACCTTGTAGTCAATGAATACAAAATACAAGCGTATTTCAGATTTAAGATCTTAAGATTTATGGCTAAAGTTGAGATCAGTCTTTTTAATTTGATTTCTAGAATCTTTTTTAGATTACAGTTATATTTTGAAATATATAGATATCTATATTAACCAGATAGGTCTTAATTTTCAACGATTGATATTAGTTTCTTTTTAACATGGCTATCCTCTACTTCTTGGGACTGTAATTTGAGCATCTAGAAATAAGCTTACAAAATAAAAGTTGTATGAGGAATCTTCAAATACATCACATGTTAAACGTCTTCAAATTCATTTTAGTAATGGACAAGTTTTTCTTGCGTATATATTATAGTGTATAAGATCGGCAATGTATGGCCGCGGTGGATATGACAAATTTATGAATTAAGTGACAAATATGGATAATGACCATATCCCTGTATACAGCACAAAATCGATAATTCAGAAAATCAGAAACCGAAGGCATACAAAATCAGGTTAAAACAGGAACCAAAGCAAACAAACAAAAACTTCCACCATATGAAAGGAAGAGAACTCCCGATATGGGAGTGAGACCAGGTGCCCAGGAAGAGTAAGCATCTCCTGCTTGCATGTAACACCCGCCGCTTCAATTCGGTAGAACTGTCACATCCGGTTACTTCCTTTTCGGAAGACTTAGAGTGCAATCTTTGGTTGGATGGTTCAAATGGTCTATGACAGAATATCATCCACCATTCTGGAGAGTTGGACATCATAGTGTATGACGAGTTCCCCATATCGACCGTAAAACTTCCTCAGTGACGATGTTAGTCGGTCACAAACATATCCCTGACTGAGAAGCTTATCTGAAAGACGCCTAGCTCTCAGAACAAAATCCGTATATTTGGTACTTGCTCTGGCATAGCGTATCAACTGAGATATGAACACACCATGAACTGGCGATGAAGGAATGTTGCTACTCAGAAAGGGAAAGTTTGTAATGCTGAAATTGAAGTCGTCACGTTTGTCATAGAGTGAGGTGTTCATGTGACCATCAGTGTCGTAGGACAACATTATGTCCAAATAGGATGCTGAATTATTTGTCTCTGTAGTTTCTTTGACTTCAAGCTCTGTGGGATAGATACTGCTCAGATAATCCGCGAATTTTGGATTATTGATGGACAACACATCGTCTATGTATCTGTAAGTGAAGTTGAAGTCAGAAGCTAAGTATCTTTTCCCTTCAGAGACCAAAGACTGAATGAATTCAGCTTCGTACGAGTAAAGGAAAATGTCGGCAAGGAGTGGGGCACAATTGGTTCCCATTGGAATTCCGACAATTTGCTGGAAGACCTTTCCTCCAAACACCACAAAAATGTTGTCAATCAAAAAGTTTAACATCTGAATAATATCTGTTTCAGTGTACTTATTTTCAGAATCGGATTTTTCTTTTACAAAGTAGGTTTTGTCATAGTTCACAACAATAAATTTGTATTTGCGATTACCGTTCTTACTTGTAAACGCATTACTTATAATTTTTGGGAGTCTTTCTTTCAATTTAGAATGTGGAATTGTAGTGTAAAGTGTCGAAAAATCAAAGGCTTTGATCGAATGGACTTTACTAAAATAGGTGGATTTCAGATGTTCTAAAAGTTCCTTCGAATTCTTTAAAATCCACATCTGGTTTATACCACTGCGAGAATATACTGTCGAACAATATTTTTGAAGCCCAGATTTGATTTCAGATAAAACTTTGGTGAGTAAGATCGATACAGATTTGGTAGAACATCTTGAGGAACCAGCGATGAAACGTTGTTTGTACTGATTCTCATGCATTTTAGGTATGCAGTATAAGTATGGTAAATCTAAATCTAAATTGTTAGTGTGGAAGCGAAAGGAAGCAAGAGCTGATTTGTGGTTATCTATTATTTCAGAGGCCGAAAGGTTTGTTGGGGTGTAAGTGGGGTTTCCAGGTGTCGAATTTAGACCCAACTCTTTAACTAGACTGTCGAAATAGTACTTTTTGCAAATAAATGTTTAATTATTTGAGGCTTTGTCCGCTGGTGTGAAGACATAATGTTCTTGGAGGTAGTAAAGCTCTGTGATAACATCAGGGTCTTTAAATATAGACTCGAATCTGGTGTTCACAGTTGATTTTAATCGATTAATTCTAGATACAAGTAACCCTCTGATGGATTTAATCCAAAACTATGACACATTATGAATCATATTTGAAATATCAAATTGATTTATGCAAACGTTTTAAATATGACTATTTTAACTTAATGATTCATGGCTTATGACATTCATGGCTTAATTCAGCCCTACATACTGAAGATGAAATCAGCTAAATATGTCTTGCTTTGCAAGGCTGACATCCAATCGCAATCCAGAATGTCACTGGTCATTCTGGAAAAAGGGATCTCATATGCTTCGATAAGATTCTCGTAGGGACCAGAGAACTCCCTCAATGATGTTTGAAGCCGTTGTATAACAAAATCCTGAACGATTAGTTTACTTGCAAGACGTCTGACTCTTACGGTTCTTGAGTCAATAACAAATAATTATAATGACCATATCCCTGTATACAGCACAAAATCGATAATTCAGAAAATCAGAAACCGAAGGCATACAAAATCAGGATAAAACAGGAACCAATGCAAACAAACAAAAAACTCCACCAAATGAAAAGAAGCGAACTCCTGATATGGGAGTTAGACCATGTGCACAGGAAGAGTAAGCATCTCCTGCTTGCATGCAACACCCGCCGCTTCAATTCGGTAGAACTTTCACATCCGGTTACTTCCATTTCGGAAGACATAGAGTACAATCTTTTGTTGGATGGTTCAAATGGTCATGACAGAATATCATCCACCATCCTGGAGAGTGGGACATCATATCGACCGTAGAGCTTCCTCAGTGACGATGTTATATCCCTGACTGAGAAGCTGATCAGAACTATAGTGGTGTGATTTCGTTTTCTTTATGTGTGAAGGAATTTCTGGATAAAAAAGCGTTTAATCCAGAATATTATGAGAGATGTGTGCCATCAGCAAATTAAATGAATTTTCTTTATATTCTTGAAAAGTAAACTTAAATGATGCATCAATCTGTACCTTAAAAATACTTGCCAAGTTTCAACACAATGTATTACTGTAGTACATGTATAGAGGAAACGTTTGGGGAAAAAAAGAAATTTCTATGTGAATGATACATTTTACTTTCAGTATGCACGATGAATAATTTATTATAAAATGTAATTTAAAGGTTCTTTGTATCATATACTTGTTTTAAATACAGATACAACAATTCAACAAACAACAAACTCTAACAAATAATGTGCTATTGTGCTATTAAAAAAAATCAAAAGTCTTACAGTTAAATTTCAATGTCACTTTACTGTAACATATTTCTTCATAAAAAAAGGTCGCATCATGTTGCACAGGAAAGAGGTCACAATAATAATCTGATAAACTACAGATTTCATGCTCCATGGTATCATCTGAGACAGTAACTTCAGCTGCTTCATTCGTTGAGTGGCATTCTCCACATGTATTCACAAGTTTGCAATGTGACGAGTTTTTCTAGTTTCAGATGAATTTAAACGGTTCCCTTCCCCCAGTGACATTTTCTAGTGAATGGCGGAATAGTCAGATTGGCACGTCTTCTGTAAGTTAGTCTCTAATCGTAAATAAACGGTCTGTCATAATTTCATCTCCAGGAGATATCAAACATGTATCTAAGAAATCACTGTTCTGTGTAATATATCGGTCAGATGTATTTCCACCCCATAGTCATAAACAAAGCTGATGGCTCCTGAGAAACTTGTTGGTATTGCGAGACTATTAAGAGTTATAGTAGAGCGACCAATTTAAAAAAGAAGCTTAGTTTTCGAGTTTAATCAACACACCTAACACAGGCCTGAATTTGGTCTGAATGTTTTGCTGAATACCCCTGCTTTCAAATAGAGCTGTCGTAAAAAATATGCCACGGTCAGATTTTGTTTAAATTGAGTAAAAGGCGATAAAATCGTGAAAATTAAAACGAAATATTTATCGTTTATATCCTCGGTATTCCTATATTTTGTTCTTTTTTTGTATAGAAAGTCGTTGCAATCAATGCATTAGATATGTACACATGTTATATAATTGTTTTGGAGGAAGAATAGTTTCTCCTCTCTCTAAAAATTGCATTTTTATGCAAATTTCTGTGAAATATGAAGAATCCGTGTCAATGTTTTCTCTCAAGCACAGAGACTAAATTTTTGTTTCGAAACATATCGACAAATATATGTTTATTATTTCCAATGCCTTTTTATTGATCATTTTTCTAAGGGGTCATAAATAAATGTAAAAACCTAAAGCGTATATACTTTTGATTTAAGCGTCATTTCACAAATGAGTTTCCGTAGATGAAGATTCGGTCGACCACGTGTTACAGTTTCTATCAAATCGTACCTATCAACCGGTATACATACATATTTTTGATAAAAGTTAAATGCAGAAAGTCGAATTACATCATACTGTTTAAGAATTAATGCAAAATACTTCTTTTTAATATGCCGTGGTAAGACCGTGTATGGAAACCAATTCGTGACAAGTTGAAATGAAAATACGTGAATTGAAGAAAAATGCATTAAGTTTTTATAGAATTATGAAAAGTATCTTTTGACGCTTATTTTGGTACCACAGAGATGTGAATATACATGTAAAGTTCATTGGTCAGAGTTTGGGCTCTTCATTATCTGTGTTTTAAACATTACAATGTGCCTTGGGCAAACGTTGTGCAATTTATTCCTTTTAGCACCCGCCCTTTCTCTTCGTTCAGATTTGTACCTGTTACAAAATAAAGTGGATGCTTTTCAAGATATACTGAGTCAGAGAACCCCTTTGATGTCTCCGTGAGATCCAATGGAAAGTCCTCAAGGGTCACGGGAGGGGGGGGGGGGGCTTTGATTCATAATGCTGTACATAAGCATAAACACCACATTGTCATATGTAATATTGGTAATTTAATTGGTCAGTTCCTACATTAATAAGGACTACATACGTCTACAATACAACAAATAAAAGGCTATATCACGAAAAGGAACCGTCTGTTGACAAAGAAAAATTCGCCGCAACAGGAGCCTAGGATGTTGGCGCGTAAGTGGCCGTATTTCCCAAAGAGCTCCGCATAAAGAAATAAAATTGAAAAAGTGTGAAATGTATGACGCAAAGAATAGTCGGTGAAATGTGTCCAAGAAGAAACTATTCCAACAGCAAAGCATCGGTCTTCAACGATGGATATTAAAGAGTCCAAGATGCGATACAACATAGTAAAATCTAATTTTTATAACGACGAGACTGATATCTTGACAGCTGAGCGTGAGACCTCAGAGAATAGAGCACCCTTTATTGTGTGGTCATTTCTATTTTAATATTGCTAAAAATTTGCTTCTCGGTTGGTAGTTTTATGTGAGCGTCTTTAATTCTTTTAAATGTGATTGTTTGATGTTCACTATTTGTTTGTATCTTTTCCGTTTCATTTATATAGAAACAATTGCAGAGAAATTAAAAAAAAATTGTCCATTTTAGACAAGGATGAAGCATGAAAAACAATAAACAGACAGTAAGAAACCAAACTCAACAAAAACATACAATATCGTATAATGGCCATCAACGATCAACCAATCAGAAACTAGAGAACCAAAACTAGAAATCAGAGGCTATCCCCCATTATCATCTATTGTCGTAGCAAACTAACCTGACCGGGCGGAGCAAATTCAATCAAGCAATTGAGACGAATTGATATAATTTTAGGGTAGATAGATTATGAATTGCACATCGTAATTAGAGTAAAAACTCATTACCTGTAATTTTATATGGCTTTTATCACCTGATCAGAAGTAAACTCTTCCGATGACCAGGTGAAAATGAGCTCCGCACGGTCATGTCAGTTTGCTACGACAATACATGTAGAACGATGCATTTAAGCTATGTTTCAGCAACAACTGATGTCACAAGGTCAAAGAGAGAAAGAAAATGCCATGATTGCATTGAATGTGATTGGTCGTATAGGCAGCCACGCTACTTACTTGTGGAACTAAAATGCATTACATAATTCCATGTTTTGTTGATCATAAAATCTTTGTTATACTTAATTATTTCTAAAATTCGGCTGACAAAATGCGTCCATATCACAATGTTTGAAATTACCAGAACAAAGATAGTACAGAAAAAAAAATATTTTTCAAAATTATTGATGTAAATTTGTCGTCTTCTTTGAAATAAAGCGATACTTTTCATTCATTGTTATATGTTGAAACTTAATTTAGCCGTATTTATTTAGTTTTACTCCGTATTATCGAGAAAACCTCTCCTAGTTTATATTGCAGTGAATCGCTTATAACAAAGTTGGGGGTGGGGCAATTCATTTGCATAATACTCTTAAGTTTTTCAATCGATCTACATCAAACTTTCCTAAAAACACATTCACATATCAAAATATTGTTTCTGTATGTTAATTTTTATCTTCGAATTAACATTCTCAATATTGAAGTGAAAGTATTGAAAATTTCAATTTTACCAATTTATCTTAGAATTTGTGCTCATTCATCCATGAAGTTGAAATTAGAAAAATCAATTTGATCCAAAAATTTTCTTTTGACTTCAATTAGCATATTGACATTGATTTTGGTCAGTTTGACTTTTCATTTATTAAAGGATGATAATATTTGTTAAAATATCTATGATTTTGAATTTTACTAATTTTCCGCTTTTCTCTGAATTTACAGTAATTCTGACCATACGAATTTTTTACGACAGGTCAAATCTGATGTCCCATGTTATATTCTTTTGTTTGATATAAAAATTAGCCCTGTGTTAGGTGGGTTGATTAAAATTTCAAATTTAGCGACTTGGTTGCTCCACTATTATACGTTTTAGCCTGATTAGAAGGGTCATGAGGTCGTTGTATAAATATCTAAGTGCAGTAAATTAAACACCTGGTCCATGGAAATGACTTCTTGAAACAAGGTGACATGTGCTTCTTGATGCATTTTCTTGAAGGCCATACTATTGTGTCTTTGACAATTGCAAACAGACAAAACTTCCATGTTGTGAAAATAGATGAGACTGTGGAGGTAGATACACCAAAACAGGTAGGAAAAAAGAAACAGTGGCAAGGCAAGGCTAAGACGTAACAGTAAGATCATGTGCTCGACAAAGCTTACGAGATGGACCTGGCTTTATACCCCTTTTCTGATGATATTTCTCTTGGACACCTTCATAACCGAGCCAGTATTTAATATTTGGCTCCTATGCATCTGTGATACAAACAATTTCATTTAAAATTCCAAGATTTGGAACGCCAGTATATTTTGAAATACTTTCGTCATATTTGGTAATCTTATCCACCAAAGTATCCCATAGTAAGGTGTCTTTGTCCTCTAGGGTATTTGTAAGTTTCTCAACTTTCTCCTCAAGCGTGCGGATATCATCAATTCCCGAGTCTGTACTGACATAACTGATATACACAACTCCCTCTGAGGTGGCCTAGGACCTTAAGATATGTTGATGTTGTATGAATGAGCTTAAACATTTAGAAGAAGGTTAATCTAAAAAGTAAAATTGTATTAAAACATTCGCTTATGTCATTACATATACACTATGAATTGATGAATGACGTACATGTCTGGTCCATTCTGCAGATTAATCAGTTCTTAGATGATGCTATTGGATTTGAAGACGTTTAACATTGGCTATAGTGAAAAGGTTTTCAATATTTTCTGTGTATTGTATATTTCTTTTGCATCAAATGTTATCTAGTGACCTTGACCCTGTTATAAGTTTGACCTATAGCCTATAATACAAGATAGTTACAGGCTGTGTTTCAGTCATCTACATTTGTTTTCTAGAAACCATATTATGCATGTGTTATTCATCTATCTGATTGATACATACACATTTGTATTTTTTTTTGTAAAATATAAATACCTGAGTACAGCTTGAAATAATTCCTCATTTCCTCATGATGGACAGAGAATGGACAGATACTGGCATCTATAACCATGTTTAACGGCCTCAATTTCATTAGCATCATTTAAGAACAGATAAATTTACAGCCTGGAGCTGACTTGTACGTTCCGGGTATTTAATCCTCGTCAGTGATCCTCAAACTAAACAATGAGATATGACTAAAATCTGTGAAAATATGTCCTAAATATACCGAAAGAAGTAGCTAGATGGCTGACTACAGGTCTGTTCTACATTTGTCATCTGACTCGGTGATAAATGCTGCCCTTAAATTACATGCAATAAACAAATGTTAAGGACTAAGGAATATATTTTATTTTTTTTTGTTTTTTTTAATGCAAATTGCTACGGTTAATATTTAGCAAAAAAGGTATTTAACACTTACTTTTCTTTCGATCGCAAGTAAATTCATCATCATTTTCCAAATGCCATCATCATCATTCGTGTTAATTTTGGATACTGCTGATGATAGTTTCTTTATTGACACTTCAGAGTGGGTATTCTGGGCGTGTTTATAATTGTTCCATAGGAAAAGTCAGGGATGTTATTCTGTTCCGAAGGAGTCGGTTCTCACCCCCTAAAAGATGTCTGCTACATATGCCGTGCAATTGATTGAGGTCAAAGTCGACAGGAGGGCGACGTTCTAAAGTCAACCATTTTGAACTAAACCTTGGTTGGGTTTCTTTGTAGGGAAAGGTTCAAAAGTAATGTTTTGCTTCCAAGGATATTTGTCCAAATTCTTATGAGTGTAGCATGTGCAACCAGGAACAGCACACCACTTTTTCCTTTTCGATTTTTTTGATTTAGGCCGCCCCATCTTGTAATCTAGGCTATCGAGTTTGAATTTCCCGCCGTCTCAAATGTAATCAAAATATCCCCCAACTTACGTCGAGGTCACATGATCAGGTAACCGTTTTGCGTTCACACGTAGAAGTTTCGATATCCAAAAAACGACGTATCGCATGATACTGTATATAATAAAGATGAAGTTTCACTCGTAAAAAATTAAATGATGCTGCACGTGGTACATGGTATAGACATACATACACCATGTACCTAGTCTCACTTCGGAACATTGTTTTTCCGGGGTTTGCAATTATTCCAATGGAAATTCTTATGATTTCGCCCTACCTTCTGGACTTTGAGACTGAACAATTAATGGGTACGTCTTCGATGTTTATCTTTTTGTTAGATAAAGCCTATAAGAGCATGTAGCTATTTTGTTTTTTTATCATTATAAACATAATAAATTGCAGGTAATGGTGCAAACTATTAATCCTGGTCGAGTGTACTTACTGCGTGCTTAAAAAGATACAGTGTCCCTGGAAATAAATTTTATTGAAAACGTAAAATTTATTACGAAGAGTCTAGATTCAGGATAAGAGGAGCCATAAAATATTTTATTTCAAAATATGCAGTAGCGATCATAAAATTGTCGAATTTGTAAAATTAAATCTCCATATACCTCTATAATTGTAAAAAGGCAATGCATTGTAGGTGGCGCTAGTGAAACGAATTAGAGCTGCGCACCCCAAATTAAAAATGACGTTTTCAAACGTAGTCGATTTGAAAATTTCAGAACCTAGAAATGTCCTTTCCTATGAACTTTTTTTTACTATTCTTATCTATGGGATAGTACTGAATGATTCTAGCTTGGTTGCCACTCTGGCAACCTTGGGCAACTCTTTTTATCGCCGGAAATCCAAAATGGCCGCCAAATGCCTTCCACCAATAGATGAAATTAAATTATTTCCTTAAATATTAAGTGTGGCACATCAAATCAGGGGTTTTGAGGGTCAACATACCCATTTCCGATGTCATTTTTACAATTTGAGTTCATCCAGGACTAAAATGCAAGATGGCCGCCAACTTTCAACCTCATTATGGTACAATGTGAATATTTCAATAAAACGTTCGTGTAACACATCTTATTTGTAGATGCAATTGTCCTAGAATACTTTTATTTTGCTGTTTTGGTTGTATTCAGTTAAAACATGCTTCTTGGGCAACTCTGCTTATCGTGGGAAATTCAAAATGGCCACCAAATAGTCTCCTACTACATGTACTGTGTAAAATGTAATAATTACTTGATATATTAAGTGTAGCACATCTAATCAGGGCTTTTAAGGGCCAAATCCATATCTGGTGTCATTTTGCTTATTAGTCATTAAAGGCTAAACATAAAATGACTCCTCACTTCAATATTCCCATTTCGTTACGAATAACTGTGATGCATCTTGTCACTGACGAGGGTTTATTACCCGAAACGTGCATGTCTGGTCAATGCTGTAAATTTATCTGCTCTAAAATGATGCTAATGAATTTGAAGACGTTAAACATTATTTGTGATCCCAAAGGTGGTATACTCCACGTGAAATTTCCTTTTGTCGATATGAGCTTACACATGCACTTTTTACATAGATTGCACATTCTCAAACCGTAAAAGAGAAGAATCTTTTTTTATCATAAAGATAAAAATAAATTGCAAATATTGTATATTTTAAAGAAGGGGGATAGGAGTCGACCTGAAGCAAGAATCTACATCATAGGGCTATGGATTGTCAAAATATCATGTCAAATACTTAAGTGATTGTCCTATTTGAAAGTCTGCAAAAGGAATTCAAAGGAGCAAAGTTTTTCCAGGATTTCTGAATGATCTGTATTTTTGACATAGATCATTTTCCCTGTCACGATTCTTTTGACTTATGCTCCTGTTCTAGATTCATTTCAAGCTTGTCACACTGACTACGTCTTACTCTTCAACTAAATACTCTGTGTTGTAAGAAAACATTTGGAATGAAGACCTGTTTAAGATATATGATATAGATACAACCTTCAAAGTGTACGAAACACTGATATCCATGGCAATTGCTTTCAAGATAGATTTCACCCACTTGAGTTTTACATGCCAAAACATACGTAGTACCATTTCATCTTACCACAGTTGAAGATTCCTCAAATTCAATTTTGAATCACTGAAGAGAAAAACGGAGGAAACCTCCAACCAGAAGTTAAAATTATCCTATGATGTATTCATAGCAGATGAAATTTTGAAAGGCCTGTTCATTTACAAACTTAACCGGCCTTATGAAGAGAAAGGAGAGTGCTAACCCTGTTACTATTGGGCAGCCTTCTTTACATAGAAAAATACATTTTATGCACCAGACATGCATGATTCGGACAATGAATGCTCATTAGTGGTACTTCCAGCCAAAATGATTCAAAGAAGCATATATAATTAATGTAGTTTTGCCAAATTTGAAGACTTTCTATTCTTACAAAGTTCCATTTTAAGTATAAATAGCTAGGATAGAGATGCAAGGTTCAGAATTTCATTGCAAAATGGTACATGTCATCATTAACGTTATACATAAATATAGTAGATAGCTCAACTCAACATAAATTACACCGAGGGACTGTTGTAAAGAAAACATCAAACACTTTCTCTTGCATTCTTGCCGATTGGAAAGAAAGCTTTACAGGCCAAGCAAAGAAATTGCCATGATGGTCAAAAGAGCCAAGATAGCCAAGTTACCTCGAGTTTACTTGCTTACTCTAGAATCTCCTGCGTCAAACAAACTGGTCTTATATCAACATGATCAATAGGGAAACTCTATTTTTGTCTTTTGAGTACCATTTTAATCAATCTTTGCATTACATTTTGACGAATCCTAGTTTGTTAAAGCTGAAACCATCCGATCTTATATGTCACTCTTATTCATTTTTCATTACATAGTAAGACTTAAGAAATAAGAGCTTGTGATATTTCTTTTTACATTTTACTCAATGGTAGGGACTATTTGGCGGCTATTTTGAATTTCCCCCGATGAAAAAAAGTTGTCCTACAACAGCAAAATAAAATTAATGTATTCAAGGATCATTGTAACTACAAATAAGATGTGTAACACGACTTTTTTTTTATTGAAATCAACACATTGTACCATAGTTAGGTTAAAATTTGGCGGCCATCTTGAATTTCTAGCCTAGAATAAGCCCAAAATGTCAAGATGACATTGGAAATGAGTTTGTTGACCTTCAAAACCCCTGAATTGATGTGCCACACTTAAAATTGAAAGAAATAATTAAATTTCACCTATTGGTGGAAGGCATTTGGCGGCCATTTTGAATTTCCCCCGATAAGCAGAAGTGTCCCAGAAACATGTGTCAGCTAAAAACAACCAAAACAGCAAACTAAATGTATTCTAGGACCATTGCAACTACAAATAAGACATGTTACACGAACATTTTATTGAAATATCCTCATTGTACCAAAATGAGATTGATATTTGGCGGCCATTTTGAATTTTTAGTCCTGGATGAACTCAAATTGTAAAAATGACATCGGAAATGGGTTTGTTGACCCTCAAAACCCCTGATTTGATGTGCCACACTTAATATTTAAAGAAAGAATTTAATCTCATCTTTTGGTGGAAGGCATTTGGCGGCCATTTTGGATTTCCGGCGATAAAAAGAGTTGCCCAAGGTTGCCAGAGTGGCAACCAAGCTAGAATCGTTCAGTACTATCCCATAGATAAGAATCATCAAAAAAAGTTCATAGGAAAGGACATTTCTAGGTCGGCCACATGTTATATAAGGCTGTCAAATCGACTAACGGCTATACTAGTAACTATGAATGTATGGGTGAAATTCGCATGAAAATTTGAATTTATACAAGTGAGAATGTAAACTTTCATATGAAAAGAAAGATTTTGCAGTATAAAATTTTGTAAAATTAATTTTCAGGGACACCGTACCTTTAAGTTTGTAATCTAAGTATGTAATGCTTGTAGCAAAATCCGTGTGTTTAATATTTTCGTGGATTATTTATGAAAAAAATCACGGAATCCGGAAATGCAGGGATATAGTGTGGACTGTTTCTTCAAACGCATTTGAAAATTTCTGTTTACAAAATTGTCTCAAATTTCTAAAACCTTGGTCCTGTAGCATCATATCCCATCCATCTTGCTACGTCTTTCGGTATATTTAGGACATAATTTTCACAGATTTTGGCCATATTACATTGTTTAGATTGAGGATCACTGAAGAAGGTTAAATACCCGAAACGTGAATGTCTGGTCCATGCTGTAAATTTATCTGTTCTAAAATGATGCTAATGAATATGAAGACGTTAAACATTAAAGTTTATCGTGTTTATAGTCAGCACTCAAGATTATTGAAAATATATCTTTATCTCAGACTTGATACTCATTTCAAAGCAATATTTAACATAAAAGGAATTATTTTTCCTATGCATAGAAATGAAAAGAGCCGAACCGTTGTGTATGGTTTGGTCATTGATCTCATAGCAGTAATCTAAAACATGTCAAATGACCGAAGCGACGTCTATACCATCAAACTGGCCATTGTGGCCTGATAATGTCAGGATCTTCTATAACTCATTTGTGTCACACGTATGCCCTTTGCCGTGTGGAGCTCGTAAAAAAGTTTCCAGCGAGGGGTTTGACAGTAAGTGTTTTGAGTATTTTACCTGACATGGTCGCCATAGCACTTTCTATATAGACATAACCTCAGACAGTGCAGTGCATGTATTTTATATATTGTTTTCATTTTCTTGCATGAACATCGACGGCGGGTGCGGCTAGCCAACAGGGGATGCTTACTCCTCCCGGGCACCTGGTCCAATCTCTAGCTTGCTAGTGGTCCGTCGATGTTCAATTTGGTATTCTATTGTGAGAGCTGTTGAGATTATCGTTAGGATCTTCTTTAACTCATTAAAGACGCCCCAACAAATCTTCATAGAAAAGATATTATACATAAAGCTGATAATCCATCAATTTTTAAAGCTCAGTCGATGATACCCAAACATTCAATAATTGGTATGCATTTTCACCTCAAAGAAATTTTCTACACGTTCCCCTAATTTCAAGCGCCTTTTGTTTACTTGAAGTTACGACGAGGCGACATTCACTGTTTTTTAGTTTCCATTTTATACTTTAATGGACTGTAACTTGCTTTTTGATCATTTAAGATGAAATAAAATCAGATAAAACCAAAACCATTTGATCAACGTTCTATTCATATTTCTGTATCAATCTCACCTCCTTTAAACATTTTCTCTTGTTCCTATTAAAACAACTTATTTCTTCTATCTTATTTTCATGTAAACCTTTAATTTGGTGTTATGAAAATAAAATCAATATCTTGTCTTTTGAAGATGAAGTACATATTATCTAGAATCAAAGGGTTGTCGGAAACATTAATAAACGATTTTTATGCACAATGGCAATCATTCTTGTTTTTGTTTTTGGCTGGTCTAGTACAGCGATAATGATGGTATTTGCATAATGATACGTTTTTTGACGAAATGAAAATGATATGATAACCGCATTGTCTCACTTTAACTTCAAGGTATTACTTGACTTAAGTATTATAAGGAACCTTCTCTGTAATGTAGATTTTCTTTCTTTGCTTTTGTAAGCAATTTGTTTTCAATTGTCCCTGCCTTCTAATATTAAAAGACGATTAGTTAACACATTTAACAACAAAGCGTTGTAAAACGTTCATGGAAAAACAAATGTTACATATTACCCGAGATTTTCCCATGCAAACGTCAACTTTGCTAAATACCATACCATTGATTACAAACATGGTACAGACGTCCTAGGTCGGCACCGATTGACCATTTTTCTAGTAGGCTTATGTGTAATATTTTGTTTTGGTGGTTTGATGTCATATTTGGTGTCCTAAGTCATCTTCACGTCTTGTTGTGCTAGTCTTCTCTGTCTTTCTACATGGGGTGTTTTATTTTGGATATTGCAACTTAATCTTACTCCTCCCGGAAACCTGGTCCCACCTCTAGCTTGCTAGGGGTGCGTCGATGCTCAAATTGGTGCTCTATTGTGATTGCTGTTGAGATTATGTCAGGATCTTCTTTTACTCATTCTGGAGATCACCTCCTTTCTGAATAAATTAAAGAAGATCATCATGATACAGATGCACAATTTAAATCAGAACTTGCACAGAAGCAATGGCAATGGAGAAACTCACATCGTTCACCTCAGAACACTTCGATTCTGACAGTTATCATACATGGTAATGATAAAGATATACATGTATATTAAATCAGAGCAATAATCTTATAGGAAGTGTGAAGGACCTTCACTAAATTTTTTTCAGTAGGGGAGGTGATATCCAACATTAGGTTGTGATCTCTTAAAAGACATTGCCATAGTTTTTAGAATATTGATCCGCACACCTTTACATGATCTGAGATAATTATTCTTGTCACTGTCGTGGATGTATGTAGTACTATCTTGGCAATATCATGTCACTATCGTATCAAGATCGTTGCTGATTCGTGTTGGCTTTTGTTCATTCGAGTCACATTCTTGACGCATTCGCATCACATTTGTGTCAGATTCTTTCTGCTTGTGACTTTGTCGGGGCTCTGTCGTGACGCATTCCCCTCCAACGGAACAAGAATGCATGCAAATGTGACGAGAACGCTGTTTTCAACAGTTTAAACATTGGCGTCGGTGCCGCGAACAGAGGAGAATGCAGGCGAAGATGATACGATGAGATAAGAATGCCCGCGATTGAGAGGAAAACGCACTACGATTAAACGAAATCATCCAATTGGTGCTCTATCGCCTCTGCATTCGCGACAGTGGAAGCCGAGCTTGAAAATACATACACATACTCACCTTTGCCTCCAATCTCATTGACCTTGAATTCCTTTTGCAATCATCTCATTCCTAATCCTCCTACTGGATTCAACATATTAAATTTCCCCTGGCTTCACGGTGATGTTCCAAGATTACCGTCATACGGCATTTACATATCACAGCTCATCCGGTACGCTAGAGCATGTACTGGTGTTTTGGATTTTCACAGTAGAAATTTACAAATTACCAAAAAACTTTTAGGTCAAGGTTTCCGCTTTCATAAACTAGTTAAGACTTTCTGGAAATTTTACAAAAATTACAGTCAACTTCTTTTAAAATTCGGATCTATACATGCAACAGAGTACATTCCTATGGGTATTACACATGGTGATATGATAAACAAAATAAAAAGTATCAAAGGTAGGCAGCATAACCATCGAAAATGCGTCAGAATCATCAAACGCCTTTTATACCGTGGATATGATCCTAATGTCAACAGACGGACACTAGGCTTGGTACTTGACCAATCTACAGTCTTGTACAAGCGCATCCTTGAGACTTGCAATCTGACTGACTGTGACGACGGGACTCCATGACGGGCCCTGTCCAAACCTCTTTAGAGAAGACAGGGCCCCGACCACCTGTCCTCTCTGAATGTCAGTCGGACTCCTCGGGTTATTACATACATGAGCTCGCTACAGCCGGCAGAGCACGGACTGTATTAAGCATGCCCTCTTTTTATATCCATTTACATATTCATCTTTGTCTTTGGGGCCTCTGCGTTTCGCGGTCTTGTTTGTGTGATGTCATCTTACAATGAGGAGGTTGTTTTACACCACAATTGTACGTTCTTCGAGACCTCTTGGTAATTGGAGAAGTGAGAGGGTTGTGCGCACGTAATCCAGGATAACCACACCATTTGCTACTTGCGTGACAAATGGCCGTCCAAAGTCGGCACCGGTTGCCCATTGGTCTCGTCGGTTTATGTGTATGTAGTCTTTTGTGTTTGATGTTTACATGTCGTGTGTCTCTTTTCCGTCTCGTGCTGTACTCGTCTTTTGTGTTTTTGCATCGGGTGTTTTGATGTTTTACATCGACGGCGGGTGCGGCTAGCCAACAGGGGATGCTTACTCCTCCCGGGCACCTGATCCCATCTCTAGCTTGCTAGGGGTCCGTCGATGCTCAATTTGGTTCTCTATTGTGAGTGCTGTTGAGATTATCGTCAGGATCTTCTTTAACTCATTTGTGTCACACTTATGCCCTTTGCCGTGTGGAGCTCGTAAAAAAGTTCCCCGCGAGGGGTTTGACAGTAAGTGTTTTGAATATTTTTCCCTGACATTGTCGCCATAGCACTTTCTATATAGATGTGGCCTCAGACAGCGCATGCATTTTATATATTTTCATTTTCGTGCATGAACATCGACGGCGGGTGCGGCTAGCCAACAGGGGATGCTTACTCCTCCCGGGCACCTGATCCCATCTCTAGCTTGCTAGGGGTCCGTCGATGCTCAATTTGGTTCTCTATTGTGAGTGCTGTTGAGATTATCGTCAGGATCTTCTTTAACTCATTACTGTTGATGCTGCAACGGAGTCTTGTTGGAGATCTCCTCCCGTCTTTCTCTTTCGTCAACCCCCCCCCCCCCCCCCGCTTTTCATGCATACATGTATGAATGATAACAAATGGGAAATGGGCAAATTCTTAACAAGACATACGAAGATATTAGTTCAGATTCAGATATTATACAATGGAAAAAGGAGCACGATTCAGAATCGTGATACTATCGTATCTCAACCCTGTATTTGGATACCGTATCGTATCGAAGCTAAGCTGGCAATCATCAAGCCTACTTATTACACATTGCACAGGATATCCATTATTCAAAATGGAAATGAAAATCATCTTTGATACGACGGGAATTGCATTCATTCAGGAGACGCTGAATCTCTCCGGGCATCTGGTCTCACTTCGGAGTGTTGTTCATTCCGGGGTTCGCAGCCGTTCCGATGGGAATTCTCACGATTATATGCCTTGCCTTCTCGACTTTGAGTTTTGTGTTTAATATTTCTATGTTGTATGTCTATGTTTCGTCTCTTGCTGTACTCGCCATCTCCGTGTTTTCGCTTCGGGTGTTTTGGCGTCACAATAGGACACCGGATTAAGGATTGACGGATCCCCTAGCAAGCTAGAGGTGGGACCAGGTGCCATGGAGGAGTAAGCATCCCCTTTTTGGCTAGCCGCAATGTTCATCGCCGTCGATGTTCACGCACGAGAATAAAAACAATATCTGCAAAACATGCAAGTAAAGTAATTGTAGGTGTTGCTCTAGAAGAAACATATTTATATAGCAAGTGAATCATGATCAAAGTTTATGATGCATGAACATCGACGGCGGGTGCGGCTAGCCAAACAGGGAATGCTTACTCCTCCCGGGCAGATAATCCCACCTCTAGCTCGCTAGGTGTCCGTCGTTGTCCATTTTGGTGCTCTATTGTGAGTGCTGTTGAGATTGCCGTCAGGATCTTCTTTAACTCATGTTATATTATCGAAGTAAGTAGGACCAAAAAGAAGCTTAAAGCTTATTTCATGATAATAAAAAAAACTAGAGGGCGAGGGAGTTACTCACGAAATATCAATGAAATACACATGCATAAGAGACACATCAGAGTATACTCAATCTCATTTGTTATTCTACAATTATTGCACTTTGATGTGATCGTTACATGGAATAGTCCATTTTCCAGAAAATATTTATGACCGTTTTAAACCTTGATTTTATATGTACAGATACCCGACATCACATCATTTGGCAAAATTTTCCATTGTGACGTCACATCTAATTGCACTGTCTTGAAGCAACTTGATGTGTTGTCACGACTTTTATATTTTGACGTCACAATGAAAATGTCGCCAAATTTTGTGATGTCTGGTGTCTGTCCGCCTTATGAATCTTCTGGAAAATCAGCTATTATATAACCTGAAAAAATCATATTGACCGAGGACGAAGTCCGAGGTCAATATTATTTCTCAGGTCTATAATTTCAGGAATTGACCGAATCAAAGTACTACAATTATTTTTCTAGCTTTCAAAATTAATGCGTCAATACATTGTACGACAATCAATGTGTTCTAAAAAAGGAAACACTCGTATATATGACAGTCCTTTAACTATTTATTGAAATAGTGAAGGAGCTGTTAAGATAAGGCGTAAAATCAGCCCTGAAAAGTGGAATTTTGAAAATTGAAATTTCAAGAGCCTTTTTTGGTAAAATGTATACCTATACGGCATCCCATCAGAATATGAAGTTTTTTTTTTTTATCTATTTTGCATAATATTGCTATTTTTTGGGTCAAAACTTATCTTTTTCTCATAGAAATCAATAGAAAACGGAAAAGTTTTATTGAACATTGTTCCCCCCGGATATACAGAAAGCCACTTTTACTGGAGATGTGTATCTATGATACAGATTTTTTGGCAAAGTGGGGTTCTGTATCTCCGGGGGGAACACTACCCCAGAGACGAAAAATTAAAAATGGAAAGGGGGGTGCATTTTTTAAGAATCGATCTTTTTGACTATTAAATATAACACATTTGACTATTTTTCCTCTTTAATCCATCAAACATTGTGTACTCAATATGATTGAATGAAGGATACAAGAATTAGGAACGAAATAAGCAAGAGTGATTTTCATTTCTCCGTCAATGTGTATTTCGCGCTAAAAGGCTTACATTGTAGCCATTGAATGAAGAATCGGACCGTATTTTAAGTTCCGGATTTCATTATTTACCGATTAAAGGAGGTAGAACATTCGAAATATATTTCTGATACACAACGTAGACATATGTGATGTCTTTTTAGCTTATATTTATCCATTTTAGATAAAACATTCAAAAATTTATACGTTTTTTGTCGATATTATCGGATTTTCTATCCGAGCACCCCTACCTCTTTCGACCTTAATTTTACAACCTTAAGAGTTCCTTACATGATGTAAAACATGTAAAAGGTCTGCAAATACATTATATTTCAATAATGATTCATGTTTTTCTGTATTCGATTCGCCATGCGCAAGAAATAAGCCACGAGATTCAGGGCTAAATACGGTCCTTATCTTAACAGCTCCTTTGATATATACGAGTTTTTACAGAATATCACATGATGCGCTTTTAGCGAAGAGAAATGAACAAATGATATAGAAAAATAATAAAGTTATGGAAAAGAGGAAGTCTACAACATTCATTTCACTTTCCCCCATGCTATTGTTTACAAATTTCATTCATATATACATACACAACCAGTGTAGTTCCCAGGGAAACGCGCATTATATTATATGTACGATAAATGCAATTACTGAGTGTTGCATACCCGTAACAAAGCACCACTCAAGGTACTTATTCTATGTGTGTAAACCTTTCTATTTACGTTTTTCCTTGTTCCAGGATGGGAGAGGTCAAGAAACAAATGCGGAATTTTATAACAACTATGATACTACTGAATGCTTTCAATCTAACACAAGGACGGATTACTGGTAATTGCATTTTCTTTCTTCACTTTATTGTTTATATATTTAAAAGAAAACAAACAAAATCAGACGTGTATACTTTAGGCAGACATAGAGGCAGAGAGAGTATATCAAGTTTGTTGGATAAAGGGTAGGTTCACTAACTACCAAAATCGGCCCTAAATTTTTGCGAAAAAATAATATTATGAAATTTATGATTCAGCATCTCTTATATTTAGCTCAAATACCTGCCGAAATAGAAAGTAAATACTTTTCATTGTCAAAACGTCACGTGAGTTAGTTTTGACGTCACACTGTGACGTCATTTGCTCTGCATGACAGAAAATGAAGGAAATTCGCCATATTTTCTGCATAAATCTTTAAAATTAGTGTAGGCGCCAGTCCTCACCCAACATTAATTTTATGAAGATCGAAAGATAAATTGCAAATTTAACTTTTCATATGAAAATTATTTATGGTGAGGGCTGGCGCCTTACTTATTTTCAAAAATTGTGACCAGAATTATGCCCATTTCTTACGATTTTTTAGCATTTTACGACTTAAAGCCGATTTTGAAGCCATATCTTTCGGTGTATTGCAAGTAAATTAGAATATTTATTTGGTATTTCAAACAACCATACATTGAACTTTCTTGATACGAAATACAATCGAAATCTAAAATTTTCTGACATTAGGGCCGATTTTCCATGTTACCGAACCTTCTCCTTTTAGGTCAAATTTAGTCTGTTAGTTTGAATTATTTCACATTATTCGGATTTCCTCCCTTTCGGCCTTGAGCATCACTGATGAGCTACAACTTGTTGAAATGCGCATATTGTTTACTTAAGTTTTATGATAGGACACACATTTCAATAATGAACTGTTTATATATATCGGCCAACCCACACACAACGTTTTAGTCAATGACCGAAACGTTAACCGATACATCATGACTCAGTCTTTTTACATATTTTGTAAAAATGTGTTGTGGACTTTAAGGTGGTTGCGGACACATTCTTGGTGCACCAAGGGTTTAATCGCATTCAACTCCATTGTTATCACGTCACTAGAGGCTCCGCAACGCCGGTCAAAGCATTACGACCTCATTTAAAAGTCCGCCAAAATTTATAGGCAGTGTTTGCTCAAGAAAAATATTTCGGTGTCATAATTATTTAGTCAAACTTATTTACGACGTTGATAAGCAATGTAACCCATTTCAAATACATAAGATAGGAAACTACATGTAGTGAAGCGTTAAATAAAATTGAGTTTGTTTGCTGTTTACCGACCGATCAAAGGAAATTGCCGCTACTCAAAACAGTGTAGCTCGCGGGGAAGCTTTCATCACAATGAAATATGTACGCAGGTTTCACCCTCAAAAGTTGTGTGTGCATATCTACGCTATGACGTCATAAACTGTACTTGAACGTAACGTCACGTGACGTTGCGCGACATTCGTCAGTTGGGCGCAAAAATGGTTTAAATTTCTTTTTTTGAAAATACTTAAATGATATTTTACAATTCAATATATACGAATTCAAGAATATAAGAAATCAAATTTCTAAAACAAAA
This sequence comes from Pinctada imbricata, assembly GCA_033119305.1. NCBI lineage: Eukaryota > Metazoa > Mollusca > Bivalvia > Pterioida > Pteriidae > Pinctada > Pinctada imbricata. Next base: position 22,728,604 of record VSWD01000004.1, read on the forward strand.
CAAATTTTAGATAGGCATTTTTCCCTTGACGTCAGCAAGCTTCCCATTGACTCAGTGTTAATTGTTGGCGACGTCACGCTAAAATTAGCATTGAAAAGCCGCATTTAAAAACAGTTTTGTCCATATTTACGACTAAGCGAGATCTATTGAACAGCTTTATATGAATTTTATCACAATAAAGTAGTCAAATTTGTGTATACCCAGTTTCCAAAGGGCAATAATTCCTCTAGAGGAGCAGGGGAGGTAACTCATACGGTACATTTTCTCTAAAACAAGAACTACAGTTTTTCTTAATTTTTTTTTAAGTGAGGAGAATTGCATCACAACATATTGGCAGAAATTAAAGGAAATTCATCCAAGGAGTTTGGTGTTGAAAATGCCTTTTTTTCTAGCTGATTTTTAAACTTCACAAAAATGCCAAGAAAATAAATTGAAATGAACTTCAAAATCATAAGCATAAGTTCCTTTCTTATACACTTATCTAAAATATGAATGCTGTTTTTGTTCTTACATTTAGCTTGCTAACAAGTCGCGAGAGGCGTGAATAGAAGTGCTTCAGTTATTTGAAAAATGTAACGAGGAGGTAAAACTTGATGCAAAGTAACTCGAGAACCAGCATTACAGCCTCGATGATTTTTTGTCAATAGAAAGAGGATTTGGTGCTCTGCAAATGATAAAAGAAAATCATTGACTAAATAAAAATTTACCAAAACATTACAACGTGTCCCCAACTACCTTAAATTCTATATGTAGCTCAAGGGCAATTTGGCTTTGCACGAACTTCCTCAAATTCTGTATGTATCTTCTACTGACCTAAATATTGACAATCAAATTGAGTACCTCTTTTAAAGTGTATATGAAAAATCAAAAAGTTTTTTCACCTATTCGATATTATTGCCGATTGACAAATAACACCACCAAGAGCAATATATTCCATGTAAATATCAGATGAGTTAAAGGAGATCCTGACAATAATCTCAGCACTCTCAATAGATTACAAAATTGAGCATCGACGGACCCCTAGCAAGCTAAATGTAAAAGGTTGGATCAGGTGTCAAGGAGGAGTAAGCATCCCCTGTTTGGCTAGCCGCACCCGCTGTCGATGTTTACGCACGAAAATGAAAACGCTATCTTAAATACATGCTCTGAGGTTATGCTTATATATAAGTGCTATGGCGACCATATGAGGGAAAGATATTCAAAACACTTACTGTCAAAACCCCTCGCGGGGAACTTTTTCACGAGCTCCACACGGCAAAGGTCATAAGTTTGAAACAAAGCAGTTTAAGAAGATCCTGACGATAATCTCATCAGCACTCACAATAGATTACAAAATTGGACATCGACGGACCTCTAGCAAGGTAGAGGCGGGATCAGGGGCCCGGGCGGAGTAAGCATTCCCTGTTTGGCTAGCCGCACCTGCCGTCGATGTTAACGCACGAAAATGAAAAGTATCTAAAATACATGCACTGTCAGAGGTTATGCCTATATAGAGAGTGCTATGACGACCATGTTAGGGAAAAATAGTCAAAGCTCTTACTGTCAAACACCTCGCGGAGATCGTTTGTACTAGCTCAACACGACAAATGGTGTACTCATTTATCTGGAATTTCATGTATATATATATATGTTTTGTCAGTACTGTATTACCCTAGGGCGATCCACCCATTAGTACATAGGTAAATCCCGAGAGTCGTCGACTACCGTGATCACGAGTCCGATACGATAGACCCTTGCCATCATTGCTTCATTTTTTGTGAAGTCGAGATGATGAAGTGGATAGCGTGCCGGACTCAAAAGATGTACAGTCATGTAATCCGGATAACTAACAACATCATGATCATTCGCTACGAACAATTCCGTTTTATTAACGAAGGAAAGGAAAGGATCTCCAGCATGAGCACTCTGCACGGATCCAGCGGAACAAACTCAAAGAAAGCGACACATAACTGACATCAGACAAATATACAACCCGCCACGAGACACAACAATATGCACTAGAACATCATATAATGATAAACATCAAAGAAAAACCTATCAGTTTTTCAGCCTCAAAGTCGAGAAGACATGACAAAATCACTAGATTTTCCATTGCAACGTAGAAATGAATAACATTCCGAATTGAGACCAGTTGCCAGGGGAGAGTCATATGTAGCTATAGTCTTCTGATTTCATGCAACATCCGTCGCAACAGCTCCATGGAGAGGTATATAATGATGTACATACTAGTATCAGGGTAGTATTTCTTGTTTGGTAATGATGACAGCCATTCTGTCACTCTCTGTTGTTTCCTTGACTCCCAGTTCATGAGAATAATTTTCATGTAGATGAGCCTTGAAGTTCGCATTTATATTGATGGACAACACGTCATCGATGTGTCGGAAGGTAAAATTGGACTGAGATGCGAGGTGCTTTCGCCCAGTCGAGAGCAAGGTCTGGATGAAGTCAATGAATATAAATACAGTATAAGTCCTCAAGCAGTGGGCTATAATAGGTACTCATGTGGATGCCAACCATTTGCTGGTATGCGGATCAAAACATTCGAAACAGACGTAGAGAAACATTAAACATTAATGAAAACACATAAATGGAAGGAGACCAATGTGCACCTGGTGCCGATTATTGACGATCATACGTTATGCTATTAGCAAATGGTATGGATATCCGAATTACGTGCGCACAACCCTTCCACCTATCCAGATTCACAACGGTCTCTATAGATACACTATTTGCTGTATAAACATAAACTTCTCATTGTAAAGTGACATCACAAACAAGATATTTAAATACAGCAGCCTCAGGTAACTCAAATTCTATATAAATGGGTATGAGATATATATGACATGCGACCAACAGTCTGTGCTCTGCTGTCTGCAGTAGTGAGTTCAAGATTAATCACCCGAGAAGAACTTTCAGATAGGGCAGAGAAGGATCAGGACCCAGTCTTCTTTAATAACGAGAATTGGACAGGGCCCGTCATGGAGACCGGTTTCCACAGCTGGAAACGACACTTGTACCAACCTGTAGATTGGTCCAGTACCATGCCTTATGTTCTTTTGATGACTTTAGAATTATGCAGTGTATCGTTGGTAAAGCTGGCGACCGTTTTTTTTTCTTACATCTGTAGCTGTAATTCGATCTACCTTTGATCTTTCTAATTCTGTTTATTAGTTCACCGTAAAATGAAGGCAATGAAATTCTCAATGATACATATTCTGATGCTGGAGTTATCTCCCATTGCAGAATAGTTATTGTTATCATAAAAAAGTACCTATCAGTTATTCAGTTTCAAAGTCGAGTCTAGAAGGCAAGGCAAAATCATAAAAATTTCCAAAAAAGCTTTTACATGTTTATGATAACTCAATTCTTGAATTTGGTTCGATGTTTTGCTGTATAGTAGGTACATCAACCGAGTCGAACCCCCGTATTCTTTGTTTTTTTTTTTTTTTTCTTCTAGTGTTATTTAGAAGTCGGCACCGATTGCCCGTTGGTCTCGTTGGTTTATGTGTAGTCATTTATGTTTTTATGTGATTAAGCGTTCATTGTACCATTTGCGTCTCATTCTCTGCGTGTCTGCTTTGTGTTTTTGAAGTGGATGTTTTGGGGTTTTGCTACATTTGTATTGGTGCAGCAACTGAGTATTATTGGAGATACCTTCCTTTCTTTTGCGTTGAAAAAGTCATAATGACGCATCATTTACTTGTTAATCATAACATTTTTCTGCCTTATTTATTTTTATAATTTCAGACTTTTTCCCGTATCATAGTGCCTCAACTTTTGACGGAGATGACTCTGCTAAATCAGGAAGCTTTCCAAGTAGCCTTCCACTCGGAAATTCAAGATACTCTAACTATTTTGTAATGTATAACGTCATAAAGTATATGATATAACCTTAAGTAAAAACTTATTTGAGATTTGATTTTATCAAATTTAGCAACATATGCACTGACACAGGTAAAATAACCTCTGATTAATAAAGTAAAGAAATATTGACCTTGTAATGCGTTGTAAGTATAACTTTTTTCTTCTTCAACTTTCTCTATGTTAAGGTATTAGATGTATAATGAGGGATAATCGGTTATCAATTTCATGGAATCCTAAATTTTTTAAACAGTTATAAATGGATAAAAGATTTCAAAAATTAATATTTCGATCGTTTATTCAAACGCATTCGAAAACTTCTGTTCACAAAATTTTCTCGAAACTTCTGAAAAATTGGTCATGTAGTATTTATCCCATCTATCCTGATACTATCGTTTTTTTTTTTTTGTTTGGAAATTACTTTCACAGTTACTGTATTTGTCCAGATTAAGGGTCAAGAATCCGAAACGTGAATGACAAATAATAATACTGACCATATCCCCATATACAGTACAAAATTTAGAGGTCAGAAAATTATAAACCGAAAGCATACAAAATCAGGATAAAATAGTGACAAAAGCAAACAACCAAAATACTCTCCCACATGAAAAGAAGTCTGGTCCTTGCTGAAATGAATATAAAAAACTTCTGTTGATGGTTTTTTTCAAACGTTTTCGAAAATTTGTTTCAAACTTTTCTCGAAATTTCTTAAAAGTGGGTCCTCTAACAAGATACCTTAATACCAAAAAGACGTAGCAGGATGGGTTGGATATAAATCCCAGCAACCCTTCTACGTCTTTCGGTATTTTCTTAACATAACTTTCACAGGATTTGGCCAGATTTCACTTTTGGACTGCGGATAACTGACAAGGGTTAAATACCTTAAGCGTGCATGTCTGGTACATGCTGTAAATCTATATGTTCTTAAGGACTGTCAACGGACTCAAAATTTTAAAATCTCTACACTGAAGAGTTCACTGTACGATACTACCGAGTTTCCGTTTTGCCGTCGTTGATTGTTTCATTTTTATATATTTTAAGATGTGACAACTGTTCTGCTCATTTGGTGAGTCCCTGAATAGCCGCGAATGTAGAGAGACCGTCATTCATACTGAATACCTCAGGCAGGCTGAGTATCGTTTTATTTCGATCTATTTTTCATTCCTAAAGACATCTGTTTTTTTTATAAATGTATGTGTATCAAATCACCACCCATCCTGCTACGTCTTTCGGTACAGTTTTTCATACTTTTTGGCATATTACATCGTTTAGATTTAGGATTTAGGATCACTGATGAGGGTTAAGTACCCGAAACGTGCATGTCTGGTCCACGTTGCCAATTTATTTGTTCTTAAATGATGCTATTCAATTTGAAGACGTTTACATTAATACCACTTTGTGAGTGTCACTGCTGGTGGACCAGGAGTCCCCGAGGGCACATGTAGCCAAGTTCGATCAATTTCGGTTGATCGTTTCTTCAACGCAATCTAAATTTCTGTTATCAAAATTTCTTGAAATTTCTAAGAAGTGGGTCCTGTAGCATCATATCCCACCCATCCTGCTACGTCTTTCGGTACTTTTTTCGACATAGTTACTTTCATACTTTTTGGCATATTACATTGTTTAGATTTAGGATTTAGGATCACTGATGAGGGTTAAGTACCCAAAACGTGCATGTCTGGTCCACGTTGCCAATTTATTTGTTCTTAAATGATGCTATTCAATTTGAAGACGTTTACATTTATCTCACTTGGTGAGTGTCACTGCTGGTGGACCAGGTGTCCCCGAGGGCACATGTAGCCAAGTTCGATCAATTTCGGTTGATCGTTTCTTCAACGCAATCTAAATTTCTGTTATCAAAATTTCTTGAAATTTCTTAGAAGTGGGTCCTGTAGCATCATATCACACCCATCCTGCTACGTCTTTCGGTACTTTTTTCGACATAGTTACTTTCATACTTTTTGGCATATTACATTGTTTAGATTTAGGATTTAGGATCACAGATGAGGGTTAAGTACCCGAAACGTGCATGTCTGGTCCACGTTGCCAATTTATTTGTTCTTAAATGATGCTATTCAATTTGAAGACGTTTAAATTTATACCACTTGGTGAGTGTCACTGCTGGTGGACCAGGAGTCCCCGAGGGCACATGTAGCCAAGTTCGATCAATTTCGGTTGATCGTTTCTTCAACGCAATCTAAATTTCCGTTATCAAAAATTCTTGAAATTTCTAAAAAGTGGGTCCTGTAGCATCATATCCCACCCATCCTGCTACGTCTTTCGGTACTTTTTTCGACATAGTTACTTTCATACTTTTTGGCATATTACATTGTTTAGATTTAGGATTTAGGATCACTGATGAGGGTTAAGTACCCGAAACGTGCATGTCTGGTCCACGTTGCCAATTTATTTGTTCTTAAATGATGCTATTCAATTTGAAGACGTTTACATATAGTACAATACACACAAAATATGTCTATACCATTTATGATACTACTTCCATATTGCATTCACAAACGCAAGGTGGATCTAAAAAAATTTCGCGGAGGGTAGGGGGTTCCCAAGTTATCAAAAGGGGCTCCAGTCGTCAATGGTTTCAAACAAAAGTATACGTTCAAACGGGAAAAATCTGCACTGATGGCAAATTCCAGACTAAATCTGTGCTTGCATAACGTTTAGATAAGTGAAGCATGTCTGTCTTATACATATATTATTAACAAGACCTTTTTGCTTCTGTTCATACAATATTTGTGTATCACAAATTAACAGATTCTGAATATCAGTGCAAGAGACCATTGTCTTTCTATCCACCGCTATCAAAGTCTGACAGTACACACATCCATTGACAATCACATTTCTCAAATAAGAAAATAATTGATAGAATACATCTGTTTATAAAACGTGTCGGTTTACTGTGGAGGAAAGGAGCAGGGTGTTATTCCATCCCATTTTTTTAAATCTTAACAAATTCAAGAAGGGAGATCTAAACGAAAAGAATATCCAAGCAAACACCACTCCTACATAGTACGTCATACAGAAAGCCATAGACATCGGACCCCGACCCCTTACACACAACTTCCTTTCCTTTTATTTTGGATGTAAAACAAAGGAGGGGATCTCCAACAACACCAGGTTGTAGCACCCACAGCGAAACCCAAAACACTCAATGCAAAAACACAAAGCAGACAAGCACGGAAAGAGACGCATAAGGGACAAGGAACGTCAACGCACAACACAGAAACATCAAACACAAAGGACTTCACATAAACCAACGAGACCAATGGGCAACATTTATAACATTTATCTTAAATATCCTGACTTACTCGCAAAAAATGCATATGGGTATTATTGCCGAAAAAAGAATGCATGTACTCATGTACAGATGCATTTACACAGTGATTAAAAATATGTCTGGGAAAGATAAATGCCCCCGGTGGCAGCTTTGAGAAAATGGCAATAAAAATAAATGCTAAGGTCACTTAGTCAAAGGTCTTGTATCAAATGAAGGAATGTATATGTGAAATACCAAACTCCTACCGCTTATGTTTTAAAAGTAGGTCAAAGATCAAGGTCACTAGGTCATTCATGGTATCAAATGAAAGCTCTGGTCATGAGGAATCTATAAGTGAACTTTCAAAGACCTACCTATTTTAGTTCAAAAGAAGGTCGAAGGTCAAGGTCACTTGGTCAAAAGTCGTGATATCAGATGAATGCTCTGGTCATGAGAAATCTATATGTGAAATATCAAAGTTCTACCCCTTATAGTTCAAAAGTAGGTCAAAGGTCAATGGGTCAAAATGCATGATACCAAATGAAAGCTCTGCTCATTATGAATCTATATGTGAAGCATCAAAGCCTCGTCCCTTTAAGTATAAAAGTAGGCCAAAGATCAAGGTCACTAATTTCAAAGTCATGGTATCATATGAAAGCTCTGATCTTGAATCTTTTAGTGAAATATCACAGCCCCAACTCTTATAGTTAAAAAGTAGGTCAAAGGTCATTGGGTCAAAGGTCATAGTATGAAATGAAAGGTCTGGTCAAGACGAATCTTATGTGAAACATAAAATCCATACCTCTTCTATTTTAAAGTAGGTCAAAGGTCAAGTTCAATGTTAAAAGTCAAGGTCTCAAATGCAGGCTCTGGTTATGAGGAATTTATATGTGAAATATCAAAGCCCTACCTCTTATAGTTTATAAGTAGGTCAAAATCAAGGTCATTAGGTCAAAAGGCAAGGTTTCAAATGAAAGGACTTGCATAAGGTATCTACTTTTGAATAATCAAAGCCATTACCATTGTAGTACATGAGGTGTAGCCCTGGTTCTTTTTTCAAAAGTAGGTCAAAGGTCAATATTAGTGTCACTAGGTCAAAAGTCGAGGTCTCAAATGTAAGGTCTGCTTATGAGGTATCTGCATGTAAAATATTAAATCCATAACTTTTGTAGTACAGATATAGACCAGGTTAACGTTTTTGTAAAGTAGGTCAAATATTAAAGTCGAGGTAACTAGGTCATAATTCATGGTTCCAAATGAAAGGTCTGATCATAAGGTACAATTTATGATTCAAAAGATATATTCAATTTTTAAACTTATCAGCACCCCCTTCCATTCGCTAAGATATTTCGAAAACGTGATAAAATTTTTCAAAAACCCAATATATATAATTATGACAAACATATGTATCACATGGTGTATACAAAGTTTAAAGGCGTTTCAGGAAGAAATAAATTTCTTACTTACAAAATGTACTTACTTAATCCTCTTCGTGTATGTCTACAAATAAGGCGGCTACAAGATCTCTCCACTGGCTTTTGTTTTGTGCTACCAGCCCTATCGTATTCCAGTTGTAACCCGTCTCTTTCATCTCTGGCTCTACTGTTCTCCTCCATGTCCCTCTTGGTCTTCCAGGTCTTCTTTCCTGGTGATGCTCACTTCACTGATCTTTGATAAATTTGCATGTGCATATATTTTTGTGTGTTGTACTATATATCATCATATGGCGATATAATACACGTACATTTATAAAAAAAAATCAGATGTCTTAAGGAATGAAAATTTCATATGATTCTTAATTGGTATGTTCCTTAAAAATTGAAAAAAGGAGGTCAAAGGTCAAAAGGTAAGAAAATTTGGTCTCAAAAGATGCATCTTCTCAAGATACACACACATGCAAAATATGAAAGCCCTATCATCTCTACATATAATTTTATACCCTTATATTGAAAGCGGGACGGAATGACAGATGGACAGACGGACAGACAGATGGACACACATACAGACGGACGAACCAATCGTTATACATATATGCCCCCTTGGTCAAATGACCGGGAACATAAAAAGAAAGATAACTCTAATTCATTGATCTGCAGATATCGCCAAAAATTCAACAATCGAGTATCATTGTCTTAAATTGACTTTCTCATGATCCACAATAAAATACTGAGGATGTCCTGTTTCAATTTTGAATAAAGATATACTATAGAAATAATTTGAAAATGGATTTTTGTACCTTTTGCAATTATGAGATAAGAGTAGAAATTATTGACTCCATAAGAGTAGGAAGTTCATAAAAGTCAAAATGTATAATTAAATGTCTTCAAATTTAATAGCATCATATTATATTAGATAAAATTTCAGCATAGACCTCAATCTAAACAATGAAGTTATATGGAACCTCAATATTTTTATGATTTAAAATGTCACTCAAAATTTGAGAGAAAGAAAAGAATCGGATTTGCAGGGTCTGACATTAAATTATGCTATGAATTCGATGACATAACATGTAACAAATTTCACTGAACATTATGAGGTTCACGTTCAGATCTTTAGCAATTTATCGTAAATTATTATCCCCTCGCATCTCTGTTGTGGAGGGGATATAGCATTGCTGTCATGCGCTCCATGGTGTGTTAGGGTGTGTGAGAGGATGTATGTGTGTGTCCGGATTCTTGTGAACAGCGTAGAAGACAAAGAAATGATCATAAAAAACATCAAACCTTCTACAAATGTTCCCATGGGGAGAGGATGAACTCTATTGATTGTCACGGTCAAGGGTCAAAGTGACAAATATGGATAATGACCATATCCCTGTATACAGCACAAAATCGATAATTCAGAAAATCAGAAACCGAAGGCATACAAAATCAGGATAAAACAGGAACCAAAGCAAAGAAACAAAAACCTCCACCATATGAAAAGAAGCGAACTCCCGATATGGGAGTGAGACCAGGTACCTAGGGAGTAAGCATCTCCTGCTTGCATGCAACATCCGCCGCTTCAATTCGGTAGAACTGTCATATCAGGTAACTTCCATTTTGGAAGAGATAGAGACATGGTCATTGTGGACCTTAGGCTTAAAATACTTGTGAACAGCATAGAAGACGAAGTTATTATTATAGAAACTTCATACCTTCCACAAATGTTCCCAATTGGGAAAGAATGAACTCTTTTGATTTTTAAGGTCAGGGGTTAACGGTCAAGGTCACTGTGGATGTAGGCTTAAAACCCTTGTGAACAGCATAGAAGACAAAGTAATCATCATAGAAACATCAAACACTCAACAGATATTCCCCATGGGGATATAATGAACAGTTAGGCTATTGATTTTCGAGGTCAAAGGTCAAGGTCACTGTTGACTTAGGCTTAAACTAAATTTGTTCAATGATATAGAACATGCAAAAGGGGATGCTACGCTTGCATTGCCTTTATGATCTTTCAATCGGAGATAACTTATTTTAAACTCCTAAAAATCAATACATATTTTTTCTGTTACCTACATGTACCATCATAGTACAGAAGTTTCTGCAACATTAAAATTAAATTAAATGAAAAATATGAAATAACTTATATGAAATAATTCATACACTTAATTTAATATTTTGGAAAACATGTCGTTTATTGTACATCTGATACCTTAAGTGGAAAAGACGTATTTGTAATATTTATCAGTTTCTTGTCTTCGTAATATCCAATGCTCTTTGTGCTTTCAGATCACTACAAACGGTATGATCACATTCCAATCAAGCGATACCGCCTATACAGCATCTGATCTTACAACTGGTGTGAGACAGCCACTGATTGCTGTGTACTGGGTAGATATTTATGTCTCATCACCAGGCAAGGTGCACTATCAAGTGTTTCAAAATGACGCAGGAGTAAAAAGGAAAGTAACAGAGGACATTCGGTCTGTCAACAATTATACGTTCACACCATCCTGGGTTTTCGTTGCCACATGGAAAAACGTATGGTTCTATCGAACGAGAAGTGCATCGGTAATTTTTATTTTCTGTACAAAGTTCAACATTCATATATTCGTTGCGAAATATTTTATTCCGATGAAGGATTTAAATTCTAAATTCTTCTTATGCGTGTAAAACACACAGATGGATATGTAAATGGATATGAAAAACAGAAGGCATACGAAGTACAGTCCGTGTTTTACCGGCTGTAGCGAGTAACACATGCATCTGATCACCCGAGGAGTCCGACTGACATTTAGAGAGGGCAGGTGGTCGGGACTTTGTATGAGGTTTGGACATTATCCGTCATGGAGTCCTGTCATCACTATCAGTCAGAGTGCAATTCTTAAGAATGCGCTTGTACGAGGTTGTAGATTGGTCAAGTACCAAGCTAAGTGTCCGTCTGGTGACAGAAGGATCACATCCACGATATAGAAGGCGTTTGGTGATTCTAGCACAATTTCGATGGTAAATCTGTCTACCTTTGATCCTTCTTATTTTGTTTATTACATCACCATAAAATGCTTGTTGAGAAATACCAAATGTTATATACCCTGTTGCTTGTATGAGTTCGAATTTCAAAAGAAGTTTACAATAATTTTTGTAAAATTTCCAGAAAGTCTTTACTAGCTTTGACCTTAAAGTTTCTGCGTAATTTGTAAATTCCTACTATGGAAATCCAAAACATCAGTACATGCTCTTGCATACCGGATGAGTTGTAAAATGTAGATACCGTATGAAGGTAATCTAGGAACATCACCCAGGGAAAAGTTACTATGTTGAATCCAAAACCATCTCGTTTGTCATACACACTTGTATTAATATCTCCATTAACAATTTTGATATTTAGGTCCAAAATGGTGTTTCTGTGTATGCAACGTTTGCCTTGTTTAGAATCAATTCTTGTGAATAAATAACCTTTTTCATATTTTTGAAAAACAGAATTGTCGATAGTAAGAATATCATCGAGGTATCTAGAAGTGTCAATGAAACTTTTCACATCATCATGTTTTCTTTGCTTTTGAAGATTTTGGATAAATTCTTTATCATACGTTTATAAAAGCAAATCTGCACAAGGGGTACACAATTAGTACCCATAGGGATCACTACTATCTGCTAGTAAAGATTCACAAAAAGTCTTACATAAATGTTGTCCAAGAGGAAGAACAAGGCACTACACAGGTCCATGGTTTGTATGATTTCCTGTCAGTCGGACTCCTTTGGTGAGAACATACATGAGCTCGGTACAGCCGGCAGAACACTGCCTATATTACGTACGCCCTCTTTATATATCCATTTACATATGCATCTGTGTTGCTTGCGCCCCCCCCCCCTGCGTTTTGCGGTCCTGTTTGTTTGTGGTAATCTGACAGTGAGGAGGTTGTTTTACACCTTAATTGTACGTCCTTCGAGACCTCTGGGAAATCGGAAAAGTGGGAGGGTTGTGCGCACGTAATCCAGGACAAACACACCGTCTGCTATTGATGTGGCAAATTGCTGTCCTAAGTCGGCACCGATTGCCCACTGGTCTCGTTGGTTTATGTGTAGTCTTTTGTGTTTGACGTTCCTCTGTGATTTGACGCTCCTTGTACTATTACGTCTCTTTCTGTGCGTGCCTTTTTGTGTATTTTCCCCGGGCACCTGATCTCACTTCGGAATGTTGTTCATTCGCAACTGTTTCAATGGAATTTCTCACGATTTTGCCTTGCCTTCTCGACTTTGAGACTGAATAACGGTTAGGTACTTCTTTATGTTTAAGCGGAAAAGAAACCCTTTGATTCAGATGTACAGATATAAGTTTCCCCTCTCGATTAAAGCACCATTTAATGAGTTTGGACAATTGATCATTAATCTTGTCGTGTGGAAGCGTTGTGTATATTTTAACTGATTTCTGTCAATATTTTTTATGGTATATTAGAGAGTAAGATTGTTTAGAATAAAGTTGTTCAACCAAGAAAATATTTGCCCAATGAAGTCAATTGTCGAGAAATGACTTTATAAATTTACCTGAATTAGTAAGAGTATTATAAGATTTATTTCGATCACTTCTTTAAAATAACTTTATCTCGCTTATCACAAAACTATTTCATTTGTTTATCACACAAAGATATAAAAGTATTTCATTCGCTTATTACAAAAGTATCCTTCAGTATTTTTCTGAGTGATATGACATCATAACAGATTGATACTAAAGGACAGATTTAGAAAGTTGTGAAAATATGTCTTATTTTTTAAAACATGCAACAAATGTTAAACGTCTACAAATTGAATAGCATCATTTAAGAACAGATAAATTGGCAGCATGGATCAGACATTCACGTTTCGGGTACTTAACCCTCGTCCGTGATCCTCAAATCTAAACAATGCAATATACCCAAAAAGTGTGAAAGTTACTGTGTCGAGAAAGCATACCGAAAGACGTCGCAGGATGGGTGGGATATTATGCTACAGGACCCACAGATTTGAAATTTCAAGAAATTTTGATAACAAAAAGTATTTGACCTATATATTACTGAGGTTAGTCTAGTGGTGGACCCTGTCTATAAAACTATCTGTAAAAAGTTTCCTTGATAATAATGACGTCTTTGAGACGTTAAATATTTGCGGATCTTCTAATAATACGGAAGTGTTCCACTTATTGACCATCTAGAAGAATATTTCAAACCAATTTATTATGCAATAAATAAAATCCTCATCAGTGATGCTTCCAGTCAAAGGGATTTTCAGAGGCAGCCAAAATTTATTTCAGTAGCGCCCTTTGGTTTTAATATTAAAAAGTAAATTTTCTGAATTTCCTAAATAGCATCGATTCGGTTATTACATGAATCAGACGATTTACATTAAGTAAAAGAAATCATGGGTTCACTTCTGGTTTTACAATATCTTTTAAAAGAGAAAGGTTCGGACAATTAAAAATGCCGGTGTTATATAGTAGTATTTCCCCCTAGCCATTTCCCCCCGGAAAATGGCTATATAGTGGGTTTTACCCCGGACATATACTATTTACTATACATTTACTATTTAAATTTACTATATAGTAGTTTATCCCCCGGGGGAAATTCTGCTATATAGTAGATTTTCCCCCATGTTCTAGTAGATGTTTCCCCGGGGAAAAAATTTCTATATAGCCATTTTACCCCCTCGAATAAATTCCGGAATTTTATTAAATCCATGTTTTGAAAAAGCACGAATTCAAAATAATCCTCCAATTCAAAATACAGCATAACTAAGGGGAAGATTTGAAATCAGATATTGGCTTTGACATTGACCTTGAGATTTGACAGTCCTTGAAAACTGTAATTTTGTGTCACACTTATGCGCTCTGCCGTGTGGAGCTCGTAAAAAAGTTCCCCGCGAGGGGTTTGACAGTAAGTGTTTTGAATATATTTCCCTGACATTGTCGCCATAGCACTTTCTATATAGACATAACGTCAGACAGTGCATGAAGTTTATATATTGTTTTCATTTCCGTGCTTAAACATCGACGGCGGGTGCGGCTAGCCAACAGGGGATGCTTACTCCTCCCGGGCGCCTGGTCCCACCTCTAGCTTGCTAGGGGTCCGTCGATGCTTAATTTTGTACTATATTGTGAGTGCTGTTGAGATTGTCGTCAGGATCTTCTTTAACTCATTTGAGTTATGAAATACATGTATCATATTTGCTTGGATAAAGAAGATAATAAGCTGACTTAATTTAAGTATTGACCTTGACATAGACTTTTGACCTTGAAGATACGGTTTTGAATTACCTCTGGTCGTGAGAGCATATATTCTCCCTATGTAAGCTTTTTTTGGATTTTTTTAAAAAACATTTTAAAACTTTTTATAAAACTCATTTTTATCGTCTATAAATTCGAATGACCGAAATTTCACCTCATGGAATTATTCAAAAATTCAATTTTTTCCACTGCAGAAACATTTTTTAAATATAGTTTAGAATCACGATGGGCTTTCTCTATACCTTCTAGTCAAATCACACCAGTTTTAGTAGAATTAAACTTAGTCTATTAGATAATCCATTGATTAAGAATTCTTATAATCTGACCTGGTAGGTAAAAGATATATCTATCGGAATCTGTAATCCATTTGGTAAAAATGTACTCTCCAGGAAACTACAGAGGATTTGCAAAAAAGTGATAATTTTGCATTGCCAATTTTTTGTATTTTAAACACTTCTAGTTGACCACTGACCAAGAAGTATACGAAAAATGGTGGTGTGATTCTATACTTTTTTTGAGCAGTATATATTTGAACCTGTATTAGCTAAAAACGCAATGTGCAATAATATGAAAAGAAAATATGGGATATAAATTCATAATTATCACGGAGTTTGGACAAAAGGTACAATCAACCTTAACTTGGCGATATATTTAAGCAGTTTTACCTGATTTCAGATAGTACCTTGATTTGACCCACTGTATTACACTTTATTGTATCAAAACTTTATGAAATATTACATCGACATCAAAACTTTACACAAATTGATAAATGTGACGTATTGACCTTGATCTAAAGGATTGGCCTTAACTCAGAGGTTTAGACTGTACCCAAACATTTGTCCTTGACCTAATAGAGCTAGTTTTAATTAAGAATTATTTAAAGACTCACACTCTGGCAGAAAGGCAAACAGAAATAAAGAAGTCAGACGGATATACACAAACAGACACACAGACAGACACTCAAAGACATATACACAGTCACTAATAGACATAAAGACACTGTCAGGCACATATGACTAAAGGGACACAAAGACAGACAAACGCAAAGAAAAATAGGCAAGCAAATATAAAGAGTCTGACAGATACACAGCGACAGACAGAAAAACACAAAGAAAAACATGAAGACGGACAAAGACAAACAGATATAAAGACAATCACCAAGATAGACATAAAGAGACACACATACAGAGAATTCTACAGACAGACAGGCATGCAAACGGACACAAACAGACTTACTCACTCGCAGTCAGACATGAAAAAGACAAATACACATTACTGATTTTTAGTATCACCTCCATTTTCCACAGCATTTCAGAAAAAATCCATTGACAGAAGAAAGACAGACTCAGGGACAGAGAAACACCTAGACAGAAAAAAAAGACTGACTAAAACATATACCCTTTTACATATACAGACACGCTAAAAGATAGATACATGAAGAGAGATACAGGCAGAAAAACTTACAGGTGCATGCACAGAACGATATCCACACAGAAATTCAAACAAACACAAAGAAAGATATACAGAGACACTCACCCACAGACAGATAGACACTAATAGACATACCCTAATATACAGATACACCCCGACAGATTGACAAACAGATTTGCACACAGACAGACATACACGACAGACATACATACTGTCGAACATACACAAATCACAGATGAGACAGACAGGAAGTTGGACATGCAGACGGACAGAGATGCTGGGATACAAAAAGGTTAATAAACACATGCAGAGACAGACAAGAAAGTTTCTTTTATTAATTGAAAGAACGAAAGAAAAGGACAGTCATAAAGACAGACATAGACAGATAGACAAACAGACAGATACACAAACATGCATATACTATAAGACAGAGTGAGCATTACGAGTTAGGTCCATATCATAACTATTGGATGCAAAATAATAAAAAAAAGAGAAAATCCAAACCAGTCACGGTAGTGGGGATCTGCTATGGGGAAAAGACTACTATATAGCAGAGTTTCCGCCATGGGGGAAAATCTAATCATTTAATTTCCATTGTCATTTTCAAGAAACGAAGATTCTGATTGGCTGAGAAATTTTGTTGATACATCGATCAACACAATTTTTCACGGAAGTCTATTTATAGCACTATTTTTAGAACTGGGGGTTCCCTCAAACACGAATGAACTCGTTGCTGAAAATACTATTTGTAGATGATTGCTTATCATTTCAAGGGTATCATTTCTTTTCTACTTACTCAAAAATAAACAGTGCATGTAGAATTTGCTCAATCTAGTCCTTATTCCAAAGATATAGAGAGACGAACGTTCGCTGTTTGAATCATGGCGGCTGCCATAACTTGTTTTGGCCGACGTATCACTGCGAAACCTTCCGACTTACGAAATATAGTGCGGTGATTGATTGATTTTAGATCCAAGAATACAGTCTGTTTTCCATAATTAAATGATAAGGAATGAATCTTATATTTTTTCTGTTGATGCAGGTATCACCCGAAAAATTGGACAGAAAACTTTTGCATCAACGCGCTACGCGCATTGATGCAGTTTTCTGTCCAATTTTTCGGGTGATACCTGCATCAACAGAAAAAATATAAGATTCATTTCTTAAGTATATAGCAGATTTTCCGGGGGAAAAGCTTCTATGGGGAAAAACTACTATATAACACCGGGATGTTCTGCATCGTCAATTATCAAGCACCGCACCAGCTTCCTTAAAGGCTTTAATATATTATCAATTTAATGACAAATATGGATAATAATATCATTGTATACAGCACAAAATCGATATTTCAGAAAATTAGATACCGAAGGCATACAAAATCAGGACAAAATAGGAACCAAAGCAAACAAACAAAGACTTCCGCCACAAGAAAAGAAGCGAATGTATTACTGTTAATAGATGTATCTTATATAAATTTTGTTTACTGAGGATTATATTGTAAAATCCTTTAAGATCTCCGTTTAGACGTGAGTTCAATTTTTGCATAGAAATAAAGTAATATTTAAGTAAACTTGGTAAACATAAAAAATCTATTGATTGAACACAAACATTCTTAATATATTACAGATCACAAATGTTACAAAACAATTTTCTTGCTCCAATTTTGCAACTTGCATGAAAAAAAAAAAAAAGATTTTGCTTTGGTCCATGGCGAAAAAATAATCTTGCTCCGAAAAAAAAAAAAAAACCCGAAGCCCCCCCCCCCCCCCCGAATATCAAATGTACCGTGCTATATAGTGAATTATGATACGTTATGTAAGATAACCATACGTTGTACTTTCTGTACAAATATAAATTCAAAAAATTGAAGAGGGCACTCCTGAAATGAATTTTGATGGCCCCGCTGGAAGCATCACCGATGAGAATTTAATATTCGAAACACGTGTCTGGTGCATGGAAATTGGTTTGGAATTTTCTTGAAGAAGGTATAGAGTTCGAACCCATCGGCATTATTAATATAAACACTTATTTCTCGTTGCAGCGTGGAGCAGTTAAAATCGTTCCCCGTGACCTGATGTTTGTCAAGTGTATTAATTACTTCTTTCCAGCTCTGTCACATGACAGAAGCTTTGTTTTGGCCTTTAATCAATGTGACATCATGTATATATATATGCTATTTGGGAAACTAGCCATTTCACCGATACATATCTTCGAAATTAAAGGAGGTTAACATCTAAGCACCATCCCTCCAATGCAATTTTGAATATAGATTTTATTTGGATATGCTACTGAATCGGCCCTTCCGGAAATTCGGAGCCGCGCACTCTTTGTAAAGTAAATGTACAAATCTAAATTCAAAAAAAAAATGAAGAGGGCGCTACTGAAATGAATTTTTGTGGCTCCGCTGGAAGCATCACTGATGAGAATTTAATATTCGAAACACGTGTCTGGTGGATGGAAATTGGTTTGGAATTTTCTTCAAGAGGGTAACAAATTAGAACCCTTCGACATTATTTCGAACATATCGTGATCCCTTGATTGACACCAGAAAAAAGCCTAGAACGTGTATTGTGAGCACAAAGAAGCCAAATCCTCAGTTCATATGTAATCGTTATACCAACTCGCGTGGTAACCAATGCATTCAATATTACAGGGTGCAAGACTGACCTTCCAATGTACTATTGCCACGGATGGTAACGAAACATACGTATTTTTAAACTACAATGGATTAAATCTTCCATCATCTCAAAGGATTGCTGACAAAGTTATTTTTGGATACGTCATTCCACAATTTGCATATACAAATCCATACAGTCATGACACGTCAGCGAATCGAGCAGTATTTCGATTAGGTACAATCCTTGGGAATACAGGTAAGTCAGTCAATCCCAGTCTTTATTTTACGTTGGTCTTGGAAATTCTATCCGTTGTCTCGTTTTCAAAGACCTCGATCCCAGTCGTGAAGAATAAATTTTAAAAAATGAGAAGTATATAATCTTATATCACCATAATGACAAATATGGATAATGACCATTTCCCTGTATACAGCACAAAATTGATAATTCAGAAAATCAGAAACCGAAGGCATACAAAATTAGGATAACACAGGAACCAAAGCAAACAGACAAAAATCTCCACCATAAGGGAGGAATGGCAAAATCTCAACTCGAGTGTACACAATTTTGCAAGTCCATGACGAGGCTTGTCGAGGGATGAGATTTCGCCAGCCTTCCCTCATGAATGCGTTTAATTGTTTTTTTTTCAACCGTCGTCGACTAAAAAAATCTGAAAGTATCTGCTATTCATAATTATTTCATGTTTTATATCCATAACGTCGCTTTCGCAGGGGAAGCGATAACGTTAGAGGATCAGAAAGAAAGGAGGGGATCTCCAACAACACTAGGTTGCAGCACCCACAGCAAAATCCCAAAACACCCATGCAAAAAACACAGAACAGATACCCACAGAAAGTGACGCAAAAGGGACAAGGAACACCAACTCACAACATAGAAACATAAAAGACTACACATAAACCAACGAGACCAATGGGCAACCGGTGCCGACTTAGGACGGCCATCTGCCAAGTAAATAGCAGACGGTGTGATTATCCTGGATTACGTGCGCATCTCAGAAGGTGAGATCACTTAGTCTTTATCTTACCCATTCCCCCGAAAAAAAGAGAGTGCTTTGGCTCTCTCCTTCATTTCTTTAAGTACAGGCTGATACCTATTACCTGCAGTTTGCCTTTGCCATTTCCTTTAAACCATTTTGTACCTATTCTTTTGAATTAAGAGATCAAGAATTCACATTCATATTATACACATTGTTCAAAGTCTTGTATTTGGTTTTTACGTAAAATGTTGCCTTCGAGTTTGATATTGAAGTATCTTTTCTTTGTATTTCTTATTTCACATGTGAAATCACCCTGAAGAAGTAATAGTAATAAAAGGAGTTCATGAGTCAAAGGTCAGGGAAATATGGCATAAAAGAGTGAATCCTCGAACGGAGACAGGACCAGGTACCCCATAGGAGTTAGCGTCATCTGACTGCATGTTACACCCGCCTCAAATGCCAAACAGAAACTTGTCAAATCCTAGTCTCTGTTCGGATTATGTTTCAATCGCTAATGTTCAAATGCAAACTCTAAAGATTTCACCCAACTTAATAACTAATGGGTACTTCTTTGATGACAAATATGGACAATGATATTTATCCAAATAAGTAAATATCTATCCAATGATATCTATCCCAATAAGTAAAAGATCGACGGTCAATATGAAAGGCCTTAATCATTTATTGATAGTCAAATGTCGAAACGTGCAATAAGTTCTTTGTACCGAACTTGTAATCGAATATTTGAAAATTAAACAATGACATTTGAGTATATCTTATTCTACTTTACAACAAAATATGTTTGTTCACACTAGTTAAGATTTCATACCAATTTGATAGTAAAGTTAGTGCAAATGCAGAGTTATATGCCGCCAGTGCAATCGCGGAGTTATTTGACACCATTTTGGTTTTGCCTATTTTCTAGGATACAACGGGGTATGGCTTTACAGGCTGTCACATCGTAAGTACAAGGAATTAAAGGGCAAATTAAAGTGGACGTTGAACATTTAATGCGAATACACTCAATTATTACGATAGAAGATCCAACATGCTCTTTACACGCTTTGCCGTTGAAATATAAAGTCTTTATCTTAACGAATAGTTATTTCGTTACAAAATATTTACCCGACTCTCGATGAAGGAAATTGAGAAAGAAAACAAGCGCATTAATTTTAAATTCGAATCTACTTTAATTTATTTCATTTTGAAATGTAGACCATTTTAAGCTTTGTAATAACATTTGTATGATACAATATTGATACGTGTAAATCTATATGACTTGATTTACAATTTAAAAAACGTGGTATTACTCATTATAAAGATTATAATTATGCTTTTTTTATAGGATTTTATCCTTATGGAGCGAGTAATGGTGATACTTCTGTATGCAGAACATCTCAAACTAACAAAAAGGTTTTATCAACTAAACTACCTCTTGGAACTGGATATGTCAATTCCTTTTCTGTAAGTGTGCAATTTGATTTGTTTATTTCTTATCACCAATAGCACTAAGTATAAGTTTATCCAATCAAGTTGAAGAATATCAAAATAAGGCAACAATTCATGAAACTGATTATCATTTACATTAATTTCTATTTGGATCAAAATTCTCTCACATGTTGTTGCATAATCTGACCGTTTGGTACAAAAATATATTATATACGTGTTTCATTATCTATTATTAAGACTACCTAGTAATGTTAGTATAGTTGTAAATCATTTTACAGGTATGCCAAAATGGTTTCGTGTCTTTTAATTCTACATGTAGCGACTTCCAGAGCAATTTAGCAGCACATGCACTTTCCTCATTTCTTTCTATATTTTCGACAAACCTAACTCCGGAAAATCAAAATGATTGCCTCTTTTATAAAGAATATGGAAATTCCGATGTGTTAAGAAAAGCCTTAAGAGACATATCGTCATTCAACGGTGAAGCCTTCAATGGAAATCGTTCAATCGTTATAACTTGGTCAAAGTTGTTTCAGACAGCAGCCAGGAACAAAGTTATAGTAAGTTATCACCTGACATGTTATATTTGTACTTAGGTTAATTGAATATTTTACGAGGGGTCGATAGAAAAAATAGGTCAATAAAAATATTGAAAGACATAAGCCATGCAGAGCCCAATATAGATTTTTTATTTCATCGACACATTCAATAAAGTTTTGTTTTTTTCCTTGTATAAGTGATGTCTTTGCTTTTTTCTGTCTTTTACAAAAATTCACATATTCATTTTACAGTGAAAATTGAGAAGGAAATATGTAAGATGAAAGGCTTATATCTGACGTCGTATGTATATGATGTCAGCAGATTAATTCTTCTCTAAGTTAGAATGATTTAAAAGAATTTTTGTAGAAGGTTAATAATAGAATAATATTATGAAAGCGACATCATTGCCCTCGTTGGTTACTGTGTGGTATATCGTATTTGTTGCTTTGATGTCGTGTTTGGTGTTCTTTGTCCCTTTTGTGTCTTTTGCTGTGTATGTCTACACTCTGTTTTCGCTTTGGTGTATGTTGGCATTTTGCTGTGGGTTCGAAACTGTGATCTCCTTCTTACTTTTATTCCCTATTTTCGAAAACCAGAGTTACTTCCCATTTGAGACGGTATCTGACGTAGACTGATTATGACGTCATCTAATTCCATCGTAACAGTCCATAATGTCTGGGAAATGACAGTATAAAATCGACGTTGCCATACCATTTTCATGACGTCACAATAGTTTTACGTCAGATACCGTCTGTTAGGGGAATAAACTCTGTATTCCGCAAAGACGCAATACAATAATTGTGAAACTTCCTATTCAATCAAAGAGCAAGAAGTTTACCAGAGATGGGATAATGTCTAGAATGTTATTATAGATATTAAACGTAAGGTACTGTAAAACGGAAATAAGAAATACTGGTTCATATGAAACATTCAAGATCTTTCTTAAGTTACTTTCCCCATTGAGTTACAAAACAGTACCACAATTTTGGAGCATTTCATGTTTCCGTTGGTTTTCTTGATATGGAATCTATTGTCAAGAGATCACAAATACATGTAGAAATAAATATAAATTCCTCTTAAAAGGAAGAAGGCTGTATTCAGGTTTTTTTTTAATCAAATTTTTGCATTTACTTTAGAGAGAGTGCGCGGCTCAAAATTTTCTGTAGGGTCGATTCAGTAACATATCCAAATAACATCTTTGTTCAAGATAGCATTGTAACGTTGGTGCTTAGATGTTAACCTCCTTTCTAATTTCGATAATATTATTGGATGAATGACCGATTTTCCGAAATATACAAATGATATTTATAATGTCAAATTGATAAAGTGCCAACACAATGCTTCTTTCAAACCTGGAAAGAAATAATTTTAAAATAGACTTTAAAAACAACATCCAAGTGACGGGCAATAAGTTTAACAGATATAAATTATTAGTTACGGACATATGAAATTATTTAAAAAAATCAATAGCAAGGCATGCAGAATTGCTTTTGAATAAATATTATTTTACAAAGGATAATGATATTGGGTAGGATTTCAACGATCTTTCGTTGTAAGAAATCAAGAAACTCAGGTAGTATGTTCTTAAAACCACGCCATAACCTCTGACAGTTGTAATCATATGGCCTCTCCACCATAATAATTATGCAAATTGAGTATTTTGATCTTTAATTAATTCCCATTTATTTTGTTTATGGGATATTTCCAATCGTCTAGCAGAAGGTTACTCTAAATTCAACGTTAACTTTACGATCACGTGTTAAACTCATAAAATAAGTATGATTGTCATTACCTCCAGTGTGTAACCCGACGTCTGTCAATACGAGATGTCCATATGTATGTCAATTAACAGGAACAGAGGCTATACTAGCTCGCCTGTCAACTTCTTGGTGCAATAGACGGAATGGCGAGGATTTGTTCTAAGTTTAGGCAACTTTGTTTATACGTCTGAATTCCAATCTAGTCATGAATTTCGATGGCTATTTCCATCTGATTGTGAAAGATCCCATACTGCTATGATGAACTTGTTACTTTCGTATGTTTATAAACGATAAAACTAATCAGGACTTTTTTATTCAGAGTTACGAAAATGACTTAAGTAAAATACAGAACGCAAAGTACAGGATTTGGAGGCAGAGAGGCTTACACAGTGCATATATTTATATATATTGTTTTCATTTTTGTGCGTTGTCTTCGACTGTGGGTGCAGCTAGCCAACAAGTGATGCTTACTCCTCCTGGGCACATGGCCCCACCTCTAGCTTGCTAGGGGTCCGTCTATTCTCATTTTGGTGCTCTATTGTGAGTACTGTTGAGATTATCGTCAGGATCTTCTTTAACTCATTTATACCGATCGATATTCAGTCAGCACGGATTATTAAAATGAGTTATCGATATGGTTAAAATAAGTGTATCCAGATATGATTGTTTGAACTGAGTTGTCCTTTCGCTTAGTACTTGACAAATACTTACGAAGTGATTGTTATGGTGTGAGCTTTTGCTACCGGTGTTTAAGGGCCTCTATATCACGTTTAAAGAGCTTCATATCTTGACTGGTCAGAAAGCCATCCACTGCAAGTATGACGTCTTCATTGGCCTTAAAGTGGATTCCAGAAATAGCTGATTTCCGGTTAGGGATTAGATGAAAGTCTGATAGAAAGATTAGATGCATAAGGCGAATGGTCAATCAAATTTAAGCCACATTCATGAATGGCAGCCATGGCAGTGGCACACTTGTGAATAGGAGCATTGTCCTGATAGAACAACACACCTTTAACCAGTGAGCTTTCCGTGGCGCTTAAGTTTAATCATTTCTCGCACCATTCCTCCTATGCTATTTTGAACATATATTTTATTTGGATATGCTGCTGAATCTATCCTACAGGACATGTGGAGCCGCGCACTCTCTGTAAAGTAAACGTATAAATCTAAATTCAAAACATTAAAGAGGACGCTACTAAAATGGATTTGGATCCGCTGGAAGCATCACTAATGAGAAATTAATATTCGAATCACGTGTCTGGTACAGGAAAAAATTGGTTGAGAATTTTCTTCATGAAGGCATAGAGTTGGAACACTTCCGTAACTGTGTCAAAAGTTAGGGATTGTATGTGCCATCGATTGTTTGTCCTTTTTGGAGATAGTCAGCATAATACCTCTAATTGACAATGCGTTTATAAATAGATTTAATAATTATGTTTTAATTCTGATTATTTTACAGAAGGCTTTGATATCATTTCAATGCGTTTTAGTCACCGATGGAATTGACACCTATGCTTTATCTAGATACTTTGGACTTCACATACCTCCACAACTTGCAGAGGCTGGAAATATTTCTATTGGATACAACTTACCCGGTCTTTCCTACGAAAATCCCCTCCAGAATGATCAATCGACTTATCGAAAAGTCTTTAGATTGGACTTGTTAATCGGTAACACCGGTAGGTTCGACATTTAAAAACAACTATATGATAATTCCAAAATATATTTTTTCGGTGATTTTTTGAAAATATT
Source organism: Pinctada imbricata (assembly GCA_033119305.1). Classification (NCBI taxonomy): domain Eukaryota; kingdom Metazoa; phylum Mollusca; class Bivalvia; order Pterioida; family Pteriidae; genus Pinctada; species Pinctada imbricata. Next base: position 22,753,963 of record VSWD01000004.1, read on the forward strand.
AGGTTTGAATTACGAAATAATTGACTCTAAATTTTTTCTTACTTTCCTTATTGAAAGGGATGAATACCTCAATTATCTAAATGTTTTTGTCCGTTTTAAAGGTAAACCAGGAGAATGGATATATAAATTAACAACAGGTAATTATAAAAGCATATTCATTTATTTAACATATTACTTAAACGCTATTTCATTTTTGCTTATCAAACAAAAAGCTTTTCGTAACGATGAATTTGTTTGATATCTTGTCTAATTTGAAAATGTAGTGAACTATGGTTTGTAATTCCGTAATTACCGTTAGGTATTATCCCAAATAACCTGAATCTATTATGTGTAAAACGAATGGTTTATGTTAATGTTACATGTATTTGGTGGAGTATCTATCTATTTTAGATGTATTCCGCTTTTCACTTGAGATGGTTTATAAGATAAGTTGTCCTTCTTGTTTCTGTGTTGCTTGTGTTGTTGTCTTCGTCTGTTTGTCCTATTTATTTTTCGCGAGGGGAAGAAAGGAGGAGATCTCCAACAATACTCGGATGCAGCACCCACAGCAAAACTTCAAAACACACAATGCAAAAACACAGAGCAGACATCCACAGGAAGAGACGCAAAAGGGACAAGGAACGCAAACACACACCATAGAATCATCAAACATAAAAGACCACAACATAAATCAACGAGATCAATGAGAAATTCTGTTTTGTTTATTTTATCAAAGTATATTTTTTTTAAAATTCATAGCCTTTCCAATATGTTTTTTTTAAATATGATTTGAGCTTTTGTTTTCACTTTCATTCACCAATTCGAAGCGCAATTCTTTTTATGTTCATTATCTGTTAATTTCGGAATAGTGACAAATATGGATAATGACCATATCCCTGTCTACAGCACAAAATCGATAATTCAGAAAATCAGAAACCGAAGGCATACAAAATCAGGATAAAACAGGAACCAAAGCAAACAAAAACAAAAACCTCCACCATATGAAAAGAAGCGAACTCCCGATATGAGAGTGAGACCAGGTGCCCAGGAAGAGTAAGCATCTCCTGCTTGCATGCAACACCCGTCGCTTCAATTCGGTAGAACTGTCACATCCGGTTACTTCCATTTTGGAAGATATAGAGTACAATCTTTGGTTGGATGGTTCAAATGGTCTATGACAGAATATCATCCACCATTCTGGATAGTGGGACATCATAGTGTATGACGAGTTCCCCATATCGACCGTAGAACTTCCTCAGTGACGATGTTAGTCGGTCACAAACATATCCCTGACTGAGAAGCTTATCTGAAAGACGCCTAGCTCTCAGAACAAAATCCATATATTTGGTACTTGCTCTGGCATAGCGTATCAACTGAGATATGAACACGCCATAAGCAGGGGATGAAGGGATGTTGCTACTCAGAAAAGGAAAGTTCGTAATGCTGAAATTGAAGTCGTCACGTTTGTCATAGAGTGAGGTGTTCATGTGACCATCAGTGTCGTAGGACAACATTATGTCCAAATAGGATGCTGAATTATTTGTCTCTGTAGTTTCTTTGACTTCAAGCTCCGAAGGATAGATACTGCTCAGGTAATCCGCGAATTTTGGATTATTGATGGACAACACATCGTCTATGTATCTGTAAGTGAAGTTGAAGTCAGAAGCTAAGTATCTTTTCCCTTCAGAGACCAAACATTGAATGAATTCAGCTTCGTACGAGTAAAGGAAAATGTCGGCAAGGAGTGGGGCACAATTGGTCCCCATTGGAATTCCGACAATTTGCTGGAATACCTTTCCTCCAAACACCACAAAAATGTTGTCGATCAGAAAGTTTAACATCTCAATAATATCTGTTTCAGTGTACTTATTTTCAGAATCTGACTTTTCTTTTACAAAGTAGGTTTTGTCATAGTTAACAACAATAAATTTGTATTTGCGATTACCGTTCTTACTTGTAAACGCATTACTTATAATTTTTGCAAGTCTTTCTTTCAATTTAGAATGTGGAATTGTAGTGTAAAGTGTCGAAAAATCAAAGGCTTTGATCGAATGAACTCTACTAAAATGAGTGGATTTCAGATGTTCTAAAAGTTCCTTCGAATTCTTTAAAATCCACATCTGGTTGATACCACTGCGAGAATATACTGTCGAACAATATTTTTGTAGCCCAGATTTGATTTTAGATAAAACTTTCGTGAGTAAGATCGATACAGATTTGGTAGAACATTTTGAGGAACCAGCGATGAAACGTTGTTTGTACGGATTCTTATGCATTTTAGGTATGCAGTATAAGTATGGTAAATCTAAATCTAAATTGGTAGTGTCGAAGCCAAAGGAAGCAAGAGCTGATTTGTGGTTATCTATTATTTCAGAGGCAGAAAGGTTTGTTGGGGTGTAAGTGGGATTTCCAGGTGTCGAATTTAAACCCAACTCTTTAACTAGACTGTCGAAATGGTACTTTTTGCAAGTAAATGTGTAATTGTTTGAGGCTTTGTCCGCTGGTGTGATGACATAATGTTCTTGGAGGTAGGTAAGTTCTGTGATAACATCAGGGTCTTTAAATATAGACACGAATCTGGTGTTCACAGTTGATTTTAATCGGTTAATTCTAGATAAAAGTAACCCTCTGATTGATTTTATCCATTCGGAAAGGGTGTCGAGCTGTACATCCTCTTTCTTTGCCCAACGTCTTGCATATTCCTCACAAGAGTCCATAATAATTTTGACATTTTGGTTCCATGTAAAGGACATACTTTCTCTGTATTTGGGACCCTTTTTTAACAATTCTCTCAACTTGTCGTTCTTGACTATACTAAGGTCACCAGTAATAACGTGTCCACAAGGAGAGTAGTTGAAATCCGATGAAGAACATTCGCAGGGAAGTGGATGTAGTGAGGGATTACTTAAATCAATACACTGCAGGAATCGTTTGTAATTGTACATTTTAGATGCAACTGTTGGTGTGTAGCTATAGGATATACAAGGAGTTTCTTTTCTTTTGAAATATGGTGGGATTTTTTCTGTGACAGTTTTGTGATTCAAAATTTGACCAAGATTCAAGTTATCAATACCTTTGTTTGCAAATCTTACTTTAATGAAAGGGCGGTTTGTTTTCTCCTCTGATTTATCTGATCTAACTGCTTGAAATAAACGAAAAGTAGAAATGTCCAAGATGACTCCTTGTAGTCTGTATTCTGGGGAACGTGTATCGGTATATGCGAGATCCTTCGTATAATCGTAGATTTCGTGTAACTTCCGTAAAGGAACAGAGTATAATTTGGTACGAATATAATGCAGGCCTAGAGGCTCATTCAAAAATGGAACCAAGTCATCGAAGGAGAAACTATGTATCTCAGGCCTATTATATTTTCGAATGCCATGACTTCGAGGTCTTCTTTGTGATCTGTTGAATAAGCTAGTCACATTTACCGATTGACAACCGGGACTTGTTAAGTTTCCTATAGTGCTGATGTTATCGTTGCACCCATAGGGCGCTGCAGTGTTAAGATTTTTTATCCAGAACTCTTCTCTGTTGCGACGGAGAGGTGTGCTCAAATTGGGATTGTTTGTGGGGTGATATATTATTATTATTTATTTCTATGATAAATATATCCATATTTTATTATCATCCAGACCCATGTCAGAACTGCGAGAACAATGCCACCTGTAGACGTCAAGGAAGATTATATACCTGTACTTGTCCACCTGGTTTCACTGGTGTAAATTGTGAGACAGGTAAGGCAAAATCAGTCTATAAACACACACTCTTTTTAGCTCACCTGAGCAAAGCTCAAGTGAGCTATTGTCATAGCGCGCCGTCCGTCGTCGTCGTCGTCGTCATCCGTCTGGCGTAAACTTTTAACATTTTCGACATCTCCTCTGCAACCGCTGCACAGAATTTCACGACACTTCACAGGAAGCAAGTGCTCAATGCCCTCTACCACGTTTGTGTTTTTTGAGCAGATCTGAAATCCAAGATGGCAACCACAGGCTCTGATTGGCTGACACATTTTCGGCTTCTCCTCTGAAACCGCTTCACATAATATCTCGAAACTTCATAGGAAGCAAGAACTCAATGCCCTCTACCAAGTTTGTGTTTTTCGAGCCGATCGGAAATCTAAGATGGCCGCCACAGGCTCTGATTGGCTGACACATTTTGGACTTCTCCTCTGAAACCGCTGCACAGAATATCTCGAAACTTCACAGGAAGCAAGAGCTCAATGCCCTCTATCAAGTTTGTGTTTTTCCAGCCGATCGAAAATCCAAGATGGCCGCAACAACTCTGATTGGCTGACACATTTTCGACTTCTCCTCTGAAACCGCTGCACAGAATATCTCGAAACTTCACAGGAAGCAAGCACTCAATGCCCTCTACCAAGTTTGTGTTTTTTGAGCAGATCTGAAATCCAAGATGGCCACCACAGGCTCTGATTGGCTGACGTATTTTCGACTTCTCCTCTGAAACCGCTGCACAGAATTTCATGAAACTTCACAGGAAGCAAGAAATCAATGCCTTCTACCAAATTTGTGTTTTTCGAGCCGATCGGAAATCCAAGATGGCCGGCACAGGCCCTGATTGGCTAATACATTTTCGATGTCTCTTCTGAAACCGCTGCATAGAATTTCACGAAACTTCACAGGAAGCAAGTACTCATTGCCCTCTAACAACTTTAAGCTTTTTGGAGCCGATCGGAAATCCAAGATGGCAGCTACAGGCTCTGATTGGCTGACACATTTTATACTTCTCCTCTGAAACCGCTTCACAGAATTTCTTGAACTTTCACAGGAAGTAAAGACTCATTACCCTTTTAGTCTACCAAGTTTGTGTTTTTCGAGCCGATCAGAAACCCAAGATGTCCTCCATAGGATCTAATTGGATGACACATTTTTGACTTATCCTCTTAAAATACCGCACAGAATGTCACCAAACTTTACAGGAAGTTAGTACACATTATCCTTCTCAAAGCTTCACTAAAAGTGATTTTCTTCAGTTCTTATACTGACTTTGATTGAAAACATACATACAGTCTCCTCAGGTGAGCGATGTGGCCCCATTGGGCCTCTTGTTTACTTTTATCTAGTAATAATTTAATTTCACTCGTATCAAGGACTTTGATTGGTCATTGGAGGCATATATTTGTATTATACCCTCATAAATTTGTTTGCTTAATATTGGATACACCCACATCTTAGAATGCTTGCCGGAACTAATTTCGACCTAAAAATACCGTATTCGAAAATGTCAACAATGTGAAACATTATTAGTTTGAGTAACATATTTCAACTTTATATTCAAATTCTTGTAACAAACTGCAGCAAACACTGAATTACTGGTTTTGGCCCATCTTCCCCGATAAGTGAAACTACAGGGAATAGAATCCTTCTTTGTATGATTAATCATTTAGTTCGATTTCGGTGACTTCAGATGTAAACGTCTTCATATTGAATAGGATCATTTAAGAACAGATAAATTGGCAACATGGACCATACATGCACGTTTCGGGTACTTAACTCTCGTCAGTGATCCTCAAATCTAAACAATGTAATATGCCAAAAAATTATGAAAGTTACTATGTCGAAAAAGCATTCCGAAAGACGTAGCAGAATGAGTGAGATATGATGCTACAGGACCCACGTTTTAGAAATTTCAAGAAATTTAGAATGCGTTTAAGAAACGATCATCCGAAATTGATCGAACTTGGCTACATGTGCCCTCGGGGACTCCTGGTCCACCAGCAGTGACACTCACCAAGTGGTATAAATGTAAACGTCTTCATATTGAATAGCATCATTTGGTGCTTCATAGCTTATAAATTTGGTCTTTTTGGCGTAGGACATCTTTGGCACGCATAAAATCGAAAGAAGAAAAAGGGAGGTCATGCATACCCTTTTTTTCTGCAAAATTAACATTTTTACATGACCCCTCCTTCCGAATTGAAAATTTCCCAATTTCTATATATTTTCAAATCAATCTTTTGATTACACAAAAGGCAAAACCATGTTCAAACCTCATTTTCTTTCGACAGCAGGGAATCATACATTGATTTAATGTGCCCTTTTTTAAGATTTTCAATGGTTTTGACCAATGAGCGGACACCTTTTATACAGTTTGGTTCACCAGTCAAAATTTAACGGATTCACTGCTAAAATGATTTCCTGTAGTTTCACCTATAAGACCCCTCAGGTAGAAATAATGTATTGTTTATAGTTGACCATGAAAGAGTACATTTAAGAACTCTAATATGATCTTTATGTCCTTTACATGGAACCAAAATGTCAAAATTATCATGGACTCTTGTGAGGAATATGCAAGACGTTGGCAAAAAAGAGGATGTACAGCTCGACAACCCTTCCGAATGGATAAAATAGCTAAATCAAGCCCTTACCTAAACAGCTAATTGAATCATATTTATCAGAGATGTCTGTCTTTTATTGTTCGCTCACAAGACAAAAGACAAATGGGGGATCTCAAGCAGAGCAAGAACCATGAGGCCCATCAATTTTAGATTCCTTATCTTTTTAAGATATTGACGAGTGTGCCTCTAATCCATGCATGAATGGAGGGTCGTGTGCCGATCTTATCAATGCTTACAGTTGTAACTGTTCACAGGGATACAATGGCACTAATTGTGAAACAGGTAATATATGTGTAATAAATCTGAAAAAAAGATTATCTTTCTATTAGGGAAGTATAAAACTACATGAAGACATTTTTCATAGGTGCAATTATATCACATAAACAAATCTAAACAAAAAATGTGCAAAAATGATATTTGATGCTGACTATGATACATTGTTCTTTAATTAATTTGACCGTTTATTTTGATCATTTATCGATAACGTTTCGAAAATGTCACCAAGGTGATACATTATTAGTTTGAGTAACATATATCAACTTTATATTCAAATTCTTGTAATCAACTGCAGCAAACACCGAATTACTGGTTTTGGCCCATTTTCCCCTATAGGTGTAACTACAGGAAATAAAAACCTTCTTTGTATGATTAATCATTTAGTTCGATTTTCTGTGACTTCAAATGCCTCAAAGCTTATAATTTGGTCTTTTTGTCGAAGGACATCTTTGGCACGCATAAAGTCGAAAGAAAAAAGGGAGGTCATGCATACCCTTTTTTCTGCAAAATTCACATTTTTACATGACCCCTCCTTCCGAATTTAAAATTTGCTTATTTTTTATATATTTTCAAATCGATCTTTTGATTACATAAAAGGCAAAATCATGTTCAAAACTCAATTTCTCCCGACAGCAGGGAATCATACATTCATTTAATGTGTTATTTTAAATTGTCAATGGTTTTGACCAATGAGGTGACACCTTTTATTCAGCCCGGTTCACCAGTCAAAATGGAAGGGATTCACTGCTAAAATGATTTCCTGTAGTTACACCTGTAAGACCCCTCGGGTAGAAATGATGTATTGTTTATGGCTGAACATAAAAGAGTACATTTAAGAACTCTTTTATGATCTATGATCAAAAGATACATAGGTTCCACTGGAAGGGTACCAAAATTATGTAAAACCCGTATCTTGCCGATGCTGTTGAAGGATTGTGAGACATCGAGTGATTTCAGAGCTAAATCGAAGCCCTTACCTAAACAGCTAATTGAATCATATTTATCAGAGATGTATGTCTTTTATTGTTCGCTCACAAGACAAAAGAAAAGTGGGGGATCTCAAGCAGAGCAAGAACCATGAGGCCCATCAATTTTAGATTCCTTATCTTTTTAAGATATTGACGAGTGTGCCTCTAATCCATGCATGAATGGAGGGTCGTGTGCCGATCTTATCAATGCTTACAGTTGTAACTGTTCACAGGGATACAATGGCACTAATTGTGAAACAGGTAATATATGTGTAATAAATCTGAAAATAAGATTATCTTTCTATTAGAGAAGTATAAAACTACATGAAGGCATTTTTCATAGGTGCAATATATATCACATAAACAAATCTGAACAAAAAATGTGCAAAAATGATATTTGATGCTCACTATGATACATTGTTCTTTAATTAATTTGACCGTTTATTTTGATCATTTATCGATAACGTTTCGAAAATGTCACCAAGGTGATACATTATTAGTTTGAGTAACATATATCAACTTTATATTCAAATTCTTGTAATCAACTGCAGCAAACACCGAATTACTGGTTTTGGCCCATTTTCCCCTATAGGTGTAACTACAGGGAAATAAAAAACCTTCTTTGTATGATTAATCATTTAGTTCGATTTTCTGTGACTTCAAATGCCTCAAAGCTTATAATTTGGTCTTTTTGTCGATAGGACATCTTTGGCACGCATAAAGGTCGAAAGAAAAAAAGGGAGGTCATGCATACCCTTTTTTCTGCAAAATTCACATTTTTACATGACCCCTCCTTCCAAATTTAAAATTTGCTTATTTTTTTATATATTTCAAATCGATCTTTTGATTACATAAAGGCAAAATCATGTTCAAAACTCAATTTCTCCCGACAGCAGGGAATCATACATTCATTTAATTGTTATTTTAAAATTGTCAATGGTTTTGACCAATGAGGTGACACCTTTTATTCAGCCCGGTTCACCAGTCAAAATGGAAGGGATTCACTGCTAAAATGATTTCCTGTAGTTACACCTGTAAGACCCCTCGGGTAGAAATGATGGTATTGGTTGGGGCTGAACATAAAAGAGTACATTTACGAACTCTTTTATGATTATGAATCAAAAGGATACACATAGGTTCCACTGGAAGGGCTACCAAAATATATGTAGTACCTGAACCCACTATCTGCCCCGATGCTGTTGGAAGGGATTGTGTGAGACAATCGAGTGATTTCAGAGCTAAATCAAGCCCTTACCTCAACAGCTAATTGAATCATATTTATCAGAATGATGTCTGTCTTTTATGTTCGCTTCACAAGACAAAGAAAAGTGGGGGATCTCAAGCAGAGAA